>LPNL01000001.1:0-103902 GCA_001749795.1 Hanseniaspora opuntiae
AGTAGTGTAGGATGTTGAGTAAGTACCTGTTGTCAATCCTGTCCAGTAGGTTGTCAAGTATGAAGTGCCATGTAGTTCAGGTGTAGCAACAATAATGATGGATTGAAGAGTATCTAGACCATTCTGTCCTGTAATGGTAGATAACGAAGTGGCAAGAGTAGTTTCTGTAGAAATATCAGATGGAACATACAGGGTTGTTGTTTCAACAATACTTGGAGAGACAATATAATAGATGGTGTCAATAGTTTCAAATCCATTAGGACCTGTTGTAGTTTGGAACTCAGTATTATATGTAGAAAATGAACTGTTACCAATAGACGTGGTGTATTTGGTAGAGGAGTATGTTGTTTCGCCAGGAACTGCAACAAAGAACAGGGTACTTAAAGTTTCAACACCATCATTTCCAAGGAAACTGGTAACAGCAGTGGCAAATGTAGTAGTGGTRTTGGCCTTTGCAATTGTTGTTAGATCCGAGAATAAGGTTGTTGTAGCTGTTGCSGATGGAACTGCTACCATGTAGACAGTCTGATCAGTTAATAAGCCATTRGTACCTGTAGAATTCAAATAACGTGTGGAGTAAGTTGTRGTAGAGGAGACATTGCTTTGAATAACATTTGTAGATACAGAACCTTCAGTTGCAGTAACCAAAGATGCTTTACCTATCAAATGAATTAATAGCCAATAAGCAATTAGTCTCAACATRATTYAATATTTTTTTTTTCCGTATTTCTTTCTGTTTTTTTTTTTTTAAATTTTGCTAGAAATTGATGATTATCCTTCTTTTTATGAATAAATCTAATTAATAGCAAACTGAAAAACTATGGATAGATCAAGGATGTTCAATGACAAGTAATATCAATTAGTTGTATGAGGTTACCTTGAGATATTTAAAAAGAAAAATKAAGTAAGAACAAGTAAAAAATGAAATAAGGAAACAAATTAAAWGATGAATATGTTTCTTATTAAAATTCAATATTCTTTGATACTTTTTTCTCTTTGTTAGCTTTTCTTTTGATTGGATTAAGAAAGTTTACTGAGTAGAATGAATAAGGAAAAAATTAAAAAGTTGACAATAATAGTACCTTTCGATTGATCTTAATAGGCTTTTATTACTTCAAAAAAAAATTGTGTAGTTTGCTTTGTGTGTAGTTGTTGTAAGTAGATTGTAGTTATTTTCGTCGAATTTAGCAAAACTGATTGAATCAATTATACTGAATTTTTAGAGGTTGGTTTCAAAAGAGATATTAAAGAAAGTATTCTTTGATTGAGATTAATTGAATAAGTATATATGACTATTCTTATCTTAAGACTTTAAAATTTTAAATGATTATGAAATCAAATGAAGAAAAGAGATTGATAATATTCATATTTTAAATTACGAAAGAAGATGAAATTAAAAATTTGATAATCTTGAATAATTTGTTTTTACTCCATCAGAAGCTGAAAAATTTCTTCCACGAAAGTAAATAAGGTTCAACAAATTCCTTATTTCAAAAAAGAGAAAAGCAAAGTGTATATAAGCAGACGCCAATTCCTTGAAGAATTTTCAATAAAATAACTGAGTAAAAATGAGTAACTTATAATCAATGGCTTTAAGCTGGCAGAAATAAAGTGTGTATGCAAACACGATTGTATAATCAACAACTTACGGTCAATGGAAACACTTCAATTCCATGCAAACCTGACCAGGGCAAGAGTCCAATGAAGGGCATTTTCTAAAAAATTGCTTTGAAAGATACATTCTCCAAGGTTTAAAAAAAAAATAAAAAAAAAACACGCTAGCGTGAGTGTCATGTAAATGTCGACAGAGTGTACACAAGAATGTTAACAAGAGGGCGAGACGGAAAGACAATGTASGCAACACAGCGWGTCTGTGTGAGCCAGACATTTATTTTAAGATGGAATTGAGAATAAATATGTCGTTATTTGCAATATGTAGGGTTGTGGTATTAAGATCTTTTTGTATTCAGGTGAAGTATATCATTTTTGAATAGGARTCMAAGATAACCAGTTTTGTTGTATTTGATATTTAATGGTACCATATGATCGAATCTACGCATGATCAGTTTTTTTTTAAAAAAAAAGACAATAGCCTATTGTGCTGAGTTTTGCCAAAATCTTCAAAAAAAAATAAAAACTCACCGTAAACAAGAATGATGTCTTTGACAAATCTTAACAGCGTGAAAAATTCTCACTGAAAAAAAAGATCTAGATAGTCTTTGGATGGACTCTAACACCCTTTGGATGAAGTATGTTYAGTCCATGATAATGCATATTCACTTTGACAAARCATCAACTGGCTTGTTAACAGTGTGTAGAAGTATAAGGTAGAAAACTCTATCGTAATATTGGGACATTATTCTTTTGTAAAAAAATATGGGTATGTTGTATTTATGTACTGTAAGATATGCCACATGCATGTATCTGTAAGGGTTTTCTGTCTTGTTTGYCTTCCATYATAAGKARTATATCCTTATAYCAATTACTTGAGCATRATAWWMTTATYWTRTTACAATTRTTATAAGYATTATCATRTATAATGYTGTTARAGTTTATTTTAATTTCTTTTAACGGATTTAATTGATAACCACTTGAGTACTTTCCTGTGTGTATTGATGCGTTCTTTATTCTATAACTTTAATCTTAGTCAAAACACAAAAAAAAAAAAAAATAACTWKRAAAAAATGTGTGTGTRTGKTWTTAAATCCGTTTAGACAAATTAGTCACGTGTGCCCACTCGTACATTCAAATTCCCCAACTTATCAACAAGCCCACGACTATTGAATCAATTTGAGAAATGTTCTTATAAAACAAGTTTACATTAATTTTTTTTAATTAATATATTATTAAATTGWAAAACAAATTATGAAAAGTTAAACTAGTGGTAAACACTTTTATTTTGAATGCTCCATTTTGGTGGGATTTTACAAATGTAAACAATTTGTGGCTTGGTGTAAACAAAAAAAAGCTCTTGTGCACGTGACTACCCAAAAATCGGAGATAAGAACACGCCCTCAAATTCCACTAACTTGTTTTTTTTTTTTTTCATTTTTTTTTGAATTTTCGATAGGGGTTTGTTTTTATTATTTTTTCCCCTCTTTATGAAAACCAAAAATAAATTACTACAAACGATAAATGTTCAATATTACAAAGTAAACAACAAYATATCCAATWCAATAACTGAAAACAAACAGATATACCACCACCAACTATAATTTCATAAAACCARATGAATAAACTRATAGCTGAAAAGGACTACTTCCAAGTGGAACCAACACTCAACTCTGGGATCGACTCCAACTATGCATTTGTCAAGCCKTTTGATCACTACAAGAGCATACAGGAGATCATATCAAAGATCGAGGACACTCCMAACACAAGACTGTTYATTCTAGCCAGACACGGACAGGGGTACCACAACGCTGCTGTTGATAGATACGGCGAGGATGTGTGGGATGCCAAGTGGGCCTTCAAGAACGGCGATGGTGTGTTGGAGGACTGGAATGATGCTAACCTAACCCCAACAGGTATCAACCAAGTCAAGAGAACAGGGAAGGTTGTGTTTGGAGAGAAGATGAAGGGCATCTGGCCAGACAGCTACTACTGCTCCCCATTAAGAAGATGTCTGCAAACCTTCAGATACGAGTGGACTGAGAAGTACGGCTTGGAAAAAGGTGATGCTTCCGACTTGAAGAAAACCATCAATGTCACAATTAAGGAGAATATTAGAGAAACCATAGGTGTCCACACCTGTGACTGGAGACAAAACAAGTCAAAGAGCTATGCTGAGTGTATCAAGCCATATGAAAATGACCAGGGTGATTTCCAAATCAAATTTAACTATGAAGAAGGCTTCAAGGAAGAGGACCCACTGTACTCAAGCAGCTACAGAGAAACTGATCATGATATTGATGTTAGAATTGAAAAGGCCTTGAATGAAATCTGGGACCTWGAGGATAAGAAGAAAGCAGCCGATCCTGAGTACAGAGACAAGGTCATTTCCCTAACCTGTCATGAGGGTGTTATCAGATCTGCACTAAGAGTTTTGAAGCATGATCCTATYCCAAGATTGGAAACCAGTGGTGTTGTTATGGTCATCATCACCAARTTATGAGCWACTTTATGAGACGAATGTATAARCGTATAAGGTAAAATGAGAAGAAGGAAAGTRTTMTTTTGTTATTATTTATGATATATACTTAGCTTTATCACTATAAAYGAATAAACAAAATATGARATGMATTGTATTAGTAAGGAATTAAAGCTTTTTATGATATATATCCAGTAGACATTAATATGAACATATTTATTKCTACGATTAAGTCAATTTTTACGAGTATTTATCTTCCGAAGAAAAAAAAMAGCAAGCTAATACGAATGTAAATAAMTTTCAAACAGAATTCACCTCAACAACCATACAATTTTACATCACACAACTTGAAAATAAAAGAAACAATGGTTGATTAYAAATGYAGRAAGTTTTCAAAGCAAGTGGAGAAACATATACAGACATTCAACAGCAAGAATAAACAATACCRRCTGAAACTTGCGGAAACATCTGATGAGCTGGATTGTCTGCCTTATGWCGAGGCAAAATCAAGAGTTAAGCGTTATCTAAAGGATATCGAGGACAACTTGGGRGARTACTATACTGAGTACAACAGYATAATYAACRAWRTTGACGAAACAGAGACAGATAATGATGACTGCACATGGCAGGCATTCAAGTACTTGGARATGATCTCAACCAGAGGACTGTTCTACATAGAAGTCATCGAGAACGGTGAGTGTCTAGGATTCTTCAGCTTTTTTGTCACAACTGAAAGTCTAATTAAAAAGCCAGATTTGAATCCAGCTAAGAAGGTCAAGTTGAGTTTTTTCGGAAGACCCAAGGAACAAGTMCAAMCAAAGAATATCTTTTACTTAATGGAAATACAACTGAAAAGGAAATTTACAAACAAGGGAGTAGGAAAATTGGTCTTCAAYGATTTTATATTTGAGTTATCCAAGGAGGAAAAATTTGACATTGAATTTGTATGTTTCAAGAAAAATGAAATTGGAAACAAGTTTTATAAAAAGYTGGGATTTTCTAAACACGATGATTATCAAAATACAGTAGTGAACAAAGAAATGAGTGAGGTAATCAATATATATCAAATGGAGTGTAACGACATACCCCAGTAATCTGTTAAAAAAAATAAAAGCAAAATTAAATATTWTAATTATGAAAGAACAATCTATTTAAAACTGATTATATACTTATACAGCGAAGTCATCATCGAATGGAGACTTGATGACACTGTCCTCTGATGAAATGTGYTGGTCCTTTGTGTATGCAATTCCATATGAGATRAARGAACAGGTCAAGCAGACAGCAACAACAATCAATGATGTGGCCTTGAAGATCAACGAGCACCACTGAACAATGGCCAAAATGGCATACAGGATCAATTTCTTTTTGTTGTCATCATTGATMACCTTCAAGTGGCTGATGAAATTCTCCGACAATGGGCATATTTTTAGCAAAAACGGAACCTCAAGGAAAAGCAACACAACACCCTGGACCAATGATATGATGGAGAACACAATGACCAAGTTGACATGGAAGAGATTGGCAATACCAAAGATAACAGACACTGGGATGGTCAGGTATGACAGGTACTTGGCGTATATGGCATAGTTGTTTGAGGTCAGGTTGGATGCTATTTTCTCAAAGTTGATGAGTGACCTGATGTTTCCTGGAGTTAAGAAGTTCATTTTTTTGKTAAAGTGTGGTAATGATATGGGTGTGACTTTGCTTGGATTACTTAGAGAGTTGTTTATGAACACGTTCTGTAATTATTTTTTTTACTSCTTTYGTTTTGTGGTGTTCAGAAGTGTTGGAAAGTATCARAYGACACGCTACCGTTTATAAAAAAATRACCACACAATGATTATATCCGAAGAAAGAACCCACCCCCTCATTTTATATACAGTTCGGACATACCATCAACACTCCATTTGTTGAACAATCCTACATGTTGAAATATAACAAAAAAAATATATATCATAAACGAAGACATACATTGASATTATTTGGTTATTTAGATCAATACGTCCATTGTCATTAAAGAATATTTTATAATATAGGAAAAGGTCTTAGGCAAATACCCAAACATGCAACATCATGATATGAACAACTTTCAGCGTTTACTAGCAGAACTGAACTCTATCACTCACAACACAAATGAATTCAACAAYCTGGACTCTAAATATATTCTCAGACAGAGGATCTTGATAATAAACAAGTTTGAGGGGTTTGACAACTCYACAAAAAACAAAATCATTCAGCAGTTGATGATGCTAGGTGACAGATCCAAYACCAACCAYGACTTGAATCTGAAAGACATACATGTTTCCCTATCAGAAAGTTCCATTGTTGAAGAATCCAATGATAACAWATCAGATCAAAGTGATATCAAGTATGRCATYGAGAATGATTATAACCTCATAAATRATCACAAATGCACACACTTCAAATCCAATCTAAAGTTATACAACAAGGAACAGGATATGTGGTACTCYTGTAAGAATTGTTACTTGGACACAAAGGGGAAGAAWAGAGACACMATCAAGAAAACCATTGCAAAGTCATTCACGCACATCAAATGTGACAARTGTGACTCTATMAATGAACTTGGCCTCAAGAATGAYTCCCAAGATGATATAACAGACCTTAAGAAGAAGTGTATCAACTGTGATGAGCTGTTTTCCGARTATCAATGTCATTATTGTTTGATATTTGAAAACGATGAGGAAAACTACATGTACCATTGTCCCTACTGTAAGGAATGTAAGCTAGGTGAGGGACTGGGTATTGATTACAACCATTGCAAAGAATGTGACTGTTGCATGCCACTGGAAATGTTCCACAACGARGAAGTTTCCCATCGTTGTATAAGAAACAACTTGAGCAGTGATTGCACCATATGCGGTGTTCGCCTCGATGCCTACCAAACATACGAAAGACTGCTTGATGATGACATGGAAAGCACAAACACAGTGGTGAATGAGAACAACGATGAGGGCCAAGTACAAAAAAGCTCCAAGTCCTTCCAAAATAACGGTGTACGAAAGAGACCCATCATTGATATAGATGTTGGAAGAGTCCAGTTTTTAGTGCCTTGCAACCATGCCATACATGAAACTTGTCTGAATGAGTACCTGAAGAATGGACAGTACAAGTGTCCTATCTGCCAGGTTACCATAGTTGACATGGAAATCAATTTCAAGCTCTTGGATGAAGAAATACAACAGTGTCCCCTTCCAGAGCCCTACAACATGTGGAGATGTGTTTATAAATGCAATGATTGCACTACAAGGGGTATGACGTCATACCACTTTTTAGGAATTAAATGTAGATGCTGCTTTTCCTTCAACACTGTTCTGCTGCAAGTMCTGAAACACCTKGATGARAARATGCCAATGAAAGACTCCGRMAACCAAGGCATCATAGACACGAAGAGATCCATTGTGTCCAAGGAAATGGTGAATGAGTCATTCATGTCCAGAAARAGATCAAACAGTGAAATGAAGGATAACGACATGGACAACTTTTTGAACAAGTTTCTGTCCAAGGATGAGGATCTGAGTGTTTCACATGTTCTCCAGGGATTAAAGGAGTATTACACCGTGAAGAAAAACGGCAAGAAGATCACTGATGARGMAAATGAGCCAGGATTGGCCGAGACAGTTGATGTCAACAGTATGATGAACAGACTGAAGTTCAATGTTCTGAACAGATTTTTGTCCAAAAAGCCCAATTCTGATACGGAGTCAGACACGAATGAACTAACGGAGGAGAAAGACGGCATTGATGAAGACAACAGCAGACAAAAGACACTCTTCAATGATATAGGCGACTCGTTCAAGCAGTTTATCTCTTTYCTTGAGGACAGCAACGCTCATGATATAGATTAAGAAAGTGTTTATATATGTTGTAGAAGTATTTTGAGGAAATCACCTTATGACCTTAKGCAAAATCGGAYTTTAAAAAAAYCAGTTAATTTTTTTTTTTTTTTTGCCTCATATGCGAAGTACCCTACGGGATCAACKATCAAAGTACGTTTTTTTTTTTAAAAAAAGCATATCATRAAATTGATCTAAATGAGGAAAGAATCATTGAARTGMYATAGAAAACCAATAAAATCATCCATAATTGRTAAYKKTTTAYCAAWTTTGGTCTGTAAARCTYTAAACTATMATCTTTTCAAAGTCTATAATAATGGCGAATGATGAGAATAAACACATAAATAACCAAAACAATCGCTATAATGGAAATCAACTCCACGATGACTTTATACACGGCCAYAGCAATGAGGAGCTGATACCAAAGGCACATGATATCAATGACATTGAACAGTACATTCACAACATACCTGCTTTGAATGATCCATYGAATAGAAACACACTGAAWAACATAACCAAACCAAGTGTAAATTTTTTTGCAAATCTGAATRCAACAAACACCACTGGGAACATGAACAACTATTACACGCCGATTTTGCCTAACTACAGCAATGGCCATGATAATGACTTTCCTGTGTCTCACAACATCAATGCACATTCATTTGACGGATACAATAATGATAACATACAGGAGAATAATATCCTAGGTGTCTTTGACAACAACAGTCATTTGGAGAAACACAAGGAGGAAACAGTGCGGAAGTACACCGACAGCAACTTCAACAACCTAACTGGAATACCCCAGCTGGATGCCCATGTGATTGCGAACATGTCATGGTTTCAGAACCCACCATACAAGAACCTGGATGCCCACCATACACCAGCCTTGGGCGAGAAGGAGACAACAGACGCCATAATAGCAAACATGAACTTGGACCTGTCTCATGAACAACCGCTAGGAATAGCAAAGCATAATGATCCAGAAGGAAGTGATTATGAAAAGGCAACAAAGAAATCCGCCATGCCGAAAAAGACAAAGGCGAGAAAGGCCCTGATCCATGATTTGTCATTGTTGACCAAACAGAACATCAACGAGATATCGCCACTGTTGGGTGACATGAGCAACTACCACAAGTACTTGCAAACGTCGCAGTTCAAGAACGACACGAAAACACAAAGAAGAGTTCAAAAGCGAAAGTCGTTGTTGAAAAAGGGTCCAAAGCGTCCAAGCAGTGCATACTTCTTCTACTGTCAAAAGGAGAGAAAAAACTTACAACAACAGTATCCAAACATGCTYGTGCCTGAACTWCAAAGGAAACTTGGTGAGCAGTGGAGAGSSYTATCMGAYGAGGARAARAAACCRTATCTGGAAGTACACAGRTTGGCGTGGGAGAAGTACAAAGTGGAGAAGGACGAGTACATGGCCACGCTTCCCCCAAAGAAGCCATCGGGTCCGTTTGTGGAGTTCATCAACTCACAGAAGGACAGGCTTGTGGAGAAGAACCAGGGAAAGAAGTTGCAGATGCAGGAGCTGACGAGGCTGTGTGTGGAGGAGTGGCGGAACYTGGACGAAAACACCAAGCTGAGGTACAACCTGAGACACAAGCAGAAGATYGACGAGTGGATCAAGGCATACAACGACATCGACGTCAAGGAGCTGAAGGACCTGATGCAGATGAAGGAGGACATGCTGGAGGCGAAGAAAATGGCAATSGAAAAAAACAGGGCCTACACAGAGGAGCTGTCATCGGAGACTAAAAGACAGAACGAGGCTGAAGGCGGATCCCTGGATGAGTTTAATCAAATGGACGGYGCAAGTTCTTSATGAATAAAAGAAAAAAAAATATATATGATTATATATATCCTATCAAGTATGGACTCAACAGGTCCGTTTCATTAACCCATCTATGRTATCTTTGAAACTCCTTTATTTTATCCACTCTTTCAGGTGTGTTCCGGCTGCTCGTCAGTAGTTTCAACAGAATGGCATCACCACCAGGGTGATACAATAAATATGGTGTTATGTAGTACACTTTTTTGTCCAGGCATATCCAGAACAAGTTGACATTGGTTAGTTTATAATTGCTCAGTACACATTCAGGTCTCAGCATCAATCCTTGTGGCTTTGTCTGTTTCAAGCCACTCAGCTGTGATGATCTATTCTGTGTTTTGAGTGAGAACAATGCGGTCAGCGTTGTCATGTCAATTACTTTCAGAATCTGCTCRAAAACTAAGTTGTATGCATGGTCTATTTCTTCGTTTTTGCCCTCRAATATGGACACTTTATCCCTTTTRAAGTCGTTTTTGATTTGTAAGTCTTGTAGGAGTTTATAGTTATTCGAGGTTTTGGCAAACACATTCTCGTGGAGATATATCAGAAAATCCACTTGTTCGGGATTCTTCAGTTCGTTATCCTCAATGAAAACAGCCTTGAACTCATTTTTTTCAAAAATCGACAGAAGAATGCTGATGACTTTCATCAAAATGATTTTTATTTGAATGTTTTGCTTATCGTGCAGTTGTAGCCAGTTCAATGGTCCATGGTCAGGCAACAGTTCAACTTTCTTTCGAACTGATGTTTTGTTCGTTTGCTGATTAGGAAGAGTTGAGCATTGTGCCTGGAAGGCTGYATCYGRTGWTATTTTGATATTGGGAGTACCAYTCKGAAMAGGCTTTCTCTGTCTGTTRATATTRAACATATATRTATAGTTKTATGGTTATTGAAGCCWTATCATTCTGTATAATAGTTTAATATACTGATTTTTCAATTATAATSGATAAAAAAAAAGAAGGAAAATAGRAAAAATTCCAGTAACGAAAGAATGGGAAAAAAAGGTTCAAGTRAGTGAGCTTACTGTCGGAGATAAGTAAAAGCAGGCAGAAAAAAGACACGTGCCACCAGTGCCAATCCATTACGGATGTATTTTCCCAACAACGCTACCAATTTYTAAAAAAAACAAGGGCAYCAAAAACACAAAAAGAGAATTTAACATTTCTTTTTTTTTTTTTTTACAAATAAGCGCCTTTTTTGTGCATGGAAACAGTTACTTCCAGTTTTATATACGTTTCGGTACACAGCGTTCGTTTTGGGAAATTCCTTTCAACTGTGTTAAAACCTTCCGAATTAGGCCATGTCCTTTCCTTCATTTTTTTTTTACCTTTCTCTCCTTAATTTGATGTTAATTTTTTTTTTTAGAGATTTGCAAACCTCTGACTTCTAGTGTTAACACTTTATATGATATGAAATGTTTTAACAAACCTGAGGATTACTCTAAATCATTCAACAAAAACAATAATACCATATTGTTAAGATATATCAATCAAGGTTCACCAACCAGATATACACTTTCTGACTTTAAAAAACCACTCCCATTGGTCTATCTAACACCTAAGCCTTCTTCTAAACAAACTCTCATTTTAAACCCAAAAAAAATATCATAATGGTTGCCACTAACAGTATCAAGCTTCTAGCTCCAGATGTACACAGAAATCTAGCTGAACTAGTATCCAAAAGATTGTCTTTACCTTTAACTCCATGTAAACTCAAAAGGGACTCCAACAACGAAATCACCTTCTCCATTGGTGAATCTGTTAGAGACCAAGACATTTTCATAATCACCCAAATTGGCTCTGGTAATGTCAACAACAAGGTTCTTGAGCTTTTGATCATGATCAATGCCTGTAAAACAGCCTCTGCCAGAAGAATCACTGCCATCATYCCWAACTTCCCATATGCCAGACAGGACAGAAAGGACAAGAGCAGAGCCCCAATCACTGCCAAGCTGGTTGCTGACATGCTAACCACCTCTGGCTGTGACCATGTCATCACCATGGACTTACATGCCTCTCAAATCCAAGGGTTCTTTGACATTCCTGTTGACAACCTATATGCCGAGCCTTCAGTGATCAGATACATACAAAACAACTACTTGAAAAACCAACAGGACATCATCATGATCTCTCCTGATGCTGGTGGTGCCAAAAGAGCTGCCTCCCTGGCTGATAGACTGGACTTGAACTTTGCCCTGATCCACAAGGAAAGAGCRAAGGCAAATGAAGTGTCAAGAATGGTTTTGGTTGGTGATGTCACAGACAAGATCTGTATCATTGTTGATGACATGGCTGACACATGTGGTACCCTGGCYAAGGCTGCTGAGGTTCTGTTGGAACATGGTGCTTCAAAGGTCCTGGCCATTGTCACCCACGGTCTACTCTCAGGCAATGCCATAAACAACATCAACAACTCAAAGCTGGATAAGGTTGTGTGCACCAACACAGTGCCATTTGAAGAGAAAATGGAGATCTGCTCAAAGCTGGATACAATCGATGTTTCAGGTGTCTTGGCAGAGGCCATTAGAAGATTGCACAATGGTGAAAGTATATCTTATCTATTCAAGAACTATCCTCTATGAAAAAAAAAAAAAAAAACAAAATATAATAGGATCGTTTATTTAATAATCATATTTTTTTTTTATATATTTTGAAAGTCAAACTTGTGTTTTGGAAATTTGTCCATTGATTGCAATACAAAGCCTTCATCTTCGTTGTCAAACAATGTTTCAAACTCAGGGATTTCCCTTTTACCGTAGATTTCAGTGTGTGGGATCCAGCAAACAGTCCCACCGAATGCCTTTCCCGCKATGCACCCATTAAGAGCATCCTCAAACACCAATGTTTCCTCTGGCTTGATGTCCAGCCCCAATCTTTCATTGATTCCCGCCAATCCCAACTCATAGATTCTTGGATGTGGCTTTCCAAGTCCATTGGCCAGTCTTGGATCGTCRCCCTTGATCACATGGACAAAGCCATCAAGCACACCATCGCTTTTCATGTTGTTCTGTGTCTTCAGCTGGAACTTCTTCTCGTCTGATGATGTGCATATGGCACAGGGGATGTTCTTTTCYTCCATCAGGTATCTCAAAAAGCTCTCCACCCCCGGCAGATAGTCACACTGGCTCCATGCCTTTTCCTGGTAATAGTGCTGCTTTTGCGCATACTCKTCATAAGTGATCTTGCCCTCCAGGTCGTAGTAGGCSACRAACTTYTTGAARACYTCAGGSCCAGGAAGCCCCATGACTTGCATCTTGAAGTCCCAGTCCATGGCGGGCTTTCCATACTCAGCCAAGAGCTTTGTTGTTGAGAGGGTGTAGATGTCCTCAGTGTTGATTAGTAGCCCGTCCATATCAAACAGGCAGCATTTGATAACCTTTTTGTCCCCCATTTTRKTGGTATATGYAGAYATTGTGTATGGTTATARAGGGATTRTWAGTGTATGATAAAATCCAAGYTCCCTACMTTTTTTTTTAAGTTTACATTTTTTGAAGAAATTTAAAATTAAGAAAAAAAGTTAARCAATTTGTACGCTACCWTTATAAAAATAAAATCARTMCCATTTTTTTTTTATTAAAATATTTTATAAATTGTAAACAAAAGTAACATTAATAATTAACAGCTTTTAAAGCTAAATGCAATAGATACAAACAATATTAATAAAAGTATATACAATTCCAGACTCTCTATGTCCTAATCTCCTATGCTTTGTTCCTCCGAGTTGTCATTGTCATACCCATAGTTCCTCATCATGTACGTTGGCGTGTGTTGTCTCTGGTATGAGTACTTGTGTCTCARTCTGCTTGGTCGCTGCACAAAGGACTCGTCAAGATCAACTGACCCAGCCACCGGATCRGCCATCTTCAAAGCTGTGTTCGTCATGTTCTGGTTTTTGAACTGTCTTCGGATCTCAGCCTTGCTGCTCAGTGAATGTCTACTGCTGGCTAGTGATGATCTTCTGGACTGAACTAAGTCCTTRCTTGCTGAGCTTTGGTTGCTTTCTGGCTTCGCTATGGATTGGAAATTGGTGTTTAATTTTATTGCCGGATTCAACGTCTCCTTGGAGTTATTCTTCATGYTTTTAGCAGATAATGTCTTTTTGAGAGTTTCYAAAGAATGYGGYTTGGGACCCTTGGTCAAATCATCATTGAAAGTAGTCAATATCCTGCTTAATTTTGTTCCTARCTTGTTTCTTTCTGGATTGTACCTACCAGTCTTGTCGAATTCTTCAAACTCGTCTTTTTCCTTTTCTTTCAGTTTATCCTTAAGTTTCTTTTTGATCATATTCTTATTTGCCGTTATTTGTTGATTTTCTAAGTCCAAAGAATCCATTGAACTTAATAAGTCTGCGTTGCTTTCATTTTGATCATTATATGTGYTGTTAATCACAGGAAGCTCTGGTGAGTACGGCTGCACGTTGTCGTACTCTTCACCCTCGYTTTCAGTTCCCATTTCCAAAGATGATGTGTTGTCACTGTTGTCATCCTCATTGTTGATGTTTTTCTCTTCGTAATCCTCTTTCTCTCCATTCATGATGGATTTTTCCTTTGTTAGGGGAATTAGACCCTCAATAGGGAAGACTCCTGGCGGATTGATGTTGCTTCCTGACGTTAMACTCGAGGAAATAGAGCCAGTCTCACTGTATCTTGCGTTTCTCCGTTGTCTTCTCTTGGCATTTTTGATTTTTTGTAGCACGTTTCTASGCTTCACTCTCACCACTCTGGAGTCTACATTAATTTCCGGTTGCTCATCAAATGCATCGTATTCAGGCAATTGAAGCAGCTTTCTATCCTGCTCAACAACATACAAGTGAAGATAGTAGGGAATGGTCAATGAAAACAACATACCACCAACAATGTTACCCAAAGATGCTGGAATCAAATTTTTCCATATGAAGAGACCAACAGATATATTGGCACCATTGAACATACCASTGGGCACCAGAAACATATCTGCCACCGTGTGTGTRAATCCTGTTGTCACAAAAGTGAAAATAGGTAGTGTGATGGTGAGAAACTTGACATGGATGGGTTTACTCATTAGTTGGAAGTACACTGCCARGCAAACAAAGAAGTTACCTCCAACTCCTTTTAGAAAAACCTGAATAAAACTGAAGCTCATTTTGGATTCCGCTATGTTTCTTGTTCCYTGCTTCAAGTGCTCAGCGGTCATACTTCCGGAAAGATGACAAATCACATAGGACATGAATAGGGAGCCTGCAAGGTTGCCRACCCATGAAACAACCCATGAAATCAGAAGATCGTAGACGTTGACCGCGTTTCTCAACAGGCCAACWGTRAAAAACAATATGTTACTGTTGAACAAGTCACACCCATTGATGATGACATAGAACAACCCAATACCAAAGACAGAMCCACCAAGRAAATTGAGCATGCCGGGGTTCTGTTCAAGTATTTCMGGATTGTTTCCCACGGCGATTGAGTACAACATACCCCCTGAGGAGAATAGCACACCTCCCATGAACGAGTTGATCATCAGTGTTTGTAGAGTAAGTCTTGCCTTTTTCATGGAAGTCGCGATGACAGCCAATGCAGCCTCATGTGGAGTTATGTATAGAGGATCCGCAGACATGTTACCAGCTGATGTACGATGTTGTTTATATGATAATGTTTTGCTTTTAGGTATTRATAWATATWAAGGWATGYTTAAATGTGAAAAATAGGYAYTGATGTGTACAAAATGAGTCCAAAATGAAAATATAAAAATAAGAAGAAMGACCGAGAAGATCCCTCCCTTACAMCTGTAGTCATCGAGTTGGAATTGGACCAAAAAAAAAAAATCAWWAAAAAATTAAAAAAAAACGTTTCGGAACGGAARGAAAGACTAGCAAAAGTAACAAAASAGAGTAATATGCCCCGTTTGGGTAACCGCTTCCGWCGYWTCCAGATGTGCYATCGTCTCCGAATAATRGAGCACCCRTTATTTCCKTTTTGGGAAGTWATGYCCGAACYCATTGMAATWTGGRGATTTGGACCAATATRATCAACGCTCACTATGGGAAAATGAAACCCAAAAAAAAAAATAAATGTGTCAMAAATAAYARTWCTACAACAACTTGATGATATCTCTATCCTTAACAATCAGTCCATTCTCACTTTGCACAAATYYCACCATTTCAGCTTTGAGTTCATTCATTGCATGGTCTACACGGTCATTCTGCGGAACATAGCCGTGGATGTGGYCAAAGTACAGCTCCGACACTCTCGTGAACATGAACGATGATTGTTGTTTGATGATTAAAGTTAATATTTCAACAACATTGATTATCAGGACTTGATCAATGTTGTGRCTTGTGTGCACACCTGCTGATTTCATTATCAAGTCTGTCCTTTGAGAAAAGACTTTCTTGGACTGGGATTTCCTCAATCCAAAAATGTCACTCTTGACTATYCKTTCCACAAATGGRAAAATCACCTGTGCCAGCTGTGGCAARTARTTCTTGGCGCTTGTATTCAGTATTAAACATATTTTTGCGACATTGCCCAGRGCAACTGTGTATGGCTTTGCTGATGTTTCTGAAAGCAGTGGATAGACTCTCTCCGTGTACCCCAGCAGCTCAACAACGAGTTTGTAGATATGTTCGGGAATCTCACCGGTRTATGMAGGTTCATCCGCTACKGAWACYTCMTTGTCYTTTGCAGGAACAACTGCATTGACTTCYTCAATTTCATCGTCTGAGTCRTACATGTAGTTRTGGGCCTTRAACAARTYTAAKGCATCTTYCARTGATGTTCTTTTKAGTCTTYGATTTMGAYTTTTGATCAATYARATAYCTATACTGATCAATGATCAAATCAAAGACAATCCCAAAGAGTTCCAAAACACTKGTGATTTCACTGTTGTCGTTGAAGTTACYTAATGACTTCATGGCCATCATCTCAAACATCAAGTTGAACACATCATCGGCCTTGGARACAACCTCAATGCCACACACCTGAAAGACATTCTTCGTGAACACTATCCACATCTGCTGGTTACTCATACTGGATGAGGATATTATGGCTGAGACATGGGACAGTATCACATCTGTGTTTTCTCTGATCATCTGTTGAAARGAAAGACTTGCATTCGTGCTGGGATACACTCTGTTACTGAGAACTTGCAGTGAATGTTGCATCACTGGATTGTCTATGTTGCTCAGTAGTAAGGGTATAAGTTCAGTTTCCAGATCTTTGAGGTCTGACAGTGGGGTTAATGAGCTAGTTATGTATCCGCAAATAAAGTATGCATTAGAGATTGAAAAGGCCTCGTTAGGGGAAACATCAAGAATTTGCAAGCACTGTTCAAGCAATACGTCGTCTTCTTCTTCAAMAACAACATCCTTGGTTGATTCGTCATCTGAAAAAACCAGAAAATCATCAATGTTTATGGAGTCCAATTGAGTTATTATATCTTGTTCTGCAATTTGCTTTGGGTTTGARTGRCTRTTAGAATTAATTTTTTGRAAAAAGATGTARTAAAACAGATATGTTCTCTTTTCATTCARGTATTCATCATTGGTGGTGTTGTAATCATTCAAAACATTCAAAAYATCAGCTTTAGTCAAAAGGTTYTTCCAAATACCCACTAAATCAATCCATTTGGCCTTTATTTCGTTATTCAATACAACGTCCAGCAGTTGATTATCAATTTGCTCAAATGTGTCTATTCTTTCGTTTATCTGTAGTTTAGTCGTTAAAGACTGAATTTGGTGCTTTGTTTGAATATGACTGGGTAGTTGAACATCCTTCTGATTCAGAACATTATTTCTTTCAGGCTTTGTGTATCCGTATTCAACAAACATGTTGAACTGCTTGTAAAACARGCTCTTYTCTATGYCTTCAYCTTGTGAMAGTTTTATCAAACCATTCTTRAATATCTTRAACGTCTTCAAGTCAAAGTACAACACGTCTATCATTTTGACTTTTTCACACAGCAAGTTGGTTATAGTGTATTGATCGAACAAGTCCATTTTTTGCAAATCATCTGGATAAGACTGGTATCTGTACAGATACTCTATGACCAACAGCTCACTCACAAGTTCAAAATCCTTCATTGGCCTGATAAAATTGTTAAGAATAAGTGTGTCTATTTTGGTATTGGAACTTGTGTAGTTGATTGACCAGCTCTTATTGATCATCATATCGAGAGACTGATATATCAAGACATTTTCGTTTTTGGAGAAATGATCCTTACACTTTAATATTGTTTGAGTTAAAACATTCAACACCTCACCAAAGTATTTTACATCATGTTTGTAATTGTTGGTTAATACTTTGATCAACTTGGTGATAATACCTGGGGCAATCTTATGCAGTTCCTCGGCAGATAAGACTTCATCCCGAGACCCAAGAAGAATGGTGGATAAAAAGCGTATATCATCGGAAGACGGCATGCTGTCCTTTTCAAAGTCTTTGAAAACAATCTTCACAACAATCAAAGAAACGARCTGAAAGTAAAAAGTGTCGTCATTCTCAAATTCGGTTTGTTTGTATAATAAAAGAATGTTTTCTAAAGTTTGAAATATTAAGTAGTCATCACTGATCTGACTTCTATTTTGTATGATGTTCTGTATAATTATTTGGATTTCATTTTTCTTGAAAAAAAACTGCCTTCTCTCAGTTGAATTGTTATTGAATAGTTTATAAGTGACTTTGTTTAAATAAATGTATAGTAAGTTTATATCCAGATCTGATTGTGTACCCATTTCCATGTGTTTGCCTAATAAAAGGAAGAACACTGATATAAAGTTTCTGTTAGGAACATTCAGACTTTGATCAATAATGTAACTGTATCTTTTCAAAGATACGTTAATTGAAGCATCTGTCATTTAAGAAACCAATTAAATGTTTGTATATGTCGTTGGTTTTATTCATTAAAGATATTAGCTTTATAACTTTTCTGAAGAGTGGAAAAAAAATGAAAAAGTAACGAGAAGAGTTGGATCTGGTAGCGTAATTCRATTTAACTTTTTATGGTAGCGGTGTGTAGCAGTATTGGCACGTGACTCCAAGTCAAAAAAAGAGGCACACACAATTATCCGTTAAAACAGTTTCCCCATACTCCACCAATGGACTAAACCAGTAATTCAACAACACCCAAGTATACTAGGTTGTTCCCCCCATAACCACTTTTAGAATGTTTGCTTTCTCTAACAAAATTGTGAATACAGTATCATAACACCCTCTTTAGCTAGATGATACAGATCTCATAAACAYCGGTTGAAACACTTTCCAGAGAATGTAATTCTCCACAGGTAATTCCGCTGTGCTGAGGGAAAAAAAACAGAGTAACCCCAGATTATTAATTTTTCCCTTTCGGAAAAGTAACAAAAAAAAAAAAAAAAACTAGGCAAAAACGGCACCATTAGGAAAAACTTGACTCAACGTTTGRAAGACTTTTTTCAAATAWAATGTTGTTACTTTCTTCTGTTTGTGGATCTATTTGTGCTTAAATAGAGATAATTTATAGACAACACCACTTAATATAAACACAGCAATGCTTGCTAAAAAGTCAACTGGCACTGTTGTTGCCTCCAAGGACTTCATACCYAAAGAYCTAATAAACGAAAGTACCTCTYTGARCAAACCGAAAAGTAAACGAAACATCTCGCATGCMTGTGTGAACTGCCAGAAGAAGAAGTGCAAGTGCATCCCCATAGAAAACCCAAATCTTCCTGGAAAGCCATTCTGCGAAACATGCAGGCAACTCAACAAGCCATACTGTGAGTTCAAGAACCAGAAGAAAAGAGGACCATCAACATCAGACAGCGACTCCCAGGGCTCCATGATCAAGCCCGACGACCTGACCATCATCAAGGGTGTCCTSAACAAGCACAAGACGAAGGGCAAGGTCAGCAAGGACCYACTTGCTCTTCCAGCGGCATWCCTCCATGGCACACGAACAAACCCACTCACATCCAGCATCCCCGCATTCACAAAGCCACTCATCAACAAGGCCTTCGAGAACGAGTGGATCCACGAACAAAGAAACRTSCCRGGCGAGGACGGGAAGACACTCCAGAGAGAGAAAAGCACAGAAAAGCTGTTCGAGTACTTGCTCTACGGATACAGCGACCTCCAAACACCCCCGCAAAACGAACACAAACGGAAAGTCAGGGACTTGCTCAACACACTCAAAAAGAAAACCGTGGATGACATATACGACGACATAGTTGCCTTGGAGACRCTGCTCGCTGACTACCTGTCGAAATAGTAAWAAGAGAAAACGCCTTTTTTTTTTGTATAAAAATTTGTTTGCGATTGATATATATGCAATTGAATTTTCTTTTCTTTTCTTTTATGTAATAAATCTCATCTTTAAATAAACGAACAATTCACTTCTATATCACCCTAGTGTTCCAGGATTTGYAAGTTACCWGTGACAACAACGTTTTCCAATACAGAGCCATTTGGAATGTCAATTCTCTCTCCCTCTGAGCAGACAATGATGACTGTTCCCTTCATTTGGACATTCTTGCCCAAGTAGACATTACCGGAAATGGTCAAGTGGTCCAACTCAACAATCTTTGGGATGTGTGGTATTCTTTCCTGGAAGTCCTTCAACTTCTTGAARTGGGAGCCCAACTTGATCAATGGGTTTCCTCCAAAGAATCTTTCGGGAGTCAAGGTCAAGGAACACTCGTTTTGCAAGTTGAACAAGTTGGACTTGACTAGCAACAAGTCAGAGCATGTCTTCACAGGCAAGAATCTTGATCTAGGAACAACAACACCATGGGCATTGGAGAAGAATCTGATGGCAGCACCAACAGCGGTTTCCAACTGCAAAACAGGGATTTCATGTCCGTTTCTCACAACAGACTTGACATTAGGGATGATTTCCATGTTCAACTTGTGCTCAAGAATCAAGCTCTTCATGGCCTTCAAGTTGATCCACAAGTTGTTTGTGTTGAAGTACTTGAACTTTCTGATGTTCTTGAAGTCATCAATGTGCTCCTTTGGCACCTGAGCAACTTCCAACAACTCAACCTTGCCGTTCTTGGTGATCAATGTACCACCCTTGACATCAGCTCTTGTCTTGTCAGTTAGTTCCATGATGTACTCACTTCCAGTTTCCAACATGTAGTTCAGKATGTTCAAGTCAACAGTGGCACCCAAGTTGTCACCATTGGAAACAAACAAAACCTCAACRCCAYTGTTGATCAACTCATCAAGCTCACCKGAGTTGTACAAGGACTCAAACAGGTCACCGTGGCCAGGTGGGTACCAGGCATCCAACTCAGCATCCATGTCGGTGGCAACAGGCAACAAGGAGTCCTTGTAGACTCTTGGGAACTTTGATTGGTTGAATGATCTGATCTTACAGTTACTGTTGGAATATTTCTTGATGATTTGCTGGGTGTCCTTGTTGGTGTTGAATGAGTTCATCAACAACAATGGGACATTTGATTGGTACTTGGTGTTCAAGAACTCTATTTGCTTGACTGACAAGTCCAAAAATGAGTTACCATCTCTGACTTCAATGACAGACTTAGGACCAACACACCCCATGGAGGTACCCAAACCACCATTCAACTTCAAGACAGCTAGCTTGGATAGGATCTGGGTGGCATTCAACTCCTTGTCACTCAACTCATTGTAATCAACAACTTCATTGTGGGTAGGAGACTTGATTTCTTCCCAGGAAACTTCAGACTTTTTGTCCTTGGTTTGAATGTATCTTTTGAACAACTGGTAGAAGGACTTCATTTCAGCTGACTCCTTGAACTCGCCAGAGTTCAAGTACTTGTACATCTGGTGGATGACTAGGTCATTGGCGGTAGCGTTTTCATCTATAATGGATGCTTGTCTTTGCATTCTGATAGGTTTCTTTTCCAGGGATGTCATTGTAAGTGTATTTACTTTGYAGAAATGATATGCTGTATGTTATATAAATAAGAGTAGAGATTATAACTGGTTATTGCTATTATATACAGTTTAAAGGGTGTCTACGATAGTTTATAAGATCATCAGTGATAAAAATAGGATGTAACACTTCAACACACTCAGTAGGGATTCCCACACCAGTTAAATTTTTTTCAACACACAAAAGTCACACAGTGTTCTAGRCGCTTTGGCACGCGAAAATCATTCACCCTTATTTTTATCTTTTGCGCTTAGCAGGAATTGTTTGTGTTTGGAACCACAACGTAATCAACAATGAAAGGATATACTGTATGATATAATCAGGTGTTTTATTTTATGAAGAACGTCATATATYAAWCASWGGGGKRTWTCATTAMTACAGWACACCATCCTTACCATACTGTACTTGGTAATCAAGTTGCTGTACCACCACTCTCGTATCTAAAAAGACTTTTTWRCYCTTCKCTAGGTTCGGACTTAAGGMCACWARGCATACTYTYACCCATTGRAAAAAAAAACCCCCACCCCAAAAAAAYMCCCAATTTCCTTRYARTGTAAAAAATTGAAATTGAACCAGAATATATAACATACTCYGTTAATATAAGGAAACATCACCCCAKTGGTAWTAACWAAACATGCTATTCAGTAGATTTGTCAACAAAAGATACAACTCCTTGAATGCAAAAAGGATTGTGCTAGGTATTGATYTGGGTACAACCAATTCTTTRGCCTCACACATTCCTAAAGCTTTGGATAACACCCACACTCCAGTAATCTTAAACTCTACAAAGACACCATCCATCGTCGGGTTTGCCAAAAGGGACAATGATCTAAGTGATATCCCAAACTCATCAGATGATAAGCAGATATTTGACCTTTTGAAAAAGAATCTTAATGTCTTCGTTGGTGAAAAGGCTCAGAACCAGTACAGACTGAATCCCGAGAATACGTTCAAGGCCATGAAGAGAATCATAGGAACATTCAGTGAAAACGACGAGATCTTTGAAAGCTACAAGAACCAGTACTCAAGCAACGTTGCCATCAACAACAGTATCTACTTCAACTTACTCAACAGCAATCTGAAGGTGAATGCTGAAATTATAGCTGGGTTCATACTGTCAGACATTAAGAACAAAGCCATGCAGGAAATTGGCAGTGATGGTGAAGTTGATGCTGTTATCACTGTTCCTGCATACTTCAACAACTTGCAAAGAAAGGCAACCCTGAATGCGGCCAACTTAGCCAACATAAACTGTCTAAGAATCATCAATGAGCCAACTGCAGCTGCATTGAGTTTTGGTGTTCTAAAGCAAAAMAAGGATGGTGTGTATGCTGTTTATGACCTTGGAGGTGGTACATTTGACATTTCCATTTTGGAACTGGATGGAGCTGTGTTTGAAGTCAGGGGCACTGCTGGTGATTTGAAGCTTGGTGGAGAGGATTTGGATTATTTAATAAGAGATTATGTYCTTGACAAGTTTTTAAGCAACAATAGCAAYRTCAACAGGGAAGATGTGTTAAAGAACAACTCATTCATGAATGAAYTRCTGAATCACTGTGAAAAGCTAAAAATTGARCTATCAACTACATCCACCTCTCAAATCAATATCCCATTCGCCTTTAAAAACGTACTTGGAGACTTTGTTCATTTCAAAATTGAAGTCCAAGAACCTGAAGTTGACAAGCTTGCTGARCCTTTGGTYAAAAAGACCATCAAAATATTCAAGAAATGCCTGAAGGATGCAAAAATCRATAAGCAAAGTCTTCAACAAATCCTCTTGGTTGGTGGTATGACTCGTATGCCATACATCAGAAAGCAGATTATCAAGAACTTCATCGCCGAGGACAATTCCGAAAATGACATCGACAACAGACTAAACTTCAAAATCAACCCTGATGATTCTGTTTGCCTGGGAGCAAGCATTCAAGCAGGACTGTTGACCGGTGAGATCAAGGATGTTTTGTTACTCGATGTGAACCCTTTGACTCTCGGAATGGAGACATACGGTGGATTGATGTCCCCGATGCTGAAGAAAAACTGCAATGTTCCCATGGAGTACAAGGAGCAGTTCACCACAGGTATAGACAACCAGCAGATCGTCAAGATCAACATATACCAGGGTGAATCGAAGCTGTGCAGAGACAATGTCAAGCTCGGTGAGTTTGTCCTTTCGGGAATCCCACAGCTTCCGAAGGGTGTYCCCAAGATCGAAGTCAGTTTCAAGTTGGACAGCAATGGTATTCTGAATGTCACAGCCAGGGARCTTTTGACCAACCTGGAGTGCAATCTTGAGTTGATAACCACAGCACCAATAGAGAACCAGTCCAAAMAAGCAGCCACMARTGTGGATCCAAATGACCTGAGCTGGGTCTTTGAAAATCTGGGACTGTGGCAACTATCCTTCAAGGAACTTGAYCTSATGTATAGAAAATAYGTGGATAGTATACACTTCAGTGAAGGTGTCATCAGCGAGTTCACTGATCTAAGAGGTAAGTTCAATCAGTGGGATGCCATGAAGGAGGATTCCAGCAAGGATGCCGAAATGGTTGAATACTTTGCGAARCAAGGTGGAATGAATGAATTRAAGGCCAGAATCAACAAGCTCCAAACAGACTTGATGTCTGAATTGAAGGGCAAGAAGGTTTAGTGACTTTCACATGTAAATAGGTGATATATATTTTTCAATTAAAGAAAGCAGAACGCCAGCAAGAACTGACGCGTAAAATCCTAAAAAAATGTAGAAAAAAAAAATGGAGGCGCATGTTCAAACACCATWTKATATTTTCACATATTTTTTCTTTTTTGGTTTCTATTTTGTTTGATTCATCAAGGCTTCTGTATTGAATGATATGAATAAAACCATTACACAATACCAGYAATGAGCTTGAAAGATCAAAAGATTATATTGTCAAAYACGCCAGTTGATGAGTTGGAGAGATACCATAAATACCTATCCACTGAGTACAATTCCAAAGATGCAGARCCAACAGAAAAGGAACCKCAATCACTTAAAGGTGTTCTMAATGACATGAAAAAGGTAGGATTCAACAAYTTGAAGGTTGAAACAAAGAGCTCTCTCTGTCTTGCCATTTTAGCYGATGTTGTTTAYCTAAGCACCAAGAGCAACAGATTCACAACCAATGATATCAAAACGTTCTTTTTAACATTATTAAAGGAATTRAARAACAGTGCATCTGAAATGAACTTGACAGATTATGTGCTGTGTAAATATGCAATCAACAAGATCATAGCCTGTGATGCYGTTTTRTTGATAYTACACATCAAGGAGTGTTCACAAATATTGAAGGAAATCTATCACCTGAATGATGACATCTCAGATGACATAAAGTCCAGGGAGTTGAAGGATGCTGCTGTGAAGTTGATCACTACCYTRGTTGTRGAAAACTCTGATAAAGAAAACAATGAGTTCTTGGACACCCATTGTAAGCAGTTCATGAATGAAATCATCTATGAGAATGAAGTATGTAAAGAGGTCATCCAGTTCAACCACCAGGTGTTCCAGTCATACATCCAGCTGTTCTACAACGAGTACATTCTTATCGATGATGGGACATTTGACTTGAAACATGTGGACACCAATGTTTTGGAACAGATTGATTCATTCACCCACAAGGGATTCATTAAGCTAAACAAACTGTGCAACCTGTTCAARAARCTGTACATCATAAATCCWGCCTTGCTTCTKTATTGCAATGGATTTTTCCAAACAYTGATGACMTCTGAAAACAAGTATTTGAGAATTTTGGGAATAAGAATGGTCAAAACCCTGATGATTGARAACCTTTACTTTGTTTACAAACATGACTCTATTTTTAAGATTTAYYTRACYAGAATGAGYGATGARAACCATTTSGTAAGATTGGAGATTGTKAATGSMGACTTCTCRAAGTTGTATGAAAGTRTYTATCAAAACGACAAGGACATTTTCAAGTACATGGAAAAGATCCTAGAAAAGGGATTAGTAGACATCAACTCTGAAATACGTTTGGAAACAATAACTCAGATTTTAAAAGGAAAATTGAATATCCAATTCAACAACAATGTCTACAATTTGATTACTGATTTATGCAGAGACAAAAATTTGGACATAAGAGAAAGATCATGCACTTACTTGTCAAAGCTTGTGCTGAACTCAAATGGAGAGCTGGCCGCTGACTTGGAAGCCAAGGTTGTTAATACTTTAATTGATTTGTATTACATCAATGACAAGGACTTGAACAACATCATTGATACGTTCTTAAGTGAGTTCATTCAATTTGATAACAAGAAGCTGGCTYATGTGTATTCCATGCTRAAGGAGGAAAAAACCAAACATGCATTACTAGCTCTATTGCCTAGATACAAAGTGTTTAATAARATTGTYTTGAAGTTCATACAATTAGTCATCAAGGATGAGAACTCAGAGGAATCTTCTGAATACATGAAATTGTTGAGATGGTTTGAGTTAAACTATAAYGAAAATGACATTGAYTTATTCACMGAGCTTATAAACCACGATGTAGCCATCAAAATCAGACCCTTTTTRACRGGGAGAAAGTCTTTCACCAAYCCTCAAGAYAAAAAGACAKTCTTCTTAGACATTAAGAATGAAGGAATTRTCAAGGACRATGACATCAACAAGTTCAATATCTTGATGATAAGATGCACAAACACATTCATAAACCTGGAAGACATCTATGAAAAGCCGAATGARAACGAACAGTTTGTTAATGTCTTACTTTCAAACAAACACATCCTTACAAACTTGATTGATATTGAACGTTTACTGGATTCTTTCAAAAGCAATGATCTTTCAACATCAATCAAGAGAAGCTTAATAGTGAAAGAGGCCTTACCTGAACTAGAATTTRACCAAGACATTCTGAACTACTTCAATCAATTTGTTGATGGCGATGTTGAACTCAGTGAATATGAAATGTATGGCTTGTCTGAGATATTACCTGTAAGGGATTTCAACTCTTTCAAATTCACAAGCGGTAACATTAACTCCATGGACGATGTATCCATGACAGAGTGTAACTTGATATCCAAGAATCCAAAGGAACATAARGAAATGATTGACAACTTATTGGATTTGGTTTTCACAACTGACATCAATGAATCAKCCACTATAGAGGAGTTTGAGGATGATGAGGAAGAAGTGAAACAAATCGAACTTGCCGATCTATTCMTGAACAGAAGTGGATTTGATCCAAAGAACAACACTTTGCTGAAGGTCATATTGCTAATCAGAGCCAAAGCTGATGATATGTCMTTTTTAAGAGGTATTTTGGAAACMCAGGGATGTTGCATCAAATTGTCACAATGTTCTGAACAACCACAATTTTGGAGATGGATCATTATGAATGAACTTATCAGCTTGTACTTGTCCAAGTGTTTGGATTCAACACTTTACTTTGAAGACTTCTTAGGTGAGGCACAGATACACCTGCAATGGTATGCCATTGACATACACCGTTACGTTCGTCAAAGATTCTTCAGCTTTTTGATTGAAAACTTWAAGGAACTTCCTATGTCTGTGTCCTTTTTTATCTTCTACATTGATGCAAGTTTGGATGGAACAAACAACTTTAACACATATGTGACATTTTTGGAAAATATCATGGCTGACAAGACTTTCAACAAGGATAGATACTTTGAAAGACTGGTCAGCAGATTCTTACACAACCTGTCTTATTTGCCAACAGTCTCTGTATTGAACAATGAAGAGGAAGACAATACTGAAGAAAGAAACGATGTTATACAAGATTTAGTAGCTAAGATATCTTTATTCTTAAGATTCGTGCTGACCAAAGAAAACTGTACATTGATTTTAGGATACTGTAACACCATATTCAACCACAAGGACAAATTGAATGAGGATAACAAAGATATCTACTTGATCAGTGACATCTGCATAACAATGATCAACCAGGTCATCACAATGAAGAACTGGGCAGATCTGAAAGTCACTGATGAGGTCAGCAATGACAAAATCAAGCTGCCTTTGGACTTATATGTCAAGAAGGAAAACACCAAGGATGAAATAATCAAGAGTATTGAGGAGCTGTTATCAACCACCGATAAGGAGTTTATAGCCAAGATGTCCAACAAAAACAAAAACTTGATGAAGATAGACTCCGCAACACAAAATTATGCTGTGAATTCATCACTAAGCAAGAATAAAGATGCAAGCAATATCATGCCAATGAAGAAGAAGAGTAAGGATCTTGATGAAGTTAAAGCTGAAAACAGAGAAGGGGTGAGAAAGTCCAAAAGAGTTAAAAGGGACATCAACTACGATGAAAATAAAAATTCAATTTAATAGAAATTATATTCGTTTTTATATATGACTTTAAAAATACTACAAAGGAGGTAAGTTGTTTCTACAGACTGGACAAATCAGTTTGTTGTTCATCCAGTAAGACAAACAATCATGATGATACACATGGTTACATGGGGTTATCATATAGTTCTCTTCCTGTTGGTCATTGACGTTTGTTTCCTCAAGAAGCYGTGTTTCTTCAGTGTCATTTTCATCACTTCCAGAAACAGCGTCACTGACCTTCAGGTGTATGATGTCGTCGTTGTCCATGCAAATAGGACAAACAAACTCGTTCTTATCGCCTAGATGTGCCAACTCGTCCTTTGTCACTGTCTTTGAGTAATTGTATCTATGCTTGATRCTCTTGTTTCCATTGCTTAGGATGAACTCAATGATTCTCTCCATCTTTTCAGAAATTATGCATCTTCCACCATACTTCAGCTGCATCAGCAAAATACAGACTTGTACAGCCATGTTGATAARATAAACAGTAAACCAATGCTTGCTTGTTTCGTGTTGGAAAAAGTTATTCTCYTTYAARTARAAGTAACCAACAGGAGTCAATCTTGTCACAGCCGTCACAACAACAAATCTTTTTTGCAGGTTGGTTGTCATGGGATCCAGATCAATTAGAATGAATCTGAAGATTTGTGGCCAGAAAAAAGATGTRTATGCCAGAACTATCAAGTTGCAAATCAAGTGYCTTAGGAATATGTTCATCGAGAATACAA
Source organism: Hanseniaspora opuntiae (assembly GCA_001749795.1). Taxonomy (NCBI): domain Eukaryota; kingdom Fungi; phylum Ascomycota; class Saccharomycetes; order Saccharomycodales; family Saccharomycodaceae; genus Hanseniaspora; species Hanseniaspora opuntiae. Next base: position 28,699 of record LPNL01000001.1, read on the forward strand.
ACACAATKGARAAYCCAAAGAATACCATGAATGTRTACATTCTTCCTTGYAGYTTAGARTACAAAAATGTGAAGTCCTCTGAYCCTTCAGTGTTATTCGTAAGGAAGTTGTTTTCCTCAGTYGGTGCATTGTTGTCTTCATTGGCTGGATTTTCTTCTGCTGTTGATTGATTGTTTTCAGTTGGGGTTCTTGTAGTACTAATAGGGGTAAACCTTCTAAACAAGCTCAACCAACTAATGCTTCTTTCTAAGAACTGKGATTGGATGCACAGCACCAATACTTTGGTTTCAATGGCAATCCCCATGCTCATRAACAGGAGAACATTGACAGCAAACCATGAAAACTGGGTTGTTCTTATATTTTTGGAAACATCATGCACAAGCCCATCATTCCCATTGACCAMAAGATCCTTGATTTTCATAAAGACATCAGCAACAGCCTTTGTTGCTGGCTGTGTATAGTGCAAGGATGGGTTTGGGGCTAGCTCCGTATACGTGGTCACGACTATGGCCAGAACAATGAACACACCTCCAACAAAGTAATCGGTGAAAGTGATGATCTTCAGGAAATCCACGGAGATCTTGTTGAGTTCAGATGGAGAATCAAGCTTGCTTATTTGTAACAAAAACATTATTGAGTAACAAACAAATGGCAAGGTGACATACTTCATTGTTGATTCCTGTAAAAACATAGGGAAAAAGGAACCAAGAACACCCTTGAATTTGGTCTTTTCCGAAAAGATGCCTGAAGGTGTGCTTTCCAAAGACAATCCAAAGTTGGGGGAATAAATAAGCATATCCTCTATTTCCAGGTCATAATTTTTCCCATATAAGTTGTTTAAGTCAATTGTGTTCAAAAACTTTTGCTTATTAGAGGAATCCGAAATGGGTCTTGTTTCAGCATATAGGAAATACTCAGGCTTGAAGGAACGTTCATTYARTATSAGTAAATCATCTACTGTGAATGAGTTGTTCTGACCCTTGTTATTGCCAAAATATGTGTGGTTGACAAAGTTTACAGTATCATTCTTATATCTGATAAAGTCATCCTCATTGTTGGTGAACAGCTGAGGAATCATGAACAGGCCATGGAACTTACCGGAGTTCGTTATTCCAAACAACTTACCAGTTTGGCTATCGTAAACAACCAAGATCTTTGAGATCAATGATGTGAATCTTGCTGATGACTTCGTCAGCTCGGCTGAATGGAACTGTAAACTGCCCGGCCTGTATCCTGGATAGTAAAAGTAGTCATTWATTTCCAGCTTCATGTTTGTTGAAATATCAAAATTAATCAARTTTGAGTCTTCYTGAGACAAGTCCATGCTTTGCTGRAAAAGCACTGTGTCATTGATGAAGAATGAGCCCTGGCTGGGTRATYTTTGCTCATTCCCATMGGGGTCATAAGTTTGGTTTTTCTGCTTCATCAGCTGAGGAATGGGCATATGKATTTTGAACTCRTCTTGTATTCTTCTRGAGTGRAASARRCCTCTCAAGGTGGTGCTACTGAYGTTGCTGTGRTACACATGATCTTGAAAGTCACCTTTCCATATTGAGTTGYCGCTTTGGGAATAYACTCTATCCAATATGTTCTGTGGCAGATAGTTATTGGCTTGATGGTCAACATCAAATGTGTARTCATAGTTTTTGTTTTCAATWGGGTATCCAAACCAATTTTCATTAGTGYTTGAGTCGTTATTCATCAAGTTTGTTGTATAATCGTTTTTGTTTTCAGCCAAATCATCAATGGTGTAGAGAAACCCTGTTATGTTGAGGAGTGGTTGTTTATACKCAGTCATTTTTAATGCATTGAATTCATTGAGATATAGTTCATTGATCATCTCCAGTTGATTTCTTTCATATTCGCCATCAGGAAGATTGTCCTTGTTGGATTCTTCTCCGGGTAGTACAACAAAGAAGATGAAGAACACCAGAAGAAGTATTGTATTGCTATCTATTCTAGCCATTGATWTRTWKTATATGWGTTTARGRTTGATTTGYTAAAAGAAACARGTATTGACTGTCTTTAGATTTAACAGCTTGTGTTGTTATAATGTTTAATAGTGGTATACTAGGATAGTCTCAATAGTTAATGGTTTCACTTAGATTGAGTGTATTTGAAGAAATAATGATTTCCCCCCCTTTTATCGATATTGTGCKTTTTTTCCTTTTGAGTTGTCTCAGTAGCGCACGTGCACATTTTTCCATAAAAAAAWACGAATAATCCTAATTTCCACTTGAATGAAGAGATTTTGCAAAGTTGAGGATATACTACGAGACATACACCATAACACCAAAAAAACAAACTCAATATACCCTTATACTGTATCATATAGCTGTAMATGTACAAATATAACCCTGTGAGAGATAGCTCAAGTAGCATAACAACTATACTGCCAATAAACCATTCCAACTCCAGCAACAGTTCATTACTCAAGAAACATAACGAAAACAATGGTGTGGTAAGGAACAGGGATCCCACCTCTGATGGGAACTTGATCATAACGATAAATGACAAGGACAAGCTGAAAATTAGCTTCATAGACATAAGATTGAATTCWTTATATAAAGACATGCTTGTGATTGAGCAGCCTGAACTGCTGATGAATGACTTCAACAATGATAACTACATGATCAACATATCTGGAAACATCATCATATCCTGTGTCAAGCCGCTGATTCTTTTGAAGCCCATATCCCTGGAGTTGAGGGGAACGTTCAAGTTGGACTTCATAGAGATTAATAACGACAACAACAAAAGCAACGATGATGATCGAAGGGACGACAGTGTGGTTGTGGTCAAAGAAAACAGGCCATTTTTCCTAACAAAGTGGGACAATGTWATAGATTACCCAGATGGGGAAGTGGTTGATCTTTGCAAGACCAAATACGAAGGTGATCTGGAAAAAATTAAAGAAAGTTATATAAAGAAAAAGAAGAAGAAAAATAAAATCAGCAAGCTGAAGCCACAGTCCATGTACAACATATTTGGGATGAGATTTGAAGAGAATGAGGATGTTTCCAGTGAGGAGAACCAGCTGACTCCTGTGAACACGCACGACAATGTGTTCAACCCCAAAAAGCCAACCCTGAAGAGAATCTACCAGAGTGCACCGAACATCACCCAGATGCTGCCAAGCGGAGGCACATCTGAGGATTCCAGACCTGCAATGAAGACCACCAATAGCTTCAGGTTTCTGGATCCAGGTGACATGAGCAATGTGAAGATTGATATAAGTGAAACGCCTGGTGATACCACTCACATGGACATGCCGCATGTGGATAACAGAGACAACAAGATCTACATGAACCCAGGAAACTACGAGTTTCCGTTCAGACTGAAGGTGAATCAAAGGGACATGCCTGAGACAATAGAGGGGCTTCAGGCGGGTTCACTGACGTACATGCTRACAATGAAGATGCACTGTGAGAACTATGGTGTGGTTGAGCATGTCAAGTACTTAAGAGTGCTGAAGACGCTGAAGGCGAACAACATCAACATACACACGGGCTTCAAGTTCAAGCATGATGTGAAGGCGAAGCAAAAAAAGGTTGTGAAGGCTGAACCTGAGAATAAGGATGGTATTACATCAACAGAGGAAGTGGCGACTCAGTTACAGATGCACATAGAAACGCCGTCCAAGGCRTACCCACTGGGAGGCAGCATCCCATTAAAGTTCCAAATATCGCCATTGATCAAGAACTTCAAGATAGACAGTATTAAGATATCCCTAAGACAAAAGAGTATACTGTGGGACTCCAACAACGAGAGGTATACCATCGAAAAGGTTGTCAAAAACTGGTTCATAGATGATTTTCAGGGGATTAGCGGGATAGAGAAAGTGTTTTTARAAGRGGAGAGTGAAACAAGAACCAAAAAGGGCAACAAACTGAAGATACTCTCCAAAGACAGTGAGATTAAGCCTTACGCAACAGATAAACAYAACGCTGAGTATAGGTTGTGTGATAGCGACATCGAGTTTCTGTATATCCTGCCTGTGCCCAACAACTTGAAGGAGATAACCCAAAACAGTCTGATTTCGGAAAACTTCTACAATGGYGAGAGACTAGCTTCCAACATGATGGAGGACATGGACGAGGAGGAGTTTGACAAGAAGTACGGGTACAACGAGTACAAGGTGTTGAAACTACCAAGAATATCGAACACCCACAACCTGACCGTGGAGATCTTYGTGTTGAAAAAGAACAAGAAAATACCCATTGAGTTCAATATACCATTGATATTGTTTTGCTCACCCAATGTGGAGATCCAGATGAGAAAGGTTTTGCTGGATAAGTTCAAGAGAATCCACTTCAGAAAAGGGGAGGTTGAGCTGTTCTTCAGGGACTTGCCAGGGGGGAATGACCTGCCAAAGGAGGAAACGATGGCCAATGACAGCACCAATGGAAACACACACGAGGATACACGAAACCTGATGTACTCGTTCATACCGAGGTACTTCCCGCAACTGCAGCAGGTCCAGCCGCCACCGATATATGCAGATATATCCAAGGATGAGAAGGTTCTAACTTCCAGCAATGAAAGCGAGGGGATTGAAAACTTGAAAATAACCGAAGACATCAACACAAGCCCACCGGACTACGAYAAGTTCAGGTTTGATGACCGGAACTTTGCGAACCGGAGCGACCATCAGAAAATCATGAAGAGCGAGAGACTGACTMGGGATTAYTATTACGGRATTTATAGAGATGATGCAAACACAACAGGCAGCAGAAGCAAGACACAGCGGTTCAAGGAGGGTGTCCTGCAGTACGAGGARGTGTCGCCCGAGTATAGGAAATGTATGGATCCTTTAAACGAGGAGTCGATGTGAGATCATTCCCTGTGTTTGTAAACAAAGAGAAAGCATAACWACCCGTGTAAAAAACCCAAMTTCATGYYCTGCAAAACAGAACAAGAAAGTTGATATATGGTTCAAATAAAGGATCTCATGAATGTGGTTGTGTAAATGACACCCAGTTATCGAAAGAACCAAAATGAGAAGTTAATATCRGAAGATACTAAGTCTCATGGGGTGTTGTATATATTTGTTCAAGAAAGATAGATTGAGTRAAGTSTTRATTAGTATATAATAACTTGAATATAAGCTACCTTGTGTGAAATAAGAGATGATTCTGTTTAAATACGGGAGAAAAAAAGAAGAGTGAAAAAATTTTCAGATTTCCGTTTTGGGAAAGTGCTGTTTGGCTAAAGAAATTGCCTTGTGCAGGGCAACTAAGTATACTTTACCCAAATAGGAAAAAATYAATTCATGAACCCACACTGCCATTTTCATATTTTTTTGGACTCAGTAACATTTTTCTCCACTGTTGATTCTGAACTGCAAACTATATACTCTTATATATTAATCAACAAAACAATACAGTGACATCCCCAGATCATATATCTTTATTTAGTATTAGCAACATGTCGAGAAGAGCACCTACAGCCAATGTTTCATCTGAAAGAGCCTGCATGCTGTGTGGGTACGTSCAGTCCTTGAACCAGTTCAAAACAACATCMTGYCCCAACTGTTCATCAATCTTTGACAACTACAAACCAAACGAGCCGCTGGACATGAAGATCTACGACTGCATATCCCCGTCCTTTGAGGGACTCATCTGCATCATGAAGCCAGAAAAGTCGTGGTGTTCCAAGTGGTTGCGWTTCAACAAGTACGTTCCAGGGATGTACGCTGTAAAGATCAACGGGAGACTGCCAGAGGAGATCCTCGTGGACCTGCCCCACTTCGTTCCAAGAGACGGGTCTGTGCAGTGGGAGTGAGAGTATATACGATTATATAGGATCAGCAGCTAGAGTACTGTTGCTGACTGCCTTTGATATAAGCAATTTAACTTAGTATTAGACGTTTTTTGCTATAACTGCTGAGTGTTTTTAGTAACAGGTCTCGTGTGTGGACGCTTTCTTTGATTTTTACTTTTTTTTTTTTTCTCCATGAAAAATACTGAAAATTTGTCATACTAAATGAAATATTGAAATGTAGGTGAAAAAAAGCACAGTGTAGGAATCCCAAAGATAACAACACATAAACCCCCAAATGTCTGATTCCTCGGTGATAAAAATTGACAAGGAACTCGCTGGGAAGGCCACCGCGGACCTTTCGGAGCTGCCACTACCTCTAAATGACGACAAACTGACACACCACATACACTTCCCCTCAGTGCCGAAGTTCATCCAGGACCTCCAGGAAACAACTGGTCTGCCGTACTATGCCCTTATACCCATAACAACACTCTCGATCAAGCTGTTTGTGACACTGCCGATTTCCATCTGGAACCGGAAGCTGCTGCTWAAGCAGAACGGGCTGCGGGCATTCACAAAGGCCATCTCCCCAGTYATGAAGATGAAGCTGTCTGCGCACAACAACGCTTCAGGCCACAACCTGAAACCTGAGCAGGTGAGAATGCTGAGCATGAAGGAGCAGAGAAARATCCAGAAGCACGTGTTCAGGGAGAACGGGATCCAGGTGTGGAAGAACATCATCCAGCCTGTGTCGCAGCTGCCCATCTGGATGATGTTCACATACGGGATCAGGGAGCTGCCTGCGTACGTGTCGCAGAACACAGAGCARAAAACAGAAATAGTCAAGTTTGGGTACAGTCCGCTGGATGACCTGTTTCCYGTGCTCGACATGCAGGGACTGAAYATMACACCGATTYTGAGCTCATCACTCCTGGGCTCACTCACGCTGCTGAACATCCAGCACTACGACAAAATCAACCAGTCAAGACAGTGGTACGACCTGGGGAAGGAACACAACGGAAAGCTGCTGAGAAACGGGATCATGACTGTTTCGAGGTTCATTTGCCTGGGTCTGGTGTTCACGTCATTCCAACAGCCGGACCTCGTTGTGCTGTACTGGATAGTGTCACAACTTGGACAGTACGGAGTCAATAAACTAGTTAATAGGTACCCATTCGAAAAGAARCTGTTGTAAATAGCSAAAAAAAATAAAATACAATAAAAGGTATATGTTCAAATTGTTATAAACTCATGATATAATTAAGTATATATTCCGTATTTAGAGAAACAAAAAAAAAGAAGAACCTTTTCACACAATGCAAGAATAATCAATTACTTCTTGTTCTTTTCCTTTTGGATGTCCTTTCTGGTACCCTTCAGGATTTCCAAGTGACCAACCTTACCAGCTATCAGCTTTTCRGTCAGGATCAGGTTGTTGTTGGCGTACTTCTTGTTTAGGTTATAGATGGTCTTCTTGTCATTGGTGTTGTTCTTTGGAGTGTAGACTTTCTTTTGGAAACACTTGGCCTGTCTGTTCTGCTTCARRACTCTGTACTTCTTGGATGTGTCTTTCTTGTTCTTGTTCAAAGCCAGTTTTCCTTGTGCCATTGTTATATTAGTATATAGTATTTATATTATGGGGTTTTTTGGTATATGTTTGTATCAGTAGTGTATTAAATTGTATATTCAATCCGTAAAGGTAGAAAAAAATATATKATATRRATCGAATACCAGCCAAAATGGGTAAAAAAAAAATTAAAAAYTAAAAAAAAGAAATGTGTTCGGATATAAGACTTAGTGTAATATTGGTAGCGTGTGTTATTATTTTTTTGARGACACCGCTACCATGTACACATTTTTTTTCAAGAGAAGTTACCCAAAAAAAACCCCCAATCAATCCATTTTGGGTTTAGCGCCTTTTTTTTTGGCTGTACAACTTCGCTCACTGTAAGGAAAAAATATATTGGCACAGAAGTTCTGTAAAAATATTTAACACTGTAATGGACCCACTATATAATGAAGTATGAGTAATTGGTAWGATATAWTAGTATATAATMAKYAARATAWAATAMYAATATATAACCATAATWAATATAMAGATATAAYAAAAGGAAYYATYCACTCCMACCCATATCAAACTAAYCAATWAATACATATAGATAACATGACTATTATAGCTTCCACTGGTCCTGTTGCCTTTTCAGACTTCAGAATCACWAACATCATCGCTGAGTTATCCTCCAAAATCGATGTCTCCACCGAGAACATCACCATCGAGTCTGCCTTCATCCACTACATTGAGCTGATYAGCAACAGCACTGTTTTGGACGACAACCAAAAGTCACATYTGTTCAACCTGTTGAAGTACGACCCCTTCCCAACYAATGAGAGTCTTTACASCATCATCAACGATGACTTGTCCTCCTTRAAGTCCAACAACTCCCAGTCATTTGTTGTCAGAATCATCCCAAGACAGGGAACCATTTCCCCATGGTCATCCAAGGCCACCAACATTGTCCAAGTGTGTGGTCTTGAGGATGTCTGCAAGAGAGTTGAAAGAGGTGTTTTGCTTTTGATCAACATCGCCTCTGAAAAGGAGATCCACTTGAACGGCAGTGTCCTGACCTCATGCTTTGACAGAATGACCCAGGACCTGTTCATAAACGAGAAGCCAGACTTGAAGACCTTCTTCCACCAAACCGGTGCTCCAAAGCCATTGCAAACCATCGAGTTCCACAARYTGGCCACCTACGAGGAAAAATACGCYTTGTTGAATGAATATAACAAGGTCAGGGGTCTGGCCCTTGATGACGGTGAAATGAAGTACCTGATTGAAAGCTTTGTTGACAGATCTCCAACCGATGTTGAGCTGTTCTCMTTTGCCCAGGTCAACTCCGAGCACTGTAGACACAAGATATTCAATGCATCATGGGAAATTGATGGTATCCAAAAGCCAATGTCYCTTTTCCAGATGATCAAGAACACYTTCAAGAAGACYCCAGACTTTGTTGTTTCTGCGTACTCCGAYAACGCTGCCGTCATGGACCTGAAACACCAASGCTCAGAGTACTACATGTCCCCAGACTACTCCTCCAAGCTGTGGAACCAACAACTGGAGCAAGTCCACTTGTTAATGAAGGTTGAAACCCACAACCACCCAACCGCCATCTCCCCATTCCCTGGTGCCTCCACTGGTTCTGGTGGTGAGATCAGAGACGAGGGTGCCACCGGTAGGGGTTCCAAGACCAAGTGTGGGTTGAGTGGATTTGCTGTCAGTAACTTGAACATTCCTGGCTTCATCCAGCCTTGGGAGAAGAAGTTCCTTGATGACAAGCTTGGCAAGCCTGCCCACGTTGCCTCCGCTTTGGACATCATGATCGAGGCTCCTCTTGGTTCAGCTGCCTTCAACAACGAGTTCGGAAGACCTAACATCAACGGGTACTTCAGAACACTTACCCTAGAAACCTTCATCAAGGACGACCAAAAARCCGGCGGTGCCAAGAGAGACGTCAGRGGCTTCCACAAGCCAATCATGCTTGCTGGTGGTATGGGGTCCATCCGTCCAGCCTTCGCTCTTAAGGACACCCCAATYAAGCCTAATGATCTTTTGATYGTGCTTGGTGGCCAGGGTATGCTGATTGGTCTTGGTGGTGGTGCTGCCTCCTCCGGTAACACCGATGATGGTAATGCTGACCTAGACTTCGCCTCCGTTCAAAGAGGTAACCCTGAAATGGAAAGAAGATGCCAAGAGGTCATCAATACGTGTGTGTCCCTGGGTCCAAACAAGACCAATGACTGTRCATGCAGCGAAAAGTGTGATGTCAAGTGCTCATCCGCCAGAGGTAACCCKATCCTRTCCATYCACGATGTTGGTGCTGGTGGTTTGTCAAATGCCTTACCTGAACTGGTCCATGACAACAACCTTGGTGCTGTCTTTGACTTGAGAAAGATCCTGACCCTGGAACCAAACATGTCTCCTTTGGAAATCTGGTGTAACGAATCACAAGAAAGATACGTYTTGGGTATCAACTCCAAGGACTTGCCATTGTTTGAAGAAATCTGTTTGAGAGAAAGAGCTCCATTCGCTGTTGTTGGTCATGCCACTGCTGARCAAAAGCTTGTATTGAAGGACCCATTGTTGAACTCAACTCCTATTGACTTGGAAATGGATATCCTATTCGGTAAGCCTCCAAAGATGTCCAAGTCCGCCACAACCTCTGACTTGATCTTAGAGGCTGCTGACTTGTCCTCTGTCACCTTTACAGATGCTTTAACCAAGGTTTTGTCCCTGCCTGCTGTTGCTTCTAAATCATTCCTGATCACCATTGGTGACAGAACCGTCACTGGGTTGATTGACAGGGATCAATTTGTTGGTCCATACCAAACTCCCGTTGCTGACTGTGGTGTCACTGCCACCTCCTTACCACCAGCCACTTCCTCCATCAAGGACATTTCCCACACCCAGGGTGAGGCCCTAAGTATGGGTGAAAGACCTACACTGGCTTTGATCTCCGCTGCGGGCTCTGCCAAGATGTCCATTGCCGAGTCCCTGATGAACATCATYTCCGCTGACATCAAGTCCTTGAAGAACTGTAAGATCTCTGCYAACTGGATGTCCCCAGCCTCCCACGAGGGTGAGGGTTCCAAGTTGTATGAAGCTGTCCAAGCCATTGGTATGGACCTGTGTCCAGACCTGGACCTGGCCATTCCTGTTGGTAAGGACTCCATGTCCATGAAGATGAAGTGGAAGGACACTGAAGTCAAGGAAGTCACTGCTCCGTTGTCATTGAACATCACCTGTTTCAGTGCTGTTGGAGACACCACCAGAACCTGGACCCCAGAGTTGAACACCAAGAACACAAAGAAGGGATCTTTGGTCTATGTTGACCTGGCCAATGGCTCCAAGACCCTTGGTGGTTCCGCTCTGTTGCAAGTCTACAACCAATTGGGTAACGAGTGTCCAACAGTCAGAAACAACTTGACTCTAAAGAACTTCATCAATGCCTGTATCAAGCTGCACCAAACYGATGTTGTTGAGTCCTACCATGACATTTCCGATGGTGGTTTGATCACCACATTGTTGGAAATGGCCTTCACTTCCAGATGTGGTTTGGACTTGGACTTACCAATCAATGAAACTGATTTAATTCCTTATTTGTTCAATGAAGAATTAGGTGCTGTGTTCCAAGTTTCCGACTACGAAAAGTTTGCTGAGATAWTGAACAGCTTTGACATCAAGTCCGACGCCATCCACCAAATCGGTACCATCACTTCCTTCAACAAGCTTGTCATCAAGGACGCCCAAGGCCAAACCATCCATGAGTCCTCTGTATTATCTCACTTGAAGACCTGGTCTGAAACCTCYTATCAAATCCAAAAGTTGAGAGACAATCCTGAATCTGCCACCGAGGAATTCAACAACTTGGATGCCTTCAACGCCTCCAAGGGTATCCAATATAAGATCCCATACAAGGTTGGTCCACAAGAAGCCTCCCTTTTGGATGCCTCCAGAAAGCCAAAGGTTGCTATTCTAAGAGAACAGGGTGTCAATGGCCACTACGAAATGGCCTGGAGTTTCCAACAAGCTGGATTTGACACCTATGATGTGACCATGACTGACTTGTTGAGCAAGAAGGTTTCCTTGAAGAACTTTGTTGGGTTGGCAGCCTGTGGTGGGTTCTCCTACGGTGACGTTCTTGGTGCCGGTAACGGGTGGGCCACATCTGTGTTGTACAACGACTACTTGAAGCAGGAGTTCAACGACTTCTTCAATGTCAGAAAGGACACATTCGCCATTGGTATTTGTAACGGATGTCAGTTCTTGACCAGATTGGGTGATTTGRTCAATGGTGACAAGACAGGTAACAAGTGGCCAATCTTCACCAGAAACAGATCCGAACAGTACGAGGCCAGAGTCTGTGTTGTCAAGGTCAGCGAGGAAATCGATGAGAAGAACATCTTCTTCAAGGACATGGWGGGTGCTGAGATCCCAATTGCCGTTGCCCATGGTGAGGGTCAAGCAACCTTCATCGACAAGAGTGTTGCTGACTTCGAGGACGCCAAGTTGTGTCCATTAAGATACGTTGACTACAACGGTGAAGTCACACAAGTCCACCCATACAATCCAAACGGCTCTCCAAACGGTATTGCTGGTTGTATTTCTGAAAACGGTAGAGTGTTGTCCATGATGCCACATCCAGAAAGAGTTGTCAGAYTAGARGCCAACTCCTACTATCCAAAGGAAGGCACTGAAGAGTGGAAGGGCTATGGTCCATGGATCCAACTGTTCAAGAACTGTAGAAGATGGGTTGCCGAGAACTTTTAATTATTTTATATAGTGTAAGTACATTTTTCCCCTTTAATTACCAAAAACAAATTATTATTATTATTATATTTTTCGTGAAATGTCATTATTGTGAGTTTTAATGTTATAAAAAATAGATAGTATATAGTAGCTTAATCGAGTGAGAAAAAGCACAGAGTATGATATATTGCTTATTCAGACTTTCTCTTCATTCTTTCTTCTCTTTCCATCTTGGCTTCAGGACCAGCTTCAGTGTCCAAGTAGTAGTCCCACCATCTGAAGGAGGAGGCGTAGTTACCGATGAAGTAATGATGATGTAGATCATGGTGTTCGGCACCGGCCCAGAAAGGCAAGAACTTGTTTAGGGACCATGGGAAGTCGTAGCCTGAGTGGGAGTCAACAGCTTGGAACAATCTCAAGGTGATCCACAAACACAAGGTGAACAAGTGAAGGTTCTTTGAGAACAAGCAATAAATAATAGGGAAACCGACAGTACCGAATCCTAGAGACAAGGTTTCCAGTGGGTGGGCGTAYTCAGCAGCTAGACCGAAAGGAGCAGCGTATCTGTGGTGTTGCTTGTGAATGTACTTGTAGAARACACCGAAATGGAACAGTCTGTGTGCCCAGTAGTGCCATGTGTCTTCCAAGAAGAAGAACAAACCAATTTCCATGGCCATCTTCTTCCAGGATGGGAATGGAACCTCCATGGTGATACCCARYTTCTCACACATTGGATGGAAGGTCCAGATAGGAATGGCCTCGACCAAGAAGTGTGAAAGCAACACGGACTTTAAACAGTGCATTTGTTCTTTATATGAAGGCTTTTTGGTTGGTTGGATTTTATATTTGCTGAACATTTTCAAGTTGTCAATGATGAACCATGGCAGACATCTGAAGAAGTACATGAACTCATGCAAGACAAAGAACATGATACCAGTTGCTAGAATGTCGTTGTTCATGTACATGTACCATGAGGCCCAGTACTTTTCGATRGTKGACAAGTGAGGTTGCAGTTGGTAGACATTGCCTAGAACYTGGCTGAAGGATAAGGGGTTTTGCTTATCGTTGTTTAGTAAAAGATTGGTTAAGGTAGCGTTTGTAGGAAACACAGCAGCATTGATAGTTTCAGCTAAGGCCATTGTTGTTTGTTATGTAGTTGTAATGGTTATACTAATCTGACGGGGGATTCACCTATTTCTCTCACTTAATCTGTAGAATCAAACAGAAGAATAAAGTTATCAAGGAAGACTATTGCCAGTGGATTAACTTATATAGCTTGACTGACCATCAAGAATGAATTGTACTGTTGTTTGAAATCACATCATTATCTAGACAACCCACACTACMAAAAAAATGCTAATGGAAAAAAAAAAAAACACTATACGAAGCCAAAAAAAAAACACCAACCAGGTAAAAAAAAATTTTACTTCGTTTTTTTCCCGTTTTGAAACTCTAAAACCAAATGGGATGGCGGCTAAGCTACATGATATGATTTTTTTTTTATAAACGAGAAGGGAAGGGTATCGCTCACTATCTGATAAATACAGGAAATAACGTAAGGACTTTTATCGGAAGTATCTGGATCCTCCACGATCAGGATCCAACTTGTGGGATACCCCTTGTTTGACGGACTTATCTCCGAAAAGAAAGTAAAAAACAAATATATTAATATACGAAAGAACACAAGATGATCCATTAACGGAATAACCTTCASCCAAGAACTACTCATTAAATATAAAAAAGGAAAAAAAAAAAAAAAGGAAAGCGTGTATTCAAAAAGAAACATGATATTTCAGATGTGGTTTGTGAAATCAACAGGAAGTCACACACAGTACTTAAACTGCAGTGGTGTTCCTCCTTAATACTAGAGATGCCAGATATACTAAACGTATAAATTATCTATTAAAAATAAAATTCTCATCATAACACTTCTTGCTTTGACTGCATGCCCTTTCTTTTTTTTTACCTCAGAGTACGCCTGTACTCTGACTTATATTACACCACGATGATAATATACATCMATTAGCTATTAGCTTCGTTGGTTCTGTGTACTTCTTGTAAATTCTTCTTTATAATGTATATTCCTATGATCTTATACAATAATTAAAAAGCTAAACTTCTCAACTTGTTAAATACACCTGCGCATACAGTCGGAAAACCAGCAAAAAAAAATTTTTTTTATTTTTATGACACTTTATTGCCCGATTAGGAAAACTCTACTTGTGAACTTCACAGTAAAAAAAAAAAGCAACTTTTGTGGTCATGCTTACGCACATTCATTTAATTAACTCATACATACCCATTCTTACAAAACCTTCATGTCATGCATCGATCTCAGCTCCCTCATTCTCATGTTGCTGATCATCTCCTCCATCTTGGCACACTCACGCTGGTACGCCTTCACCTTGTTGTGCATCATGTCGATCTCCTCATTGTACTTGCTCTGCTTATTGAACAACGTTCTCTTCCACTCCTTGAACTTCTTATCCTGCTCATAAACCGCACTGTTGAACGCCTTCTTCAACTCCCACTGCTTGTGAATAAATATCGGGTCCCAGTCTATCATGTGCCTATCCAAGTACTTTTTGTTTATCACATCATACACCTCATAACACCGCAACTTGTTCTTGTTAATCTCTTCCCCTTCAAACACCATACCTTCCATTTTTTGCATCTTACTTTCCTCAATAACTGGTATCAACAACTTCTCAACAGCGCCTTCCTCATACTCCTCTCCATTTTCCTTCATCTTTATCAACTCATTCATCTTTTTGTATCTGAACAAACACAACTTGTCTCTCCATTCTTCATAGTACATGGCCGTCTTTTCAATCAAGTCCAATGTCTTGTCCTCAACCAAGAACTTTCGCAACTTTAAAAAGTCACTCACTCTTTCATCCATAACATCCACAAACCCATGTCTGTACTTTCTTCCAAACGTCTGCATCTCTTCGTAGTATTGGCCTCCTACAACTCCAAACGGATAGTCATACTCATTCCCCATAGATTCCTCATCTCCCTTCAACAACAAGTCACATATCTTAATTTTCTGTACCTTTATGGTTTCCCTAATATCCTTCTTGAAATTAACCATTTCACTTTCAGTCAACCCATCACTTTTGGCAATAACAGGAACCAAGTTCACTCTTTTGCTTATTTCTTGCATTGAAATCACATCCAAGGCTGTAAGTCCCTTGTTTGTTGCATTTATGAAATACAAGCAACAGTGCACTCTGGAATCAACCAACAAGTCCCTATATGGCTGCTCCTCATTGAACATGTACTCAGTATACTGTGCATCAATGTACTCACATATTGGCACCCATGAAAAGGAGTTGTCTGAATAGTCACCAAAGCCTGGTGTATCAATGATACACAACTTCAAGTTAACATTACCTTCCTCTAACATCACATATGTCTTTTGAATTTTAGTGGTGGTAGGTGTATCCTCATTTAAWGGATCAGAATATTCCTCAAATAATCTCTTTTTAGCAATTTTAGAACCACTATCAAAGTATTCATTTTGAAAATCAATTCCGGTCTTCAAAATCTCATTTTGAAATAAAGTGTTGACAAAGGTGGACTTACCCATCCCTTGTTGACCAACAACCATCAAGTTGACCATGTTATTGGAGCTGGTTTTTTCAGTGTATGGAATTGATTTGTTAGGATGCTTGAAAACCTTTGATAATCTTTGCTTTGGAAGATTTTCCAATCCTATGTCCATGCTTGGATTTAGCTTCATCAAWGTCTTTGAATCAATGTTGATTTCACCTTCGTTCAATCTCCATAAATTATTACTTGTTGACACCGGCTCATTTGGCTTTTCTTCTTGTTCTTCCAGTGCCTTATTGGAAGTGATATCATCGTTAGTAATAATTTCGTTCGAAGAATAATTACTAATAACTCTATCTTCCAACTCCTTAAACTTGAACGATTCAAAKGATGTTCCAGTAAATACTTTAGTCATTGGTGATTGCTTTGTTAAGCTATTAGCACTGGCAACTAAACCACTACTGGCTTTGCTCAAGGCAGAGCCTATTTTACTTGATGATTTTTTCAAAAACCCACCATTCAATAAGTTTGGAATTCCACTCATAGATTCACTTTTACCTGTACCTCCACTTGGAAATTTAATTGGAATTAGGGGGTTTTCAGAGTCAAGAATGCTGCTGTTATTGTTCAAAGCATTGTACATGTTGAAGGTTTCCTTTGATATGGAACCTGTATCTAGCAATTCACCTTGAACTGAAGCGTTGTTTCCATCAATAGGTGACACAACATTATTGTTTAGGACCTGCTGTTGATTTGCTTCACTTCCCAGTTGTTGTTGATTTAACTGATGGGTTATTCTTGCAAAATCATCAGATACAGAAGTTCCTAAAGCCTGCTCTGGATTTGAGGAAGAAGACGTCTCAATAACTGGTCTAGCTGTATTTTCTTCATACTCTGTTTGTGTTGTAGTTGAGTTTAGAGTGTCRATATGACTGTTAGAGCTTATAGGTGTATTTAAGTCTGCTGTGTTCATACCTTTTTTTTAGTTTTTTCCCTTTTGATTTAAGCTTATATACCTGAAAGCTGCTTATGATTTCCTTGTCTTGGCTGGTTAAATTTACAGTACTTTACCTTTCAAGAGTTATAATTATAATGTGATATATGAATTATTTGAACACTTTTTTAATATGTGTAGAAAGAAGGTGAGTATAAGTCCTWAAGGCGTTTATATTGCAAATGTTACAACCACAAACAAGCCTACTGTAATCCCAAGCTTTGAAACCAAATCCTATCCAGAGGGATTYCWTTGGCTTCTTACGYTTATCAATTTTTGCATTTGATTACACAAAAAGCAGTCCAAAAAATGTGTGTTACTTTCTCTTTTTGGTGTGTATATATTAATTACTAGGGTCGATTTAWATTTCCTAATTGGGAAAGCGCCATTTGATCAAAAAATAATAATAATAATCACTCATCTTGGCAGAAACTTACCAAGGTATAAAACAATGTCTATGAAGTCCTTATACTCTATAACACCCACTCCATTGTTTTCAACATCAAACTGCCTAAACACCTTGGTCAACCTGATCAACCAAATAACACTTTCAACAAATCTATCAAATTTCAAGCACTTGGAACCCCCAATTATCTCGGCAAATTGCTCGAACAAGTTCTCAACCACCTCAATGGGGATTTTATAGCCCATGCTCTTGACACTTTCCGTGAACTCCAATGTTGTTAGTGTGTGTGATCCATTGGTGTCATGTCTGATGTAGACGCTTCTCCACTTATTCAGCTTCTGGTACATGTACACGAACTCGTTCAAATTCAGCGTATTGAATCTTGAAACACCAAACAGGTTGATAAGCGASTCGATGCTGGATTTCTGAAACTTCGAGCAGTCATCGTTTTGGAGCACCTGTTGGAGCTCATTGGATGTGAGTCTTCCTGACTTGTTGACATCGTACTTATAAAACAGCTTGGATGCCACTTCCTTAGGATCCTCCCCTTTCTGAGCATATATTCCGGCATCGTGTGATCCTGTGAAATTTCCGTGGCTGATGTTGTTATGTGAATGGTCTGAGTACAGTTCATTATGGTTGTTGCTTCCAGAGGACAGCATGGATGAGTTTGGATCCCTTCCATTTAAACTCAAGTTCTTCATCATCAAATTGTTGGACAGGGTGCTGCTGGAAGAAGGAGAGGAACCCAGGGGAGAAAAAAAGTTCCCGTCTTGTGAATATCCACTGCTGATGTTGTTTACATTCAATGGTGGCGGTGGCCTAGTATAGCCTGTATTGGTAACCTTGTCACTCAAGTTTGATCCCAAAACTCCGGATTTACCCATATTTGTAAATGAAAGATCTTGTGCTATGTAGTAGTTAGGCTGAACGTTGCTTTCAGGCTGATTGTATGTTTGAGAAAATTGTTGCTGTTGAGGCTGATAGTAATTACTCCCCTGACTGGTTGTGGATGCATTTCTTGAGGTTTCCAGGCCACCTGGTATGGTGTACTTCTCGTTTTTATAAAGTTTTTTGTTTGAAACAGGCACTGGTTGATGCTTCTGAGTTGAAGAATGCTGACTACTGTGACCTGTAGATTCTTTCCGAATGTTGTTACTTGAGTATGCATTTTTGTTTGTAGATTCTGTGTTACTGGATCTTTGAGAGGATCCTGCGTTCATCTTAGACAGTAGCTGTTCTCTGGTTTGTTGCTGCTTTTTTTGTAAAAACAGCTCTTGTTTCAATCTATATTTTTTCATTTCTTCGTCTTCATCATGTTTATTCTTTTTATCTATTAGCTTTTGATTTTCGAACGATTGTTGTGGTGTTGCGTACAGAGGTAGATTATCCCCTTGAGCATAATTGACTTTTCTTCTCATGGTTCTTTAATAAATGAAGCAATTTGTGTTTGGGTTYTTATTAGCTACTGTTTGCAGAGTAAAGAAAAAAAAAAATGAAGGTGATTAACTTTGTATTGGTTTCAGAGTGTTGAGATATAACCWAAGAAATCAGAATARGAATATGAGAGAATATACAGGAAGTCTTTTGAAAAGCAATTGTTATAAAAAGACGRTGATCTATGATTACAGGTGTYAATGGTGATACAATGTTTGTATCTACTCCCTAATGATYTCAGTTTATCAAAAACATCTTTTCAAAATTAAAAATTTTATATGTTTTTTTGATTAATTTCTACTCCCCGTGGAATATCAGGAAAAGTCTCGTTATGTGCTCACGATGGCCTAAAAATAACCAAAAAAAAAAAAAAAACAACCGCAACCAAATCAGAATACTCGGGAGCCTCTTCGATTGTGCCTTTTTTTTCCCGTTTTGCGGATGGAKTTAGCGGCTTTAAGAAACAGGAGCAAAGTGATCCATCACGACAGCTGTACGTTGAATTATTATTAATTAGTATTATTGCTATAATCATACATATAATGCTATATACCAAGGCCTTGCTTAATTCTTAGTCTATTCAGCATCTGTATCATCTCATGCATTTCGTTTTTCTTGATCACAAAGCTGTACTTTTCACTGAGAATATCGTTGTTGCTTAACAGCATGAAGTTGCTAAAGTTTATTTCTTTGTTTAAATCAACAAATATGTGCTCTATGAACTGATTGAACTCCTTGGAGTCATGCACGTGATAGTGTCCTAGGTAATCATGTAGATCAGTGAAGGAAAACATGCACATATTCCTGTGAACACACTTGGTGCATACTAAATTTATTGAAGTCAAATCTTCCTCCAATTCCGCATTGAAGTGTTCTAGAACAATGTGTCTTCTCAAATTTAATTCTGTCATGAACGCCATTGTACAATCATCTTGCCCACATGAAAAACTTGTTGGAAACTTTAAAGTATTGATTTGTTCTATTACAGAGGGCCTTTGAAAGAACTGGAATTGTTCACAAACATCGGTAGAGTCCACAATAGCATAGTCCATGACCTTTTGGCTTACAGGAGATCCCGAAAACAAGTCTGCACCATCTTGCTTATCATTAGGCATTGACTTGTCAGAATCATGTAACGTCTCGTTACTTCCAATCTCATCTTTCTGTTCATGTGGTAAGTTACTGCTGTATGCCAGACATTCTTGATCCAAAAATTCCTTTGAAACCTTATTGTTAATAACATTAACCAGGCACTCCCTTATATCTGTTGTTATTTCTAAAATAGGTGTGGAATTATTGTTGATTATACTAGAATCCATACTTAAAATAATTGCTTTCTTTTATTCAAATTAGTGTTATCTTATAATAGTGCAAGTTTGTTTTTCTTTTACTTATTTTCAAAATTTACCAAGTCAAAACTTTCAAACGACACTCTGGTGATTCATCTTTACAGTTTGAGCCTTCTTTCAAAACTTTGATAAGAACTATACAATCATGGCTTTAATTAAATTTAGTAAGATTTTCATTCACTAATATAAACGTACTATTCTTTATATGCCTTTTTTTGTGAATATAAGCTTAATTGATTAAATCCTTCAGTGATTGTTCTTCGGATTTAACAACAAAATCCTCACTGAGTAATTTTCTTCAAAAAAACCATCCACAAGTAAATTCAAATTGAAACAACTATATTTTCTGAGATTCCAAGAATTTCTTGAGTTTATAATTATCTTATATATCAACAATTATATATACCTGAGCTTTATTGACTTTATAAATGTTCTTTTATTTCATTTTTTATTAGTTATAGAAAAATAATATATGATCTTTAAATTCAATAAATTTAGTACTTCTTGTTTTGGGCTGGGTTACCGTTGACGTTAGCGTTGTGGGTAGCTGGGACAACGTTTTCACCTAAGTGTAAGTATTCTCTTAAGTATTCTACACCTTCAGCAGTTAAGGTGTAGTAGTAATATTGCCATGAGAATTGGGTCTTGACGAAACCTTTAGAAGTTAAAGATTGCATGGCCTTGATAACGTATAAGTTCTTGGTGGCAATTTCATCGTGTTGGATTTCGAAGTCCTTCTTGGCGACTAAAACACCAGCTGTTTATTAATGTTAAGGTTTTTTTTTTTCATTAAGATAAATTTTAATTGTTAGTAAAGGATTAATCAGATCTAAGGTATTTATATGCTATTGTCAAAACAAAAGCAAACACTTCTATGTGGTTTCATCGTTCGGAAACCATTATAAGRAAAATKTCGTTACTTTCTGGATTATTATCAAACTMAAGTTTATTCTTTTCAGAGGATCTTATTAMCTACTTTTCTCGTTAGGCAGGATGTACARGATTCATGATGACATAGTATGATGATGTTCTTTATTTCAATTGGTGTTTCATATCCAAATATCTTCACCAGCTCCATGTGCTTTATGTGTTTCTACCTTGTTTACTGCATAGTATTGAATCTTTAATACTGAAAACTAGTTCGCGTATTTTTTAACAAGTAACATGCAGTGTTTCATTACTATCAACGTTCCATTAAATAATAGTTGTGGAAAGCTATTTGATTCTTGTGGTATTCTCGTCATATGTTATACAATATTATCTACTATGCGTACTTTCTCATATTTCAGCTTCAAGCATTTGTCATTTTTTTTCTTCTAAAAACATGATTTCAATAAATTTATATCGTATGAACAGATGAGTTTGCATAATATCGCTTTTCTTCTTAACTTAAATAGTCCTTTTTATYATGAAACACTTTCTCTCATAGTTTTTGTAATTTTAGTTTCCTTGTAATGGTAAAATCATATTGTTGATATATTTTTAGTACTCTCAAAACTCCATGCTTTTCTCCTATCAGAACATTATCCTCGGTGGTTCGTCAATACTKCTAAGTTTGTTCATTAATATATCCAGTGGAACGCAACATTTCTCAGTAGTTATGTGCTTGATGGGTTGTTTCGTTTAATATCGTAAATGAATGTTTAGGTGCTACATACAGTTGAATAAGGCAGCGTGAATTTTAGTTCTTTCTTCTCTTGGAATCAACATTTTGTTATACTGTTAGCTGTTATTTAGGTCTTGAGGATGTATTCTCTCTTTTATTGTAATATATTTGTTATTTTCTTAATTAAAAACACTAGTAGTATTAAAAATGTATGTGAAATAAACCCAAATATTTTCTTCACTACGAAAAAATGAAAAAAAAAATGAAGCTTTCTGTTTTTTTTCGCTAGTAAAGGAAAAAGCTCACTACTCCTGTTGGAAAAAAAAAAGTTGTACGCTGAAAATTTAACACAAGTGAATCCATAAAAAGTGATGAAAAAATACATAGACTATTTAGAAAAAAAAAAGCATCAGAGAAACAAATGGAAATGCAACCAAATCCAACTAGATTTAGTATTGTTACTATTGTTTTTAATGTATTTGTTCGTATGCCTCATCATGTAAAATAAAACTGTCTAAGAACTTACTTGATTTTCCTGCAACTTGAATGAATACAACGTACGTTTTTCGTTGTATATGGCTTGCCTAGACAGAAAAAAAAAAGTAAATATAACAGTTTATTGGATGGTAAAATTCATAGCATTTTTGCCGTTTTCGGTAATTGCTATGAATTTTTTTCTTTGAAAAATTATTTTCAAAATATTCTTCCTGTTATTTTTTAAAAAAAATTAAAATTGCGTATTTCCTAAACAGGTAACTGAAAATATCTTGATTCAAAAATTGTAACAAAAAAAAACCTACTGTTTTTTTTTTTCCAAAATTGTTTTGATAACCGTTTTTTACGACGATGGGGAAAAAAAACACAACACGTAACTGATAAGAAATTTTGTGGTGGTTAATGAATTCTTAATTATCATTGAACAGAAATAAACAAGGGATCTTATTATCAGTGAAAAAAACGTTTAAAGAACCAGATAATCTTATAGCTTTGAATTGGTTTACTTTATAAATTGGTAGAAATGACAGATCATGACTCTGGAAATAGCGCAGTGTCAACTGAAAACTTGCACTTGAAATCCTTTAAAAATACACCTTCCAAAAACCCTATTACACCAGAGAAAACTAAAACAGGACAAAGAAAGTCTTTACAATCATTGATTACTATAGAGCCTGAGCCAACTGAATCTAACAACATAATAGATGAAAATGATGGTATAATTCAACCGGAACCCAACTTCATACCCATGATCAACTCTCTGTTAATGAATTCATCCGATAATAGACACAATGAAAACACATTCAGATACAGCGGATCTGATTTAGACAATCAAACAACATTCATGACAGACTTTGACTCCATAGATAATAACTCCACCATCAATAGATTGTTTTTTAACAAGAACTACGATAATAGATTATTAACAGCTTTATTAAAACTCAGGAACAAAGTCAACAGAATCAATGTYCAACGAGTTCCCAAGTTTTATGGGGGACGTGTATCGTACTTGCATATCTTTTTATTACTATTTTTGGGAGGTTTGAATTTTATTTATTTCAAAAATTATAGAACAAAATTGATGAAAACAAACAGACTAATTGCAACTATAATAGCCAATGGGTTATTGAATGGGTTTTCTGATATAGTGGCTCAGCTAATAACTTGTATTTCCAACAAAAATAATAAGATATCATTGACAGGAGATCTTTTAGACAACAGAATTAGTAATAACAATGTTGACAGTGGAGATGCTCTTGATCTGGAAGATTTAGAATATCAGAACTCCTTGATAGACAATGAAAGCATAATGCTGATGGATAGTGTGGATCACCAAAATGACGTCCAGCTATGGAGATTAATTTGCTTCACCTTTTGGGGTAGTTTTATGGCAAACTTCCAAGTTCCCTGGTATGTTATACTGAACATGCTTTTTACTGAGGATCCCTCAATAGTCCAGACMTTTGAAAGAATTCTTTCCGATCAACTATTTTACTCTCCTATCTCGTTATACTGTTTCTTTGCATTCGCTAATTACATWATGGAAGCCGGTGATGTATACACATTTAGAAGCAAGATCAAGAAGATATACCTAAGTAYACTAGCAATCAATTACATGTTGTGGCCATTAATGCARTTTGTAAACTTTTCATTCATCCCCAAAGACGACCAACCTTTATTCAGCAGTTGTGTGTCTGTAGTTTGGAATGTGGTATTGTCTTTAAGAAATGCTTCAACAAAATCTTAAMTTAAATCAAAGTATATATCATATCATTGCTACAAATATATATAACCATCTTTACACACTCATGAACTGTTCTCTTTGCAGAATTCTTTTGTACATCTTGCTACTTMCTTTCTTTTTGAATCTCKTGTTGAACATTGTTGGTAACCATTTATGACCAAACAGCTCCACAATGGACCAACCTAGTATGAATACTTTGAATCCCCCACTCAATTCAGTCAACTGCATCCAAGAACCAAAAATATTGTTATATTTACCAAAAAGCAACACTAAAATAGCAAACAAACAAGCAGTAACATTTGATATGTAAGCATGGTTGTCAAAAATTGATTCTCTATAAGGTGGTCCCTGTGTTAAAACAATAGACATGAAGATGTATTGGAAACTAGACACAAAGAACAAAACAGTGTTGTCAGTTGAGTTGACATCTTCTTGACCACCAACAACAGGCTTGACATACCATTTCATGAATTTGGACATGTACCAAGGAACTATCTGGCCAAGGAAGATCAAGCACACATTGATGACTATTGGTATCAAGATCTTCAATGAAACTAGATTTAAGGAAGGTCTTTTGCTAACAAGAGGACCATAGTTCGGAGAYGACCATGACATYGTGATAGCCAASGGTATWATCAGCATTAGRTCAATGAATAAATACTGCAAGTCTCCCAAATTGGAACCTTGRCTRTACARTATRGTCACTGTTATGAACTGRATRGCWGAATACAATGACATGTATTGGAAACATGAGAAGGAAGTAACCACTGAGCATCTGCCCTCCTTCATGATATTCAAAACACATGAAATGTTRAACACTTGAGATGTGAAAGGWGCTGCTACACTAGCCTCTGCTTCTGACAAGGACACGCCACAGTCAGCTGATCTTARCGCACCAACATCATTAGCACCATCACCACAAAAGCCAACATTGTAATCCAAATCTTGCAAGTTGTTCACTAGATCTTCYTTGTCATCAGGTGACATTCTTGCATATATCTTAGCCTTCATTAGAAGTGTGGACTTGTATTGGTTACTGTACTTGACAAAGTGTGTGTCTTCATTTTCTTGGGTTGTCGATTCATCATCAGTGGTTATCTTKACGTTATCWTCAAAAAYCTCACTAAATGCCTCTCCAGTTACTGCCAGKGAATAACCCGCATCAATAACATGCTGATCAATAGGTTGCAAGCTGTCGTTRTCAAGTTTAATATCTGGATCGTCCACACACTCCCATTCCAACTTCTCTTGGTCCTCATTGAATATGGGAATAAAGCAATACTCATTGGGTTCCAGTATACTTGCTTCTTTAGAAACGGAGATGGCAGTCAAGATGTTATCACCAGTACACATAATACTAGGRATACCAGCACTTTTCAATTCTTCAATAACAGGCTTTGATTCAGGCTTGATTTTGTTTTCAAACACTATGAATCCCAAAAATAACAAGTTCTTCTCACACTCCTCTCTACTTGGCTCATCACTGAAGGACATGTTTATGGARTTTCCAGCCAAGGCAATGAGTCTATACCCCTGGTGTGCAAAATGCTTTACAATGGACTCGTAGTTRTGTGGGATTGTGTGTGGGTTACACAAGTTAAGAATGCTTTCAGGRGATCCCTTGACCAATGAGTAGTAAGAGTTCTTTCTYGAAACRTGYTCCATYAATACACCCATTCTTCTTARATGAGARTCRAAYTCAAACACTTTGAAAACGTTGTATTTGYTATTGATCAMAAAGCCATCATTGTGGGGAGATTCAGACATTTTGGCATGKGTGAAGTTGAACATTTCTATGTCCAGAGGATCACCAACTATTTCTGTCTTGCCCTTTRTAGTATCACGAACTAAAGTGTTCCCATGRCAACAAGCCAAACAGTATTGAAGCATTTTCATRGATATGTTATTGAAGCTTGTTAAAATACCAWTTTCATATTCATCACTTTCTAAATTGACAATGTTTTCAGAATTCTCAATAATCCCTTTCACAACTAAACCTTCTCCAGTCAAGGTTCCTGTTTTATCAAAAACCCAACAACTCACACCACCAGCAGAGTTGATTTTTGTTGGCTTGATACAGAACACATTACACTTGTTTTTTAATCTACTGATGGAAAAAGTTATGGCTACAGATAAGGTGGCAGGGAGACCTGGTGGAACAACTATAGTGACAATGTCCAGTGCTCGAACAATAATAAGCTTTGTAGGAAGGTGCAATCTTTTGAAGTTGATAGCAGAAATCATGAAGCCTAAAAGGGCCAAAAGAGTCATGTAAAAGATATACTTATAAGCCTGCTTAGTCATGTCCTTCCCATTGTCTTTCTTGGATGTTGAGGGGAAGACCATGGATCTTATTAAAGAACCCTTAACAGTGTTGAAGCCAGTTGCTAAACATAAAGCAGTTACTTGCGGATTAGACTCTGTGGCTTTGGTTTTGATGATTTCAGTTCCATTGTATAATTTGTACTTAGACTCTTTGCTTAATTGTTTTTCAAAGAAAGATGCCAATAAAGAACTAGAGTTACATGATGACTTATTGACAGGAATGGACTCACCTGACAACATGGACTCATTGACCAGAACTTGACCACTCAACAATAAACAATCACATGGAATCTGCTTCAAGTTAGGGTCTGAAATATCAATGATATCACCAGGAATAATATCAGTGTTAGGAATACTTACCCAAAACTCATTTCTAAATACCCTAGCAGTGCTCTCGGTATAGGCCAAACTTTGCAATTTCAATGAAGATTGTCTAGTTTCATAGACWGTTTGTGCAACAGACAAAACAGARATAACAAGAATACACAAAGCATAGTACATGTAATCATCGTAGGCCCATARTATCATTGAAAATATCTGAAARATGAAAAAAGGGTGTAAAGCTTCTTGGAAAATTAATTCAGTTATACTTTTAATTTCCAACTTACATGAGTTGAACCCAAATATCTTGATACGATCATCAATGACACCATCCTCAGAGAACATACCCTCTTGAACGAGATCATAGTCAGTCCAATTTTCCTTSTCATACCAACCTTCATTGGTTTTGAACATGTCCTCCAAAGGATCGTAGTATAATCTGAAGAACCTGTAGTTGAAGAAACTTAGAAGCTTCAATGAGTAGCCTGAATGTTTGTCGTCTGAGTAGTTGAAAACAGTGTCTATATTTTTATTGCCATACCACTCTCTAGAAACAGAGACAATATCCAAATCTCCAAGTTCAGTTTCTATCAAAACTTTGTCTGAACAAAAGAGTTCACATTTGTTGTACTGGAAAAAGACCTTTAACTTCGGAAACCAATGGCACAATATTGGAATTATACCTAAKGATAAAATACTCAAAAGGTAGAAGACAATGACTTTCAACAAGGATGTAGAYAGCCCTTGAATACCCAAGACCAGGTCCTCTTCAGAAATGTATAATCTTTGCAAAGAAGTTTTYTGTTGATCTTTATGYTTGGAATTGAACTTGAACAAGTTRAACAAATCATCTCTGTTGAGCTTGTACAAGTCCTCGGATTCATATAGAGTGTTRGTGTTGCTGTGTCTACGAAACTTTCCTAGTTCATTTCCCGAACCGTTACTATGACGTCCTTGGTTTGTGTTATAATGGCCATGTGTAAGAAGATTCTCATCTTCATTTCCAAATACATACTCCTCACTGGATGGATCAATTAGTGAGTCTGAGTTTTCAAAAAKAGATGATGAGCTGTTGGAACCATTAGATGAAGTTGACATTGGATAAGAGTGAATTGAACCGTATGTGGTAGGAGGTCTGTTGAAGGTGCTCGATGTGTTTCTACGTCTATGCCTTACATCAATGTTGCCAAGTCTCACATTGTTCTGAGACTCTGTGTCTGAATGAACCATGAAATCACTTTCATTCTGGAACACTATGTCCATGTTGGATTGGGTTGAAGTGTAACTGGTGGCATGTATAATATCCTCATCATTGAAATACTTGAATGTCATGTTGTTGAATGAGAAGCTTTGAGAATCATTGGCATTTGAAACACTGGATACCACCGATCCCCTTCTCTTTCTGTGATGTCTGACATCTATGACATTTTCATTTTCATCATAATCATACGGATCTTCCGTTTCTGAGTAATAGCTGTTTCCAGATCTACTGGAAGCAAACGATCTTATAGTCTGGTTGGTATTATCCTTCCCAGAGCCTTTAAAGTTGGACATTTAATTGAATAAAATCACTTTGAATTATATTTCAAATTAAAGCAGGTTTTTGAAAATCAAATAAGTATAACAATGTGTTATTGTATACAATGTTTTTACAGGTTTATTAGTACTTGATTTTTAATCCTACAACGTGAATGGTTGTGATTGTAGAGTTTTAAAGGGKGATATGATTCACTTATGGTGGTAAAAAATTATACCGTATCCGCTACACGATAAAAATAKAAMMCACACGTGATACGCACTCAGAATCTCACTATAYAGCGTAATCAAACATATCATTTTAGCCATTTCTTTGTTTATCCACTATATATTATACTTTTATTTCAATTATTTACTTATATTAGCAATGAAATGATAACATCAGATGTGCTCAACAAACAATCACCAAGATGACATGATAACTTGTGTCTTCTGGTGTGTTTTGGTTAATTCATATATTGTTCTTAGAWCGTTTCTTTTTTTTTCTTTTCTTTTTTTTTTACCGTTTTGGAATACACGCTTYCTTCCCGATTAGGACTCTTGTACCAGCACCAAAAACAGGAAGAAAAGCACATTTGTTTCACTTCTAAGTATTTGTATGTTATAATTTTCAGATTCGTATGATAATTTGATCAGAAGTATCTTTAAATCATTAAAAGTTAAAGAAAAAATATAGTAATAAACCAATTTAGATATAAAACAACTGTAGAGATTCTTTTCATACCATCTATTCTTTGCCATTATATCAATACACATAGTAAGAAACAGCTCTTTTCTTAACAAAACGGCAAATCCTATTAGAATCTCCATACAAATATAAAGGAACAACATGGTTGAACAAAATAACAAAAAGAGATCATTTGATGATACAAACCCTTTAACAAAGGCAGACAACACTCCTGAACTAACAAAATCCAAATTGATCAGAGACGAAGAAAATGCATTCCCTAGAGGTGGTGCATCTGCACTAACACCACTAGAATTAAAACAAGTCGCCAATGAAGCTGCTGGTGATGTTTTGTTTGAAAAGGATTCTGAAGAAGCATCCAGTGTTTCAAAGAAAAGAAAAACCTTAAACAACGGCTCAGATGATGAAGGCGAAGACGAAGATATGAGAAAAAAGTTCCAACATCTTACCTACAAGACTATACCAAAAAACTCTCAGCTTCTTGGTAGACTTATCAAGGTCAATGACTTTGGTTTAACCTTTGAATTTGAAGATGGGTTGTTTGGTTACTGTTCCATCGAAAACATCTCCTCTAACATTTTACCAGAAGATGTAGATATGGATGAAAATTCTGATGTCTCTGATGAAGAATACGAAGAAGAAAAGGAAGATGAAAWAGRTGACGAAGTCAAGCTACAAAAGCTATTTGCTGTTGGTACMTWCTATACTTGTAAAGTTATTGAAAAYCAYGTTYTACAAAACTCYGCYAAGAAAGGKAAGAAGAAATTAACTGTTTCCATAAATCCACAAGACATCAACAAGGAWGTTGATGAYGCAGACATATTACAAAAGGGTGCTACCGTTCAAGGTTCCATCAAGACCATTGAAGATCATGGTTGTGTCATTGACTTAGGTTTAGAAGATACCAAGATCTCAGCYTTCTTACCACTAAAGGAATTCAACTCTGATGAACAAGAATTAATCAAGAAGGGAAATGTCTTTTTGTTCACTGTTTTGAAGACATCCGATAGAGTTGTCACTCTAACTAGACAAGCTTCTAAGGAATTGAAAACTTGTGATACCATCACCAACATCGACAGTGTTCTTCCAGGTGCATACGTTAAGTTTTTGGTTGATTCTGTTGATTCCAAAMAAGGTGTCTTTGGTAAGTTATTCGGTTCCATTCCTGCCATTTTAAGCTTGGCCCAATTAAACAACTTGTCTGTTGATGAATTTGAAATTGGTGAAAATTATCCTGTCAGAGTCATCTCCAAGATTGACTACAAGAACTTTGCATTCATGCACGTTTCTCAAATCAACACAATCATAAATCTATCCTCAAAGCAAAGCAMTTCCGATGCCTTCCCAATAGGTTTCAAGTTTGAAGAACCTTTGAAAATCACRTTCAAAGATAATTCTTATGTTTATGTCAAGTTGAATGACACCATAACTGGTTGTATTCATTTATCCAAAATAGAAGGTGATGTTTCTTCCAAGAGTAAACAAATCAAAGAGAGCAGAATAGTTTCCTTCAACCAATTCAATGAGATGTATGTGCTAACCAACTTGAAATCACAAATTGATGTTGAATACTTAACCATCAGAGATATTCCAGTCGGTACGGTTTTGAGTGGTGAAGTCAGAGAAGTTGATGCCAAGAAGGGTGTCACTTTGAAGTTGATGAATGGCTTTGTAGGTAAGGTTCTTATGAACGATTTATCTGATATCAAGCTGAACTACCCAGAAAGAAAATTCAAAATAGGTACTAAGGTTAAAGGAAGAGTTTTGAGTATAAATTTAAAAAACGGACAAGTTATGATGACTCTAAGAAAACAATTAGTTAATAGTTTCCAAGAAGATGACAACACCAAGATCATCACTGGATTTGAAGGCGTAAGCGCCGGTGACTTCTCTTTAGCTACTGTTGATAGCTTCAACAACTACGGTGTCACAGTTAAATTCTTCAACAACACAAGAGGGTTCATCCCAAAAAAGGAAGTTTCTGACGCATTTGTTAAGGATGCCTCAAAGTTCTTAAAAGTCAATCAAATTGTTAAGGTCAAGATTCTAGAAGTTGATCAAAGCAAAAATAGAATCATTGCCTCCTGTAAGTTGAACTCTAAGGAAGAAGTTGAAGAAGTTAATGCCATTTTAGACTCATTAGTMYTAGGYAGATCTGTAGAAGRATGTATTGTTGTTGAAAAGACCAAAGACTCAATCATTGTTGAATTGATGAAAAACAGATTGATCAGAGGTGTTGTTTAYGTYGGKCACTTATCTGACTCTAGAATYGARATGAACAGAAACTTAATAAAGAAAATCACAATTGGTCARCAAATTGAAGCCYTAGTCATTGATAAGGATGCCAAGACCAAGATCATCAATTTCTCCATGAAGCAATCATTAATGTCCTCYGCTGTTGAGGAAAAACTGCCTATAAGCTTTGAACAAGTCGCACAAGCTGGAACTGAAACAGCCATGTTTGGTTACATCAAATCCATTTCCCAAAGAGGTATCTTTGTYGGTTTCAACGGTAAGTTYGTTGGTTTAGTATTGCCATCTTATACCGGTTTATCCAGAGAGGAAGATATGTCCAGCAAGTTCTATGCTGAACAAAGTGTTAAGGTTTATCTGTTGAAGACTGACCCTGAACAACAAAGATTCTTACTTTCCTTCATTCCACCAAGAAATGAATCAAAGAAGACATCAAAGAACATCATTGAAGTCATCAATCCTGTTGATGAATCATTGAAGACCTTGCAAGATCTAACTGTTGGTAACAAAATCAAGGTTCAAGTCAAATCCAACAAGAGACAACAATTGAACGTCTCCATCAGTGAAAACATCCACGGTAGAATTGACCTAACACAATTGGGTGAAACTGTTGATGAAATAAACTCCATAAAGCAAAGCATCCAAGTCGGTCAAACAATCGAAGCTTACATTGTTGGTCAACATGATGTCAAGGCTGCTAAGTACTTGCCTATAACCAACAACTTGGATAAGAACGGCCTGATTGAATTGTCATTGACCAACAAATCATTGAAGAACTTTGATGAATTCAAGGTTGATGATGAAGTTGTTGGTTATGTTAACAACAGTACTGAAAATCTAAGATGGATCACCATTTCCCCAAGTGTCAAGGGTAAAGTATCCAAGAAATTCTTGAAGAACACTGTCAGTGAAGTTTCACAATTATCTAAATTCAAGGTTATTGAAATTGATTCTGARCACAAGATCCTGAACCTTGAACCAGTATTAACCACTTTAGACTTGAAGGCTTTGAACAAGGGTGATAAGTTGGAAGCCAATGTAATTGCCATCGAAGATACATTCATGTTGTTCAGAATTTCAGGATGTGATCAACAAGCTATTGCCCACGTTACCGACATATTGAGCAACTTTGAAACCAACCAAATTCCTAAGGGTAAGTACTCTGTTGGTATGAAGACCTCCGTCTTTGTCAAGGATGTTGATGCTGAAAAGAAGAGATTGAGTGTTTCTTTATTGAAACACAACAAGAGTCAAGTTGAATTAAGCTCATTGACCARAGGCTCTAAGTTGTCTGTTTTGGTCAAGAGAATCACTCCTGCYGGTGTCTTTGTGTTTGTTTCCAACGTTTTGGATGGTTTCATCCCAGTTGCATTGATATCTGATGCTTATTTGAAGGATTGGAAGAGACAATTCAAGCCATTGCAAGTAATCAAGACCGTTGTTATCAGAGCCGAAAATGCTGAGAACATTACTTTATCCTCCAGAGAATCTGATTTAACCACTCAAAACATTGATGATTTGGGTAAAAGAAGAGGTAAGTTTGGTAAGGAATTTGTTGATGTTGAAGTTGGCAAAGTTTAYGATGGTGTCGTTAGAGGTGTTACCGACTTTGGTGTTTTCATCAACTTGGATGGCTTTGACAAGGTTTCTGGTTTAGCTCATAAAATGGAAATATCAGACAATGTTGAAGCCTTGAAGGACAGAGACTTGAATGACTTATTTGGTGAAGGTGACTCTGTTAGATGTTATGTCATCAAGAAGAATGATACCAAGAAGCAATTGTCATTATCTTTGAAGGGATCCAAGGTCAACTCCAGTGTTGAAGAAGAAGTTGAGGCTGAGGCTGAGGCTGAAGACGATGATGATGTCATGGATGTTGAATATAACAATGAATCCGATTCTGATGAAGAAGAAGTTGAAAAGACCACTGTTCCAGAGTTGTCTGAAGATGGTTTGAGTTTGTCAACTGGATTTGATTGGACTGGTAAGATCTTAGATCAAGTTGTTGCTGAAGAAGACTCTGACTCTGATGACGAAAGTGCTGACTTCACCAAGAAGACAAAGGCCAGTGCTAAGAAGGTTGTTGACAAGACTATTGCATTGACCACTGAAACTCCGCAATCCAATGCTGACTTTGAAAGATTGATCTTGTCTGATCCAAACAAYTCTGTGAACTGGTTGAACTTCACTGCYTTCCAATTGACTGTTGGTGAAGTTGCTAAGGCTAGAGAAATCTTGGACAGAGCCTTGAATACCATTAACTACAGAGAGGAACAAGAAAAGTTAAATATCTGGGTTGCTAGATTGAATTTAGAATTCACTTTTGGATCTTCTGAATCATTGAATGAAGCCTTTGTCAAGGCCTGTTCYTACATGGATGATTATGTCATGCATGTCAAGTTGATCATGATCTACACCAGTGCTGGTAAACTTGACGACGCTGACAAGTTGTACACCAAGGCCATCAAGAAGTTTGGATCTGAAAGATTGGCTATTTGGGAAAAGTATGGTGAGTTCTTGTTATCCACTGAAAAGAAAGAAGAAGCCCACTTATTATTAGTCAAGGCCTTGAAACAACTTCCAAAGAGAGATCATGTCGCTATTGTCAAAAAATTCTGTCAATTAGAGTACAAGTACGGTGATATTGAACAAGGTAGAACCTTGATGGAAGGTTTACTTGTTGATGCCTCCAAGAGAATTGACTTGTGGAATGTTTACATCGATTTGGAAATCAAGTACAACYCTAAGCAAAAGACCAACATCGAAGAYTTGTTTGAGAGATGTGTTGCTAATCCTAAGATCAACAAGAAGCAAGCCAAGTTCTTCTTCAAGAAATGGGTTGAATACGAAGAATCTCATAAGGATTCCAAGATGATTGATTACGTTGCTGCAAAGGCTAGTGAGTACATCAGAAACAACCAATAAGTTTGTTTGTATATATGAATATTTTTAAAAAAATTAATTATTTTTGAACATTAAATCATTTTCCGTTTTAGGAAATTTTTATTATTTTTTAATTTTGGGATGTGTATATGAAGTCTAGTTTTACACTGCCAAACATGACACAAAAGTATACAATTTTCTTAGCAGCAATCATTGTTTTACCATTTTGCATTCTAGTAGTTCAGAAACTGTGATTAAAGAGCAAACTGAAACCAACCCAAAAGAGCAAAAAGTYTAAGGTATTAGAATATGACAAATTCATTTACACTTAGATCAATGTGCCAAGTTACGGTAATTACCATCGTTGCATACAATCTATACACTTCAGGTATATTTTACCTAGGAATATCAAGATTGATCACATTTTTTGGTGATATRAAAAAGTCTTTTTTCTATACTTTGAATGTATCCATTGATGCCTGGAATTTTGAGGAGTCTTTGTTTCAATGTTTGAAAAGGAATATCAGTATCAAGCTTATWTGCCTTAGTGGAAATTCTAGTAAAATACTTAAARACACTGTTGCAGATARCTTATGCAYAAAYCATMAYTTCAAYGAGTTTTTTTACATWTTCATAAATATAACATTCKGTGCGTTGGTAATAACAGGYCATATCCTCAACAGTAAGATATATCCTCCCTTAATAMTGTTTTTGTATGCAGAATATAAGTTYAGTGTTATACGAAGTATACGTGTTTCAYTTGACTTTAATACTTTAAAACAAATAAAAAGAAAAACAAGGAAAAGAAAAGAAAAGGCATTTTCTGCAACTCCAAAACAAATACCTTTATCCAGAAAGTTATCATTCAGACCAGTTAACACAATTGAGCAAAGTGAAAATGATGATATTCTATCTTCTGAATGTTTGACTCAAMAAAACATTAGCAATAARTTAACGTACCCAACCAAAACCAATGTCAAAGATCTTGAGCGGTATGCACCAAAGATCGACAAAGGCTTGAAAAAGGGTATATTTTTTGATATGACATCAAAAGAGGGTCTAAGTCTATGGGAGAAATACTTGAAAAAGTTRGGGAGTAAARCTGATAGTATAAATCCTGAAATCGAAAATTATAAAATAAAAGAATGCAAACTSGAYATTGATATGGAGYTAAAGAAAATGAGTGAAAGTGGAGAGCTCCAAAAGTATTTGAGTATGAACTATAGAAGAATTTTCATAACTGAGTTGAAAATATGGGTAACAAAAAACAGATTGAATAGAGYTATTCAATAATTAAAATATTAATTTCAGCATGTATCAGCATATATTTACAAGATGAATAAGGATTATTATTTATATATCAAACAAAAGCAATAACAGAAAAAAAAAAAGAAAYCARCAATGAACGCWATTACAGCTATTATTCAKCATCCRATTCAGACTCAAGAATCTCAAAATCATCGTATGCCAWGTTCCACTTATTGGTTATCTCATCGAACAGTTCGTAAAGTTCAAAGAATTTTTCCTTGCTAATGTCAATGGCGTTTGTGTTTGCGTAGTAGTCYAGATCGACTCTTTTTTTTATATCYTCAAYRACGTTTTCTGTGCTCACAAAGGWCARGTTGGACAGGAGGGACTTCTTCGGGTTGAARACAATGGAGGTCAACAGACGTCTGAACTTGGCAAAGTCGATMTTGTCCATGTTTTCCAGCAAGTACGCTGATGGCTTGAAGTGCATGATCACGGCTGGACCGTCGTATTGGTAGTTTTTGTAAACAACGTCGTTTGGAGAAACATTKGTGAARAATTTCATGTTTGGGTATGCCTTTTGGAAATAAGTCTTTATGGACTGGTATGAGTACACACCGCTAACGTTACCRTTATTTATGTCTTCCTGAGAGGCAAATCCTGCCTTCAGGTTGTTACGTTTCATCAGAACAAAGTCATCTGGGTTGTTAGGTGCAATGAACGCCAAGGGTTCGATGTCATAAATCATGTCCATTCTGAATGAAAACTTTGATCTGAAATGGAAAGCAGTGAACATGTTTTCAGCATCAATGTCTTTGGGTCTCTTTGACAGGATTCTCAAAGCAGAGTCTACATGGGTAAAAACAACCTTTTCAACATTGTAAAGAAGCTCCATAGGCTTGTGCTGAAATTGAGTTGGGTTGTTGATGTCTCTGGATATGTTGTAATACTCCAACCCCACAGTGTTCAAGGCCATTGACGAAAGCAACTTTGGAGGGAAAAGCTTGCACTCATTTTTATGCTTTCTATTTACGTTTGGATTGACAGTTTTTCTGTTAACAGATTCGTAATAAGAAAGATCCAAAAATTCCAAAAGTTGACTATTCTCATCCATTTGATGCTTGTACAGAGAGGCCATTCTATCAGTGTACTTCGAGTGTGTTATTCCATAATTTACATCAAAGGCACGTTGCTCCTTTATGGTTATTTCATTTGCCTTCTCAAAATCAGTGAGGTTTAACTTTTTCATTTGGTGGTTAATGATCTTAGAAGTGTCAAAAAAGTATCCGAATAACCATCCTCGTAAAAACACATAGTTTTTATGTGAGGCCTTATCTGATGATCCACAAATGATAACAACATTATTCAAGTGCTTGAACAGTGGGACATTATTCAGTTCAAATATATTATGATTAACTATATGATCCAGTGCCCAGGGCTTTATATTGACGTTGTTTGGCAAGGAGAACTTTTTACTGAGAGCCTTTTCTATGGTGCTATTGTTGATAGATAGATAGTGAACCTTTGGATCAAAAAGTTTGTTCATGGTGTATGATTGAGGAGCTAGAGAGGAGTTATATTCAAATAAATAGACAGATTTTCCAGCATCTTTATATTTCTGTGCCAATTGCTCAAGAGATGATTCCAGAATGGAAGGGTTATGAATTTCTACACCTCTGAGAATTCTGTTAAGGTATTTAAATTTTCCATACATAAATGTGATAATAATTCTATGGGTCTGTTTGTAAAAGAGAGATAGGGACTTGATTAGGGTATTACAGGTATACTATATTATTCTATTGAAGGAGATGAAAGATGAACTGTTTTGGTTTTGTTTGATGAATTTGTCTTTTTTCTTTGATTTTTTTTTTTTCTCAAAAGAAGCAATTTCTTTGAATCTTAGATGTTAACGTTGATCAATGAACTATACACACGTTACTTAGTTCTTTGTATAAATTTACTTTAATTTATAAAATGGATGTATGATTATAGCTATTCTATAAATCTGCATAACTTTCTTAGTTATCGTTGATACTGTATGAGTTAACATTACAACTGTCAGTGCAACTCACGTGCAAAGCGTTGGATATAGAGCAAAATAATTTATCTCCGAATAAAAACCCAGCAGAAGTTTCCCCATCGCACCAGAAAAAGATTACTCACCGTTTATTTCACTTCTGCCCCAACTTTTAAAATTGTATCATACCAGAAACCTTACCAACTTATTGAACAACAATGTCTGCCTTTGAAGAACAAGATAAAATAGGTATGGATGCTGCCTTTGAACAGGCTTATATTTCATACAAGAAAGAAAACGGTATTCCTATTGGTGCCTGTTTGATCAACAACTTGACCCATGAAATCATTGGTGTTGGCCACAATGAAAGAGTTCAAAAAAACTCTCCTACCCTGCATGGTGAAACCAGCTGCTTGGAAAACTGTGGTCGTTTGAAGGCCAGTGTTTACAAGAACTGTACTCTATACACAACCTTAAGTCCATGTATTATGTGCACTGGTACTGTATTGCTGTATGGTATCAAGAGAATTGTTGTTGGAGAGAACAAGACTTACGAAGGTGAAATTGAATTGCTACAAAGCAGAGGTGGGTGTGAGGTAATTGTCACTGATGACCAAAGATGCATTGATATCATGGATGAGTTCATCAAGGAAAAGCCAGAAGTCTGGAACGAAGATATTGGTGAAGAAGATTAAAGTTATGTAAGATTTTGTTTCTTTTGAGTTTCACTAATGATATATATAAGACACCAATTTTAAAATCTATTTGTCTTCATTGATAAAATCATATAGACATTTAACAAAACGATCTTTGATTTTAGACACAACCTTGGCAGAGTTGTCTCTGTAAAGGATGTGATAGCACATTCCTCTTGGGGACGTTATTATGCTTGCTGTTATGAAATCATCAACTCTCATGGCTTGTCCAAATACACAATGTTCAACATTGATACTGTATTCTTCTTTTTTTACAAAATTAACACCTAAGTTGGACATGGCATAGTTGGTAGGCAGCAACTTTGGTGTGTTATCATTATAAAGAGTTGTGTAGTCAGAAAATAGTTTTCTTTGATCAGTTACAGCAACAACATTTCTGAAGAAGCTCATATCACTCAAATTATCTGTCTTAACCCATTCGTTGATAGTTGTATTGTAGAACTGTGCCAACTCCTTGAATTCCTTTGAACCTACAATACGTTCCTTATCGGTAATGATTGGAGCTTCGTTGTTGTGGAATGAAATGGCACAACCTGCCAAGTTCTTCGGGACAACCATGGGAGTCTCCAAGTTATATTTTTCATTGGCTACATTTATTCTTCCTCTTAAGTCAGCAGGAATAAAAAAKGTWGTTTTWGTCTTWTCACTTGTTGGATGGTAACAGGAAATATTCCAAAAAGTATACAATAAGGCAGTTAGGCTGACTTGCAAAGACTTGGCTCCCTTAAGCAACTTCTTCAAGTCATCYGTTTCAATCATRAGAAGATGACGATTGTCACAAGGATTGTTAGGTTTGATACACAGATCCYCATCTGCCTTTAATAAAAATTCGGATTGAGCTGGTGGCTTTTGGYTTTTCTTAGCCTCWATTATCTGAGGAATTTCATCTTCATTTGGCCAGGAGTAAATATCCAAAATGGCATCTTCTTTTTTAAGGATYTTGTCAACTTCATCAGTGGTTTTGAACATTTCCTTTAGTAAAYTGCTTTTTTCCAGCTCCACTTTGTTTGATAAATTGTCTCTGCTTGCTAYATACTCATTAATTAAGCATAGCGCCTTGTCCAATATGGATACCCCTGCCATACCATCGTAGAAAACATGGGAGTACATGAAAATTAAGGACTTTTCAGATATAGCAAATTTGTAATGAGGAAAAACATATTTWTYATCTAATTTGATCAACTGATTTTCGRGCTTATTGCTTATCTGAGCCTTGAAGAATCTRCTTGGAGCCCATCTATTCATAGTGTCCTCAAAGTTCTCTACAACACTTTCTGTGCTTGTTTCATTGGATATTGAGGTACCTTTGTAAGTTGGCAAAAATGAGTTTTGGGTACACTGTGCAAAAAGCTCATCAGATTCGATTCCAAAGTCAGTTTTACAAACCAAATGATCCAGGATCTCATCTGAAATTTTGAACTGGTCATCAGTATCAAATTTAAACTCATAAGCTGTATCAACAGGAACGTTGTGCTCGTCAACAAGATCTTCCTGACACACAAAGAAAGCACGTAATGATTTTTCCTTTGATAACAGTGGCTTTARYAYATRTSTCTTGAATTCATTTTCGGTGATGTTTAAATTTGTGTCAAAATCTAAACCAATAAAAACTGAACCATAGTAATTAAAACGCTCTCTTTCACGAAAGTGAACAGAAAACGGTGATAGCTTCAAAGCTGTGGGCATATTGTTTCTGTTTTTTTCTTTGGCTGCTTCACCGTATTCTTTGTTACTAATAAATAAACTATCAATTTTCCGTAAGCAATGCTTTTAAATAAGAACCAAATACACATGACTCACTCACATATTTTTACATAATAATCACTATCAGCACCAATCAGTTTGGATTCRTGATTTTCAAAAAAAAAAAGAAGTTCACCTCGCTGTTAACCCAGTCCGTGTTTTGTTTACCACGGCTTCTGGTCCAAATGCGGATACCGTTTATCGTTTTTTTAACGACTTCTGAACGTTATCAATGATTATTGCTGATGAGTCACAGTGGGCAAAAGCCACCACAATCTTGTCAAACGGTGGTGCCATATCCACAACTGTATCACCAAAAACCCAAACAATAAGAATGAAGATAAGAATGTACATCACAGTTATATACTATTACATAATAATCAATTTACTAGGCCTTTTTTGGTCTACCTCTTTTCCTCTTCTTTTTCAATGGCTCACCTTCTTCTCCATCATCAACAGCAATGGACTGCTTTCTTTTGCCGTCTTCTTGAGGTTCAACTAATTCACCATCTTCATCTAGCTCCAATCCTTCTAATTCATCCTCGATTTTTTCGTCATAATCCGCGACATCATCCTCATCACTTACCTCCAGCTGTTTCAGCCACTTGCTGTCATCGTCTAAGTAGCTCACGGTCTTTCTCTTCGCCAATCTTCCTCCAGCTATGCTGTCCAGGGCCTTGGCCTCCTCAGCCTTTCTTTCCTTTTCTA
This sequence comes from Hanseniaspora opuntiae, assembly GCA_001749795.1. NCBI lineage: Eukaryota > Fungi > Ascomycota > Saccharomycetes > Saccharomycodales > Saccharomycodaceae > Hanseniaspora > Hanseniaspora opuntiae. The sequence goes on from LPNL01000001.1 coordinate 68,790, forward strand.
TTTCTAAGGCTATATCGAGGTTGTAWATGTCTGGAAGTTCCCTTCTTTGAATCATTCTTGCCACGATCCCTTGATCCAGGTCCTCCTTTCTAGCCTCGATGTCCATTCTCTTGAAAATTTCTAGATCATCCTTGCCTCTGGCCAACAACTCATTTACCTCATCATTGTCAAAGTCATCATCATCATAGTTCTCTTCAGCCTCACCTGCCTTCATTTGCATTTTCAGCTTCTCCTTYTCTTGTAACTTCAGCTGTCTTTCTTCTTCCTTTCTCATCAAGTCTCTCAACAAAAACTCTTGCTCCTCTGCGGTGGACTTGTTGTCAAATTTACCAGCYTGAATGACCTTMCCATCTAGATCCAGCTTRCTTCTGGCCTTCTCTAGAATAACYTCYTCAACAGAGTCCTCAGTGATCAATCTTAGGATTCTAACCTCGTTTTTCTGCCCGATTCTATGTGCTCTATCTTGAGCCTGCAGATCCTGGTGAGGATTCCAATCGGAATCAAAGATTATAACTGTGTCAGCTGTYTGCAAGTTCAATCCYAGACCACCGGCTCTTGTGGACAACAAGAAACAGAAGTACTCAGAGTCTGGTGCATTGAAYTCATTCAGCATCACAGTTCTTTCATCAGTCTTCGTACCACCATCCAATCTGAAGTGCTTTATGCCCAGCAGGTTCAAGAAGTCCTGCATAATGTCCATGACTGTGGTCATTTGGAAGAATATCAACACTCTGTGATTTGTCGCTTGCAACTTTGGCAAGATTGATTTCAATAGGGCGAACTTTCCTGAAGTTCTATAGATCAGGTTGTTAACAGTTCCCTTTTCAATCATCAATGAGTCCTCCACCTGTGGGAAGACAAATGGATGGTTACAAATTTTCTTCAGTTGCATGATTTGATTGTTGAATCCCTTGGCCTGTAAGGACTTACTTGTGGAATCAGMTGATGTGTAGATTTTTTTGTATTTCAACATCTGCTCATACAGAATCTGTTGCAAAGAGGTCTTCTTACATTTGATTACCCTTTCGATTTTTGTTGGCAACTCCTTCTCYACATCCTTCTTCAATCTTCTTAACAAAAACGGTCTCAATACCTTGTGCAATCTTCTGATGATCAATAGTGTTTCTTCTTCTGTCAACTCCAGTTTATCTTGTGAACCTGTGTTGGCAAAAGGYGTGTTAAACCAATCATCRAATGACTTTCCTGAGTTGAAAATCTTTGGAAGTACAAAATTCATCAAWGCCCATAATTCAGGCAAGTTGTTTTGAAGRGGGGTTCCTGTCAAGATCAATCTATAGTCCGTATGGTAGAACTTGTTAATTGTCAATGACAACTTGGACTCAGCATTCTTCATTCTGTGACCCTCATCTATGATCATGTGRACCCATTTAACCTTACTTAACACTGCCTTCTCTCTGATAATGTATTCAAAAGTTGTTAAGCAAACATCAAATTCCAAACTCTTGATTCTCTTTTGCATGTTCTTACGTTCATAGGGAGTACCCTTGTAAGCAATAACATTCAGTGCAGGTGCCCATCTTTTGAACTCATTGACCCAATTGGTCATTGTTGATAATGGCACTAAAACCAAGAATGGACCCTTGATACCCTTATGCTCATATAGATAAGTCAACAGGGATAAAGTCTGTACAGTCTTTCCCAGCCCCATTTCATCGGCCAGAATACCATTAAGCTTGTTGTTGTATAAAGAAATCATCCATTCCAAACCCTTCAGTTGATAGTCCTTCAATTGTCCACCTACTAAAATCGTTGGTTGCGTTAGTATAGGTTCTTTGATTCTATGTGCGACAGAATAATAATCAGTGTTGTCATCRTCCTCATCCTCTTGAACATTCTCATCCTGAACAACATTGCTGTAGTCAACCTTGACGTCTGTGTTCTGTTTGATTTTGTCCTTTGTGTAGTCCTGCTGATCCTTAACAGCACTTGTCAACGACTTCAAGAAGGAATTTGTTTGTTTCAAAAGTCTTGTGATTCTTGTGTCCTTGGTTTGGTCCAGTAATTTCACATATGCCTCTTCATCGTTTTCCTTCAAGGCTTGTAGTCTTTTCTTTGCGTTTCTTTCAATTCTCTTTGTATCTTCCTTCAACAAAAATGTGTTGTTTTGCTGATGATTCTTCAGTTGAGCCTTCAGGTTACTTTCCTTGATGACTAAACTCTCAACAGACGAGGGGACTTGGATATTCTGAAAGACACTCAACATGTCATTCATCTCATTTTTATGGGATAGTTGCAATCTTTCCTTGTTTTCAAGTTCAATTTTAGCCACACTGWTCTCAACAAACTTGATATCTGAATAGTCCARCGTTTTATACTGACCATACATGTTGTTTTTTARAGGAGAGTTTAACAAGTTGTATTTGGACAATAACAGCTGCTTGTTAAAGCTATTGTATTGAATTATCTCTCCTCTTAGGTTTTTTTGAACCTGACTTAATTGTAACTCCTTGATTCTCAATTCAACCTCGGCTATTACATCATTCACCTCATTTTCAGGGAAGTTTTTCTTGTAATGATCCAAAATCATCAGAATTGTAAAGCAATTCTCCAGGTCATATTCCTTAAACAAATTAATGCTGAACTGATAAAGTTCCAATATCTTGTATAGTTTAATTCCTTCCGGTAGCTCACTAGGATATATTTTGAGATTATCAAGATCCTCATAGCCAATATCATTTTTCTTGTTACTCTTCAAATTGTTCACTGAGGGTCTATATTTCTCAATCAGGTACTTTTCATACTCGTTTATGTCATCTATATTCACATCCTCCTGTCTATCGTCAGCATTAGCAGCTTTAAGACTGGCAAGTCCCCTTTCCTGTTGTTCTGGCAAGTTGAATGTATCAACCCTCAAGTGTGGATCTGTCACGTCCTCCACTTGCAAATTGCTGATCTTGCTGTCAAATATGGGCTTCCAAATGGGTATTTTCATATCCATKKGTTTATTCTCTTTCTTCACCTCAGGTTTAACAACAGGTGTTGTTGATYTYTGTTCYTTGTTGGYCATTTGCGGTGAGTTCAKAGTTGGTGGAATTGCTGGACTTTGCTGTTGCTTGATATTACTTGGAGGATTGGATSCAGGCATTTGTGGTGRACTGTTGTTAATGCTCGGTTGTGGCTGTGGWGGAGGGTTRTCAATRGTACCRTTGATATCTTTYTCAATMGGYTGACYSGCTTGSTTTTGCTTTAGCTGRAACATCCTCATYCCTATGTGCTGAACCAAWGGCTTGTAGTTTTCGATGGTGCATTTGTTGGCATCACTCTCTATYAATTGCTTCAGATCAGCAGGAATTTCCTTCTTCTGCATTAAAAATTGAAAGTATTTGGTTTGAGCCAATAACATTTCATCAAAATTAGGCGCTAGRCCYGTTCTGGTGTTGTATGTTTTGATTGGTCCATTTACAGCTGGAGGCTGTTCCGAGTTGGGGTTCGATCTTGGAGATACTGCGATATCAACACTTGGACGATGTTGCTGTTGTTGTTGCTGCTGTTGCTGTTTTTGTTCCAACAACTTTTTCTTCTGAGCTGCTGCTTGTCTCAAGAAGTTTGTRAAAAACTGGAATTGTGAATTCTTGGCTAGTTCTTCTGGAGAGAGCTTTTGCTTAAGAAGCTGCCATTGAAGCAGAGCTCTATTTATTTCCTCTTCACTAAAAACTCTTGAGCTGTCAATAAAAGTGTTACCTTTGTTATCCATTTATAAATCAATATAGTTACTTAATGATTATTGAAAAGATCTGTTTCTACTGATCAAATTAAGCTGACAAGAGGTTAATAAAATACTGGTACCTTCAGCTCGTGGTATTTATTGTTGGTTRTAGTATCAGAATAAACAAAGCATTGGAAAAAAAAAAAAACAATAAATTCGACGATTGCGCTCTGTYACCGATTTTTCTTCTTTTATTTTAGGAAAATGAGAAATAAAGTATGTGCGGGTAAGTATCTTCTACTATTATGCTAACTCATGAATAAGAAATAAAAAAGTATTGACACGTTAATATATATACCGACTGCATGTAACTAGTCTTCTCCCTCAGAGCCTCCAAACAACTCCAGCATATCATCATCACTTTCATAATAGTCACTGTCTTTTTCTTGGTTGGCAGGCTTTGAGTCCTCTGCAGGAACACTAGGCTCTTCTTCGACCTCATTTGTATCGTTCTCAGGCTCATCATCGCTGAAAAGACCGTCTATGTCTTGCTCCTCATCCTCAACTTCTTCATCCTGGTGCTTCATGTTTTGTATCTTAGTTTCAATGACCTCTATCTCTTTATCAATTTTTTTCAATCTCTCCAATATTCTTTCTTTCATGAATTGGTTTTTACAATTATGGAAAGACTTGAGATTTGTTTGCTTGACTGTCTGCAGTGACTTCAGCTCATCTATTAACAAAGAAAGTTCATCATCCTCATCAAAGTCATTTTGTTGGTTATCCTCCTCTAGATCTTCATCTTGCTGCTCTTGGTCAGCTGTTGGCTCGTCGATAGCATCTTCTTCCTCGTCTTCTCCATCGTCATTGTCGTCATTGTCGTCATTATCCTTGTCTTCGTCTTGCTCCAAAAGAGCCTTTTCCAACTCTAGTTCCAAATCACTTTCTTCACTCTCCTCAACTTTTTGCTGTTGAATGACATTCTTTAATTGATTCTTTAGGTGATCATCATTAGCTACAGTCACGTTATTGTTGTTATCATCATTGTCATCATTGTCTATTTCAGTTTCCGATACAAACTCATATTCAACACTTTCACTTAGTAGATCTTTCTGAACAAGGTTGTTTAGTGTATATTCGAGCTTCTTTATTTGAGTTAAGGAAAGTTGCTTTCTTTGTCTTCTTTTCAAGACATTATGCAATGGAGCAGTAAGCCCATTTCTTAAGGTATTGTTATGAGTATTGAAGCTTTTTTGCTTCAAGTTATTCAAGATCATGTCGTATTTTTTGTTATTTTTGAAATCAATCTTCTTTAGATTATCATACAGCTGAATRAGATCTTTATGRTCTTTTTGATAAAACTCACTGTAAATAGGATCATCGCTTACATCTTCATTGATGAGCTCACTATTCAAGTAATCAGCCTTGATACTAAATATATCTTCATACTTGTTGATTTTCTTATGTACGTAAATAACTTGGTTAATGTTGTTATTCTTCAGCATGTTTTTACCATTATCAATAGATTTATACACTTCCACCACTGTTGGCAAATTCAACAGTTCACAGGCATAGTATTCAATACTTTCAGAGCCAATTATGTGTAGATTTATACTCAATATCAGTTTATTAAGACCCAGATACTCTATGTTGATGCAATCATCGTAGTTCAACAGTTCCAGTATATCGGTTTTGGATAACAGCCCTGTGCTTAGATTGTTGGAAACACGTAGAACTACACTGCTTTCTATAAGGGGATTGGTTTCACCCTGGATGTTATTAGGGATGTTTAGTTTAATTCTAGGCAGAGTCATGAKTGTAKTTRWGTSTGGTGTSTATGGGTTGGATATATTTATATATTTGGTACATTCYTAATTATTTTACTGTGTCGATGTTATTTACTYTYMTGTTTTTCTYCATCCAAGAAAAAAAARGAAAAAYGTGTGTGCAGRCATGTTAGCACGTGCAGSWCWCMCRYAGTCAAGTCTACTCMAAYATWMSAKASCATTTRCAATRTACAGCCCATAAGAATCACAKARTTAMTGTTCCWACTYCATTATCAGKACATTCTAGATCTGGYATGTASCYRTTGSTAYGGYYATTMTCACAYATTYAYCAASAATKYKGTGRATACMCATTGCACCTTCCTAATGGGGAAGTATTATGCGACGGGTTTACCACACTTATCAAGCTGTCACTACAAAAGCGCAGTATCCGCAAAAAAAAAAAAAGGCACCCATGTGAATTCTCAAGCCAATCTCAGCGCAAGTAATCAAAACCATGTGTCTATTATCTCTGAACGTTAATTTAATTTTGAAAACAAAAAAAGTGCAACATTAAATTTAGGTTCTATATAAGGTATATGTTTACGTAGAAATATCAGGGTCTAATTCGATTGTATATACGTGAAAGCATTGGTAATATACAACACCATAGCTTAAACAATGCTGGATCTTTCAGACGTTCACAAATTCTATGACTACAAGGAACAACACAGGCAAATTAGTGGAAAGGTYTACATCGGTTGTCAATTGATAGATGGTGTGGAYATCAATGTCAAAAARCTGCAAGATATYTGCAGARAGATTATGWCGATTCACAAGCAACTATGCGTGCAAGTCACCGACACACATAAAGCATACTTGCTGGATATCAATGAAYTRAACTTYGATGACTTCGTTTTYMTTTCCGACGAATATGACAGCATAGAGGATCCCTCATTTGTTGAATATCTCCTAAAGGACCCACCTAATAACGGAAAATCAAACATTCCYTTRTGGAGATTGATATACTTTRAGAAAATGAATTACTTGGTATTCAACTTYGGTCACTGTTTCCTTGATGGAATGTCAGCTGTGATTTTCTTRAACTTTGTTTTGGATAGTCTAAACGGYAAGCCTCTTGCTCCMTTKGAYTTTTCTAWGTTTGARAACYATGTGTCTGACAAATCACTTTTACARTGTGGCATWGTGGATTTGTACCCAAGACCRGATTATAGCATCCTAGACAAAYTAAATGTCTTGAAAAATGAATGTTTKGAAGTCATTATTGAACCATTYATTTTYAAAATGATTAAAKCATATCCAAAGCTTTTGGAATATAACTATTTCAGACGTTACAATCGTCTTTATGATTCTGGTGTCTCTCCCSAGTCCTGTAACTATGTGAACTCTTTCCACTGTATGAAYATYTCKTCATCTGACACTAAAAAGCTGATTAAAATCRGTAAGCTTTTGGATACAACTCTAAACTCCTTATTGCTTGCATTGCTATCCATCAGTTCCCCTAAGATCAACAASGATTAYCCAATAAACGCGAAGTTYAATATACCTATAAACATGAGACCACATCTATTGAAGGGTGACATGGCAGGACTGGGCGCAAACTTGATAGCCCTAGCCATAAGCTCCACACAAATCACCACACCCTCCTTCAAACTAGAAAACTTTTTGAATAAAGACTCTTTGGATATGAACRAAGTCAAGAAATTCATCGGCGATCTAGATCCACTGATCAAAAAAGGTATAGCGGAATCCATCAGCATGGACACTTATTCCATAGCCTCTTATTACAAGCATGACCTTGATAGGCTAGTGGCAGAAAGACCATCAATAGACTTTGAATTGAGCAATTTGGGTTTGTTCAAGCACCCGCTTGTTAAGGATGTTTGTTTCAACCAAGGCTTAGAGCCGATGAACTACATGAACATAAGTGCGATTGGTGGTGTTAACGGTACCAACATCAGCTTTATGTGGTACAACAGTGTCCATGATTATAGCAAGCAAAGAGTTGTGATGTTTGAAAAGTTGGTTGATACACTAATTAAACAAAACATTGATGATATTTAGAAAAAAAAAATAGATACTAGGTTTTTACACATCATATATACATACATCTAAACTATTTGTTGTCTTTCTCTAGCACAATATCATAGATACCGTTTCTTGCCTTGTGACCAGCCTTTTCCCATCTTCCCTTCTTTTCTTCTTTGCTGCAACACACAATCAATCTGTACTTCTGATCATTGATATTTAACACTTTTATGCTCATGATTCTGCCATGAACATCGTGTATGTTTTTTACAAGATCGATTGAGTTGCTGACAATGTCTATTTTCCATAGTTTCAAAACACCTGAGTCACTTCCGGTGATAAGCAAATCTGAATATGGAATGTTGGCCATGGCAGTGATCTTGAAATGCTTATTGTGTTGAATATCTGCTTGTAGTTTCATTTGAAGATGATCTTCCTCAGCTGAGTATCTGATTTTATCGTTTTTGTTCATGAATCCGTGGGCATGTGGGACTTGGAACAGTGGCTTCTTCTTCTGGGTTGACCACAACTGTATGTTTCCATCATCTGAACTACTAACAAAATGAGTGTCATCTATCATTATACACAGATCCAATGTTGTAGGTGAAGGAAAAAAGTTTGGCAACTTGTTGTCCTTCATAACAATGCTGTCCTTTATATCTTCCTTGATCTTATTTTCCTTTCTATGTTTGATGTAGTCTTGCTTCAACTGTTCTTGAGACTTGACTTTTTGTGGAAGCTTGAAAACCAATCTGGATTCATCTTGTAGTTTCCAAAGCATCAGGGACTTATCATAAGACCCAACACTGACACATCTTTCCATATTCAATACAGACACATCTGTGATTGGACCTTGGTGACCAAACAAAGTATCCATTTGTTGGAATTGCTTGACGTTGTATACACGGATCTTGTAATCTTTACAGGCTACAAACAGCTGGTCTGARTTATTTCTGAATCCCATAGATTCTACTTCACCTCTTCTGTCCTTGGTAGGAATACCCTTGATAGGATTCAATGTTTCACTGGACCAGATTATGAGTTTTCTATCCATACCACCAGTGACTATATTTTTACCATCTGGAGAGATGGCAACATGGTTTATGTTTTTATAATGTTCCAAACTGTTGTTGTCATGTTCGGTTTGCAAGTTCTCAGGCTTGAACTTTATATCACCAATTTTTATTTGTTTAACTTTCTTTATTCTGCTGTCAAAGTTGGAAATGTCATACTTGGTCATTACAAAATCTTTGGACACAGTGACTATAAATGGATTTTTGTTTCCGCTATTCATAATGTTGTTGTTTTCTAAGTCCAATAAAGTTGTTACTGCATTTTCTTGAAATAGATCCATGGAGGTCAAAAAATCTGCAGTTCTGTTGAACTGTTTCTTTATAACTTTGATATTTTCCTTAAAATCAAGTGCTAGATATCTATACATTTTCCCCTCTTGGGACAAATTGTCCTTGTATAATCTGCTTTCCAAGATTTCTCTTTCCAAATCAGCAGCATCAAAATTGTTGTATTCATCAATATTGTTGGATATTTTGACCTTTTTTTGTTTACTGTCATCTAATTCTGAATCTATAAGTTTTCTTTTGTTTAGTAATTGTTCATTGACAATCTCATTGGCTTCTTCCCTGATATTTTCAAGATATTGCTTGGCTAATCTTCTTCTTTTATCTGTCTCGTTTTCATTTTCAAACTCTTCCTCAGATGAGATTTCATCAGGTGTTTGGTATTCATCCTCTATTGAAGAGGTATTGGAAAGAATTTCATCTTCACTGTTGCTCAAATCAGACATTTGAAGGGTTATAGGTATTTGCTGTTTTCTTTTGATTGGTTGTATTTGTATTCTATGTATAATAAAGTTGCAGAAGTAAGAATACTATATGAATTATTTTCTAAAAAAATTTTAAAATCATGGAAATTGTATACATAAGTGTATTGAGATTCTCCTGCATTTTTGAAATTTCCCTAAGTAGAAATTCCTCCCTGTCTWCRAAATATTTGTGCCTTTTTTTTTTTCTTAGTACGCTTTCTTGAAATCTCAGACCTTAAAAAAAAAGAAACGTTGCACGTGCAGCACAAAAAAAGATTTATTCAAACACATTTATATACAACCTATGAAGTGGTTTTGGAATCAATRAGATCATTGATTTTATCWGACAGTTCATATATCCCATACATCTTACTGATCTCCTTGGCCTTGTCCAGACAYTTCAACTGCTTAAGAGACAACACCAAGTCGTAGCAGCACTTGATATCATTTTGTTGGCATTTCACATCAAAGAGTCTCAAAATAGAACTATCCCACGCATTGTTCAAGTTCTTTAACAGTTGAACACTGWCATCCTCATTTAGCATCGAGTTCTCCAAAACAGATGCATTGACAACATCAGATTGAACAGTGTTCTGAATCATGTTATCCACTTGCTTGTAATAGTTAGGCAACTGCAAATTGCTCTTAGAGTCTATTTCACAGTTCAACGTGTTATTRTAATCTTTTTCATCCAGTGATTCATTACYTCTAATGCTTTCATGTAACTCTARCAAGGTTATAGGAGTTGATGATGTGTTGAAGGTGTTTATGTTTGATAGCTTYAAGGARTCTTGGTTTATAATGTATCCTAAAATCAATTCATCGTAGTCGGATATTAAATTCACAGGCAGAATGTAATAGTTTTCATAAACCCTAYTRTCCAAGTAATTTTCATCTTCATTTTCTGGCTGATTTAAAATAAATCCACCATTYAATCTGTATATTTCGTTTTCATAGTTCAACATGTTGACCCAATATGACTTGTTTTGGCTGTAAGAATTTATCAAGCTGAAGAAACCATCATATGTGGAGATCCAAGGTGTATTATTGTCACTTATACCAATGTTCTTGATTTCACTGTTTTTTATCAAATCTGGTAGTTCACAGTTATGGTGGATAATCTTGCTGTTGTTGGAATAAATCAGTATACTATACCTTTTGAAATCAGAATGAATTATAACTAACTTGTTAAATTTAATATCAAGGATATTAATGTCACTGAAAAATACTCTTTTGTGTATCAATATACCAAAGTCATTCAATACCATTAGCATACCCTGTTTAGTTCCTACATAAAACTTATTGTCGTAAGCCAATGAAGTAATATAGTCCTGATGGTTTAAACCTGTGATTTTGAACGAAGTTGTTTTCTCATATTCATAATGACTTCTGACGGTTATTTCGCTTTTTTTGCTGTTCAAAAATACTAAGCTGCTACTTGTCAATAAGCATATATCAATTTCATCAGCATTTTCAATATCAAATTCATAGGAATTAGCAATAGAAGTGTTCAAAAAATTAACATGGACCGATTTTGAGGCTGAATTGTTGAGCAACAAAACAGTCCCGTATTCATTAATTGTCAGATATTTAGATTCTTCATTAATTTCTAAATATCCTTTACAAAAAAATRATACATTTTCATTGTTAGATTTATGTCTTTTAGGACTTGAAACTTCAGAGTTTGTGTTGCTGTTGGAACGCTTATTGTCGTCGTTTATGATAAGATCATCTTCTAAATCTGAAATGAACAATGAATCTTCAACATCTATATTTTGACTCATTTTATACAGTAGAGTAGATTAATTGAATAAGCTATAAGTCTRGTTTTTGGGTTTTCTTYAGAATCCTGATAATTGTAACTATGAATTGTTTAAAATTATAGTTTGAAATTGTGAAAATTTTAAAAAAACTTGTTAAAGTCGCGAATCTTTCATGTTTTTTTAAAAAAAAAGAAGCAAAATAACGCGTCAATCACGTGCYGTAAACCGATAACAAATGATTTTTWAAAAAAATAAAACGCTCCCATGTGTAATTTCTACTTATTGGAAAAATTAAAAAAAAAAATCAACACTCTAATAAATCTGTTCTTATACCAATAAGATAACCAATTACTTTCACCTCATAATACTAGAAATTCATTGAATATATAGCTATACAATCTTTWAKCATGGACACTTATAACAATTTTGACGATATTATTCACAATATTCAACTGAACAACCACGAATTAAAYGACATTAACGATGTAAGCAACCTTTTATGTGARAAATCACTGTATCTTAACTATAACATAGATTCACTTTACGAGGAGTCCATYGAACAYAACTATACAAACAATAACGCAAGTATCATYGATACGTATTTGTCATATATGCAAGACGATGACTACAACAACATAGACTTAAACATTCTTATCATAAGCACACAAAACTTATTGAACTACATAAGTGAAAATACAGCCCTGAATGCCAAAATCACATCCACTATAAATAAGCTAATGAACAATGTTGTTTTGAGAATACACAAAATACTGAATCTATTAGTGTACGACTCCATATCCATATCCAATGTTATTGATTTTATAAAGAATGATATTGATGATGATGAGATCACGATAYTGGATGATAGACTAAAGGAGCTGAAGCTTAAAGTCAATGAAAACTTGACCAAGTTAGATCTAAGCATTGACGACTACCCGTTTTTAAAAAGTATTATATAGTGTAGCTTTTACTAATAATTGATTTATTTGTGCTTATTCATTAGATCTTTTTGCAGCAACATAAGCAGTTCATTTTTTTTCTTATCATTCTTCTGCTTGTTACTGATTACGTTTTCCTTTATGGTATTGGTACTTGTACTTGCACTTTTCATCTGTAGCTTTCGCAGGAGTCTTAAATTATCTTTTTTTGATTTTTCTATTCTCTTCTGYTCTTGTTTATTAACTACCATGTCCTTCCCGTCATCGTACTCCATGCTGTTGTGGAATCTGTTGAAGCTTTTTTGACTTTTGAACTTCAAATCRACCTTACCAATGGTGTGTGTGTTTTTCATTTTCTCTTGAGGACCTATTCTTCTACCTAAGTATCCACTATTCAGCTCCATTCTTCTACTCAGTTTGACATCCATATCTATCTCCTCATGATACTCACAACTCTTATGATTTCTGTTGTCATAAAACCCYGAACAWTTTTTTCCATCTTTGAGTTTCATACCACACGGACTGTAATTCGCACATTTCCCTATCTCCATTACTTGATTGGGACCTCCTGCTTCATCAATGCTCAACGCAAATCCTCTGCTAGACTTATAAACGTTGGGTGTTTCAATCATTATGACATCCCCGGCTTTGATACTGTTGTAGTAATCCTTTATTAGTTTATTCCCATGAATGGTTAAAAGTAATGTATGTTTCAAATCTGTTAAAACAACACTAAAGTTTTTTGAGCACACTTCAGTGTTGGCCTTTTTAACTTTATTGCTATCTATGTCTATTCTGCTTCTCTCAAAAAACTCCTTTTGTTTAAACTTGATGGGTAGTATTTCGTGAACTATGCCCACAACGCAAAAATTCTCAACACGAAGATCATTGCTTAACTCATAATTGGGTGGTCTTACAATCTTAAACAACTTTGCAAAATCAARAACCTTATAATCATTCAAAATTTCACGAACAACTTCTAATGGTATGTATCTCARTRAAAGATCAGTATTTGTATACTGGCATACGTCCATAASTTCTTCTGTTTGGAATTCCAGTCTATTATCTGAACTTCCCTTGAACAGATGATCATTATAGAAGCTGTGAACTTTACGCATCATAAAATTGTTGTTTGTCACCATTGGCAGCTTGCCCTGTGCCTTTGGTTTTTCAGATTCTAGCAGCTTCTTAAATAATGTATTACCRCCTTCTGGTTTCATGTCTTGAACTTTTGACTTTCTGRAGATCTCATCTCTCCATTTCCTTATAAGTCCTTCTAGTTTTGCTATTTCCCTCTTATGTTTCTCTATTTCCGCTAAWGCATTATTGATTGCTTCATCACTCGCAATGGTTRAAYCATTTTCCTTTGTGTATAAGTCAAATCTAGGGTCATTCATGTTAAACTAAACTYGTTTGARGTTTTTATTACRATSTCTTTTTTATAAGTTAAAAAATTGAAAAAATCTTGAAGATTTAACGCGTTATAGTATAAGATCAAAAATTGGTTGCGTTTAATCAATAAATTTCTTTTCAAGATCGAAATCTTCTAAAAATTAAAACATTACAAGAATTTACTTATTTCCTTGGTTCCAATTTTGAATAGTCCCAATAAATAAAACCTTGGAATTAAGTAACCATTCTTGATACCTAATCTTTTCTTCAAAAGAGAAAAAAATACAAAACACGTTACTAAATCTGTATATTATATAATCTTGTATCTCACTCAACGTAGAMAACTTCTCTATCGCTCAAGAGCATCATCAAACTTCTGTAGACTCATTTTCACCGCATCATGAACAGGCTTTAGCATATGCTCTATATCTTTATTGAAGCCCTTAAACTTGTTAATCAAATCGTTTAACTGTACGTCGCATTGAACAAGGTGCTTGTTCAATCTTCTAATGATCATYGATCTTCTTGGRTCCAAAGTGTTCAAATGGTTGTAGAAATGCTTCAAAAACTCATTGCAGGTTTCATTGAGCAGAGTGCATGACTCATAAACATCTTGYGGTATRCCCAGTTTTTTGTAGTTGACATCGTATACAACATTCATGAAAGTATTCAAATTGTCAGACTCCTCTTTGTTGTTRAAATAAGATTGTGATTTATTCAGTATGTTGAGGATCTTTTCGTTTGCATCATATGCTGATTTTTTCTCACTTTCAAAATCAAACAGTTTAATTTTCTTGTTTTCATTTAATAACTCGTKYTTRATGTTTTCAAGCTGCTTGTTCAYCCTATTTCCTATATCATTCAGGTTCACTGAGTTCGTGTCAGTGCTCTCTGTGTTATCCTCTATGTTGCTTTCGTGTATTTTGATTTGAGTGTATTTGATTTCAGTTGGCTTGACYAAGTCATCAAACCCTTCRTCGTTATCCAACTCRTCTCTAGTTCTCTTATTGTTCTCAGCACTTCTACCGTACTCGTTCTGTAAACTGTTCATTAGCTTTTCACTTAATCTATTCATTCCYTTYAAAATRTCAAGTACACCTTCAGTTTGACCTTGSGGGTCTGCTCCGTATCTCATAGTAAAATCTTGCTTGTTAGGAAACTTCAAAGGATCATCATCCATGTTCCCCTTCAAGTCAAGGACCTTAGAGACTTTGATTTTATTCATGTTCAACTCATCCTCCTCATTGTTCAAAACTACCTCATTTTCCAAGTACTTGTCTATGATGATATCACCTCTTGTGTTAGCCATGATCAGCTCACCTCTGAGCTTTCTGAATAAATTCGACTGGAAAAATCTTGACCAGAATTCTTGCTCATGGAAATTCAAAGGAACATTCTCATCAAATGCCAACTTAACCACAGGATAGGTTACTAAAATAGCCTTTAACTTGTCCTTGGTAACAGACACATTAACTTTATTATCGGATGAAGCCACTGGTTTTATTGTTGACAGAACATTGTAAGGTCCATATTTCTGTGAATTGGACAAAGCAAAYGATCTAAGTTCAGTTATTCTGGTGATCCAAAACTCCTTTGCGGGCAGCTTGTTCTTTATCACACTATTTTGAAACTTCTTACTCAATGTCAAGTTCTGTTTCAAGTAGTTCTGTTGYAATTGTAGATTGGACAGCAAGTTGCTTACACTCAATGAATCTTCCAAAGACTCTGTGTTGATCAGGTTTGTATTGATTTCGCTMTCATTTTCCTTTTCTTTAAGCATCTTCTGCTCATAAACCACATTGTCTTTATATCTCGATATGATGATTTGTAGAGTATTTTTGATGTTTTCCATTACCATTCTGTTGTTGAAYTGAAACACACTAACAGGATCAGCAGCACCTTTCTCCATYTCYTCCTTTGACAGCTTACCAATAAGCTTRATCATCATTTTTGTGGAGTGTGATGGAGTTGCTTGTAGCTTAGACACTTGATCTAGTAAAATTGTGTGTACTTGTGTTCCATCTGTGGATTTCCAGTGCACTCTAGCTGGGTACTTGGATTCATCTATGGTCAGTATACCAGCTGATTTTCTAAATAGAGCAGCTCCACTGTGAGACATTTGTATTTATATAAAAATCAACTGGGTGTTTCATTTATCTTCTTTTAAAAAGGTTGAAATAACTCTTATACAAGTTCTGTTATATACAGTGTTTAAAAAGGGAAGCTTTCATATATTTTTGAAAAAAAAAAAAATAACTGCACACGCTACTGTGTTAACAAAAATAGAAATCCTCGATTTCAGCTTGAACATACAATGATGAAATGATTTACTTCAAGTATCTTTCTTTTAAACAAATATATAYAATTYRCRRYCTATKKTTTGTCCTCGCTTTCGTCCTTCTTKTCATCGTCTTTCTTGGTGAAACCTTCAAATCTGTTTGTTTTACCACCAAAGCTGAATGCATTAGGTGTGTTGTTCATACTGCCAAATGGATTTGATGAAGCTCCGTTGAATGGATTGCCACCAGAGAACCCAAAGACACTCTTCTTTTCACCCTCTTCCTTGTTGCCAAAGCTGAACTTAAAATCTGACTTTGGTTCACCTTCTTCCTTCTTGTCAAAGCCRAACTTGAAATCATTCTTCTTTTCTGTATCATTGGCTTTACTAAAATCAAACTTAAAAGCGTTGGTRGTAGTGRCTTTKTCCTCTTCTTCATTTGTTGTTTCYTTTTCATCACTGCTCTTGTCRGTYTCRTCCTTCTTCACTCTCTTTTCACCATCATCGTCTTCCTTCTCAAGACCACGCTTRGAACTGTTGAAAGTGATGGTGCTTGAGTCCTTGCTTTCRTCATGGCTTAAAAACGCAGGAGTTTGCTTTTGTGGAATGCTGTTCATGGTGAAYGTTTTTGAAGACAWGTTGTCAGCATCCTTTGGAGCATTGAAAGAAAGGGCTGGGGTGTTTGARGCTTCCTTAACTGGCTGAGCAGAGTTGCTTGAACTCTTTTCAGCAGAATTTGAGTTGTTGGTCAACATCTTCAATTTTTGTTCCAGTAACTTTACCTTCAAAACACTAGCTCTTTGTTCCTTATTCTCAGTCTCTAAGGCCTTGACTTTTTCTTCAAGTTCAGCCTTCTTTTCCTTCAATGATTGTACTTCAGCTTTTAGTGCCTCCTCCTCAGCTTTGTCATTGCCAATAACTTCATCTATCTCATCGGTTTTGTTCTTGACATCTAGCTGTGTCTTCAAGCTCTCAATTTCTGCCTTCAAAGCGGTAATTTCGTCATCATTGCTTGGGGAAGAAGTCTTTGTGGACAACTCTTCAGTCAATGAAGAAATCTGGGTTTTCAAGTCTGATATTTCCTCTTCCTTCTTTGACAATTCCTTCAGAGAGTTGACTGCCTCATCCTTCTCGTTTACCAGAGCCTTGTTTCTTTCCTCATACTCTTTGCAAGTGTGTTCCAATTCATCATAGTCTATTTCTAAATTTCTGACCTTTTGCTTGAATTCGTTGTTTAATGAATCCAAAGACTTTTTAGAGCTCTCAACTTCATTCTTTAAGTCTTCCACTTGACTGTTCAATTCAGTGATGGAAGCATCTTTCTCCTTTATGGCTTCATTAGCTTGCTTGATTTCATCTTGTAGCTTTGAGATTTCGTTAGAACTGTTATTCTTAGAGTTTTCCATATCCTTTGAAATTTCTTCATAATCTGCCTTGTACTTTTCCAAGATTTCTTGAAGGTCCTCATATTCTTTTTTCTTCTTGTCTAATTCATCAACCAATTCTGAAACTCTGGAATCAACATTCAAACTTTTGATTATTTCATTCTTTTCGTTCAATAAGTTTCTCAACTCRGTTGCTTGGTTGTTGTGGTAAGCCATGTGTTTCTCAAAAGAGTTCAAAATGTGCTTKACTGAATCATAATTGTTCTCACTGTTCACAACAYCCTTGTCTTCAGCATTCTTYAATTTCTTTTCYARAGATGCTAAATTCTCCCAATACTCTTCGTCACTGTGTCTCAATAGATACTCKACATCTTTTCTTARGCTTTCGACACTGTCCATCTTTCTATTCAAATCWTCAACYTGGGCACTTAGCTTAGCATTCTCCTTGTCTAGAGWYTCCTTTTCAATCTTTATTGTGTTYAATTTGCYGGTTAWTTCAGTATTAGCSGATTGAACATCCTTAAGCTCCTTTTCAGTGTCCTTCAAGGATGATTCCCAGTAYTTACTACTTTCTAGTAAATCAGCATTACTCTTGTAAAGTTCATCTCTCATGTTTTCTTCCTTCTTCAATAGTCCTGATAAGTCCTCTTTGTCTTGTAATGCTCTCTTCAATTGACTCTCAGTGGTTTTGTTGGCTGTCTTCAAATCACCAATTTCAACATTCAATTCAGTTATCTTGTTCATGTTTTCAATCAATAGTTTATTAGATTCCTCACTTGATTTCAAAACCTTTTCTAATGCAATTTCAAGTTGTTTTTCCAAGTGTTCAATTTGAACTTTGTAGTTCATAACAACTTCATCTGTTTTAGCTTGACTCTTGTAATCCTTTTGACTTTCAGTAAGTGCCTTCAAGTTTTCWATTTCTTGTTCAAAGATTATCTTCTTGTTTTCCAAAGATTTGATTTCTTYCTTTAGAGTGTCATTTTTGTTTGATAATTCTTTCTTCAAATCTTCATGATCCTTGATGTTTTGTAAAGACTCTAACTTAACACCAAGCTCTCTTAAACTGATAATCAAGTTTTGATTTTGCTTTTGAAGATCATCAATGTCCTTGAACAATACCAAGTTTTCAGTAATGACATCCTGAATGGTTTGAGCACTATGCTTATTTCTATTCATTTTAGTCAACTTTTGAATTTTCTGCAATTCTTCTTTGGATAAAATAGACAATGAATCAGAATCAGTTCTCAAAGTGAGCTGCATCAAAACATATTGAACTTGAGAAGACAAGTCGGCAATTAGTTGATCTCTGTCTGCCAAGATTTTTTCTAACTTYTCAATAGACGCCTTGTCCTTTATGTTTTCATTGAAAATATCATTTCTGTCATTTTCAATGGACTCTAATAGGCTGTTAGACTTGAATAGTTGTGTTTCTAAAGTTTCAATGGTTTGTTTGTAGTCCTTGGATTCATTCAAGGTATTCTCTAGGCCATTAACAACTTCTTCAATTTGCTTTGACAAGGTATCTTTTTCCAATTTTTCCAACATCAATTCTTTCATGAGAATTTCGACGCTGTTGGAATCTTCAACAGAATCTGTAATGTTTTTGGATAGCAACAGTTTCAAGTCATTTTCTCTGTCATCAATGATTTGTTTTAATCTCTCTATTTCATCAGTGGACTCTTTGAATGAATCTACTAATTGATTGTAATCATCAACGGATACATTATTCTTTATACCTATTTGACTGAATAATTGTATTTGAGAGTTTAGCTTGTTTATATGCATGTCCTTCAAGTTAATTTCTGACTTCAAGGTCTGTTCATTTGAATTCATTTTGTATYCAGAAATTTCGATATCTCTGTTCAACTTAGCTATGTCCTCTTCTAGCTTTCCAATTTTGATACGATCCTGATTGGTGTGTTCTGTTTTTATTTCCATTTCASAGTTTAGTTGTTTGTTYAATGATTGTAACTTYAYCAACTCYTGTTCAAGTTGAGCAATTTCATTCTTYTTTTGGGCTTCAAGAGCATTGTATTTATTTTCCAAAGAATATCTGATTTTTTCATTTTCATTCACCTCATATTCAGAAAGTGCAAGTTCTTTTTCAAGACTATGTAAAGAAGCGTCTTTGCTTTTCAATTTCTTGTTTAAATCATCAGCTAGTTGATGAGTTTCTAAAATATTTTCAGATACTTTGTTTTTGAAATGAGAAGCCTGTTGTGATAGTTTCATTACAGTWTTAAGCAAGAATGTGTTCTTCTGAGACAGTTCCTCTTCCTTGTTGTCATTCTTTATTTGGCTAACGTCATTTAAGATTTTATCAAAGTGAGGAATTGGTTCTTCTTCAGATTTGGCAGCGGCTTCTAGTGCCTTTTCTACTATACTATCACCATGAGCAGATGAACTAYCCTCAGATTGATCATCTTCTTGGATTGAATCATTGTCTGTATCATTTTCTTCATTAGGCTCCTCTTGAGATATGAATTCTTCGCCATCCTCAACGTCCTCGTAGTCCTCTTCGTTGGTGTTTTCTTGTGATAAATTTGAGCCATCAGTGTATGAGGCATCTTCTTCTTCACCAACTAAGGGCACTTGCTGGTCATTGGCGTCGGCCAATGCGCTGTCAGCAAACATGTCTAATGGATTGACAGCTTTTGGTTCTTCACCATCAGAAGAGGAGAACTCGATGACGTGGTTTTCTGGATTCTTTGATTCTTCTGAATCTTTGTTGTTTTGATTACCAAAAAAGTTGAATCCAGACATAGTAACTTATACTGGTTTTCTGTTTGGTGTATGTAAAGATAAGAAGCTGTTTGGTAATTTACTTAATTTGGTGTTATATGAAGTGATTGTTTTTAAAGGTGTTTTGCTAAGTGATTACTGTAAAATATAGCTAGTATGTGTTACTATTTATTTTTTGTTTRCACAGAAGAGTGTTAATTTTTTTTGTTTTGAGATTTCCAACACTAGGCTTAAAAAGAAAAGAGTAAGGGGGACCATGTAGCGATCCAGTTGTATGTAAATTGTTAGCAAAAAAAAATAAAAAAAGAAAATAAATCAAGAAACAAAAAACAGTCTTAACTTCGGATTTAAGACATACGGTAAATAATGTTGTRACAATTCCGTTTACCGCTGGTCACATGATTTATGGTCATGTGACCCATCCAAAAAACAAAACACACAATCTGTTGTTTTTTTTTAATTTTTTTTTTTGTTACAAAAARAAATATCTATAACCAAAAATACATTAAGTCAATATTACCCTAATAGGAAGTCGTTATAAAAATCTTAWTTAAAACATAAATGCTGTGATATTTAGAAAGACATGTAGAAACCAAAATACATGTGGTAAGGTTAACTACCAAACACAACAAGATAATTCATCTTTGTTTTTTTTTGASTATACACCAAAACTCACACTTTAATTTCTACACTATTTTATTAATTTTKTATYTTTTTRRTRARWGCACARTTACCTAAAGCGGAAATTTTCTGTAGCAATCATCAAAAAAAAACAACTCTCGAACTCTTTTTTTTTTTACTTCTTTTGGAAACATTACCTTTTTCGTTATTTTTCTGGTGTGTTTCCAAATTGCTCAATCTCGTTAATTTGGGTGATTTTGTTTTTTTTTTCCCTCAAGTAAAAAATACACAAGCTTTGGCAAATGCTCTATGAAGGTTTTTTTTTTCACAAATTTCCTTTTTGGCTTGAAAATTCACTAGTGGTGTATCTAAACTTTTTTTCAAATTTTCTCTCTCTGTTAGCTTTTTCTGTATTGGAGATCTTTATGAATTAGGTATATACAATATTAGCAATCTTCTAAGGTATATATTATCATTACTAACAAAGAAAATTAGTTAAATAAAGACTAATTAAACCAGACACCATTCAATATGCAAATGTATGTAACTACATTAATACCTACCATATCAAATCCACCAGCAATAAATTGATAAAGTTTAACATCCATAAGAATAACATTCGAGTAGAAGACATGAACACAAAACCAATCAAGAAGAAACACGTTGAAGATATAACAAGTTAATTTTACTGAAGAATATAATAATGGCTATCAGAAGATATAACAAAAACGCTAAGCAAACTTGTAAAGGAAACAACTACACCAAATGATGTTTGAAAACTAAACAAATGTTAACCTGTTATTAGTAAATATATTGTCAATCAGTCTTGACACAGCACAATATGAATACTGCATTACGATAAGCAAAGTCAATAATGAATAAGTGAACTGTGAGATTAAGTACATGAATGAAATGCACTACTGCAATTGAAGTAKATTACTATTGAGTWATTTTGTTCTACACTATGCTGAGYYAGGATRRAYACATCTTTTACATTYTATATGTAAGATGAATTATCTATTCTGCTTTCATCAAGTAGACTCAAGTTTAGTAGTTATAACTATACAAACACGCAATGGAAAAGAAAATTTCTAAACGAACCGTTTYRAATAATAGTTGGAASTAATGTATYTCTTTGCCAAAGGGGTTTTAWGGCTATCAAACTTYTAGTTTATTTGGACTAGAAYAGTTTTGTTTATYAAGCTTCAAAGAATGTTTATGGAGTACACTTTATCAACCATTGTCAATTKAATGYATAATTCWWATTATCTTTCATTAATAAAAACGTATCAATAACAATCAATTTACTAACAATTAAACAWATAAATAATCACAACATTACATTACAAACAGTTTTGTCAAGACCTTAACCGGTAAGACCATTACTTTGGAAGTCGAATCTACCGAAACCATCGACGCTGTCAAGGCCAAGATCCAAGACAAGGAAGGTATTCCACCTGATCAACAAAGATTAATCTTCTCTGGTAAGCAATTAGAAGATGGCAGAACTTTGTCTGAYTACAACATCCAAAAGGAATCAACATTGCATTTAGTCCTAAGATTAAGAGGTGGTGTTATTGAACCATCCTTGAAGATCTTAGCTTCTAAGTTCAACTGTGATAAATCTATCTGTAGAAAGTGTTACGCCAGATTACCACCAAGAGCTACCAACTGTAGAAAGAGAAAGTGTGGTCACACCAACCAATTRAGACCAAAGAAGAAATTAAAATAAWTGATTTGCATAATAAAATTAGTAAGAGTAAATTGTATTCTGAACTCTTTTTATATACAATTATGAATATATATTAGCTTATGTATTGGCAAATAATTTAATCCAAAAATAAAATAAAATTTAAATTTAAAAAGAACAACATTTTATTGCTGTGGAACTTCTGATACGTAGTTGTCTTTACATGCYGTTTGTWTATTYATTACATGGCAACCTAATGCAATTACAATCCATTGTATATAAAATGTTGGATCTAACAACTTTTGTTTATATAATTAATTAATATTACTTATTAAGATTTGCTTAAATATTTTTCTAGTGTCTTTTTTAATTCTTTCTTCTTTACAGGCTTACTGACAAAGCCATTCATRCCAACATCCAAACAATTCTGTATGTTGTCCTCATCAGCAAATGCAGTTAAAGCCACAATTGGACCCTCGTAACCCTTTTCACGGATCTTTTTAGTTGCTTCCAACCCGTCCATCTTTGGCATTTGAACATCCATAAAGATCAAATCATACTTGAATTTATTTKTATTGTCCGATTCTTCATCCTCGTCTTCACTGTCCAACAGACATTCTAAAGCTTCCACACCATCAGCTGCCAAAGTCAAATTCTTATACTTCAACAACATGAGCATTCTCTTGATGACTTCTTGATTCACCTTGTTGTCTTCAGCTATCAATATTCTAGCAGACTGTGTGGTTGATATGGTAACTTCGACCTTTTGATCATCTTGTGTTTCCGGCTGTGTGCCTTTGGATTCAATTTGTTTCAATGGCTCAGGTTTCATATTGTTCAAAGTCGGAACAACATGAGAGCTTCTGGCTGTTCCTGTTGATGACTGCATCAGTACTGGTTTTTCTGATTGAGAGCCTCTTAAGGATTGGGAGGTTTCATAAGATTTCTCCTTTTTAAYYAAAGCAGGTCTTTCCTTCGAGTTTTTCTTGTTGTTCCACTTGTTCATTTTTTGCTTGAAACGTTTACTATTTTCGTTATACTCGTCATTGTAATCACTTGTTCCATCACCAGTGGACAATTGCTTCAAYAGATCAACTTCTAAATAAACAGAAAATTCTGACCCTTTACCTAACTCAGAATTCAAMAATACATCACCATTCATCATCTTTGCCAATTGCTTAACTATGGACAATCCTAACCCTGTACCACCAAATTGTCTGGAAAGGGTTTGGTCTCCTTGAACAAACGGCTCAAAAATTCTATTTTGTAAAGACGGCGATATACCTGACCCAGTATCAGCAACGGTGATTTTGATCATGAACTTATTTTCAAAGTTACCATCAGCCAGGCAGTCATCATCATTGTTGATTTGCTTTTCATATCTTTTGTCAAGTTGTAAATCCGACAAGCTTGAGTTGGTTGTTGTTGTTGTGTCGAATTCTTCATCATTTGTATTGCCAGATGAAGAGTTCACATTCTTYGCCTTTTGAACGTCATCCAAGGGAGAGTTGAATGGATTAGAACTTTCGTTTTGTRAAATGTTACTGTGTTCCAATTGGGTGCCCTCTATAATCTTGAATCTATTTTCAACTTCAACAAATTTGTCTTCCACAACGTGCAACTCTTGAGTACTGTACAAGGAACTGYTTTTGTTATCCTCAAAGGGWGACAATTCCCTGTCCTTGTTGAATAGCAGTTCTCTAAGTTCAGGAGTGATCCTTGTGGCACCCAAAACTTCAACAGCAACCTTAACAAYTCCATTTGTTGGTGTGAACTTCAAGGCATTGCTTACTAAATTCATTACTATTTGCAAGATTCTATGAGAGTCCCCGTACCAAAGAATTTCTCTGGCCTGGTTAGGCTTTAAAATCAATTGCAATTGTACCCCATTGTCCTTGGCTATTTTTGAGAAAATGGAATGCAATGGATGTAATATGTCATTTAACAACATGAATGATCTCTTTTCCAATGTAGTTTTCTTCAAGACGTTCTTGGAGAACGTTAGCAATTCAGTTAACAAATGCAATAGTAGTTCACCAGATTTGTATATCAACTTCAAGTTATCCTTCAACTCGTCATCCAAGTTCTCACTTGACAAKGCAACAGAACACATACCCAAAATACCATTTAAAGGAGTTCTTAGTTCGTGTGAAATATTAGCAATRAATACTGTCTTGGCTTCATTTGCTCTTTCGGCYTGAACYTTGGCAACTTCCAATTCCTTTGTTCTTTCCTTAACTCTATCTTCCAAAACAGAGTAGTATAAGTCTAACTCATGGGTCATTGTGTTGAAAGTATCAGTAAGAACAGTCAACTCATCCTTCAAGACTCTGGTATCAACAGGCACTCTGTATGAAGTCAGAACTGAAGACAGGAAATCCTCGTTGTTTTGTACATACTTTGWRCTGTCGTCTTTAGGACCATCATCAACAGCTGTCTTCTCCAAAATTACATCATTGTGATCGTCCAAAACAACTATCTTTTCATCATGTCTTTCGATGTTACTTACAGCCGCATCAGATAAGTTTCTTTGATGAATGGACTTGGTAGCCTTTGGTTCTTCCAAATGTATACTTGAAGTGCTGTTATTGCCAGATTTGAAAAAGTTAGAAAACAACTTCAAAGAGTTATGGTAAGAAAAGTGACTATATTTTCTGTTACTTTTATCCACATYTTCCATTGACAGAGGATATGTATCAACAACACTTCTTTGTAGAGATTTTCTATTAACGTTCTCTAAGCTTATAGGAGTTATGTTGTTATATCTCTTGGCAAAGGTATCTTCGTAGTAATGACTGTTTCGCTTTGAATCGTCGTTGTTTGCAAAGTCGCTCTTTGARTTGCTGGYAGCTGAGTATGGTTGTTGGCTGACCCTTCCGTTCATAATAAGTTCTGTACCTCTCTGCAATCTAACAATTGGCTTCACAGCAACACCAGCCAAACAGTAGGTCAATATAACAACAAATCCTGTAATGGAAAAGACTGTTATGATAATAATTCTCACCAATCTGGTGTTAGGACCTAGGAAAACGGACTCTGGTTGTGTTATGACAGCCACCCAGTTGACCAAATTRAATGAACATTTACTGTAACCAATACTGACTTTTTGGTTTARAAGTCTTGTATCAGTGTCATAACCTGTTGTTTTAGTGCCTGCAAATGACTCCTCAATGAAACTGCCATTTTCAATTGRAAACTTAACTTCTGTGAACTTCGGTAGAGTATCCTTTGGAGGGAAGATGTAGTTATATCCATCAACTGATGAGTTTTCATATGTTGCACCAATAACCWGCATAGTGAAAGAATCAAGTGCAGATGCYTGTGGTGTATAGGAAGATCCACTTTCTGACCCTATGGACACATCGCTGTTGTTGACAATACTCAAGAGTTGGTTAGCAACCACAACAATAGTCAAATACCCAATTGTTTCTGTGTTTCTCAGCAGAATACTTTCCGAAGTGATGACGGGCAATGTCAAGGACAGCAATGTGTTAGGATCCTCTGAAATATAGTCTGCATAGCTATCTGATGTTGTGTTGACAATAGGGTTTGTAACCATACCAATGGTAACAACAGATATGGGTAAAGGAATGTTTGTGGATAGTGGTAGCAAATGTGACAAAATTGTTTTCGGTATGTGGTTACCAGATCCGTTATTGGTCACTGATAGAACCTCAACCAAGTTGGAATCATACAACACACAGTTGGTAAAAGTGTTACTGGATGACAAAAACTTGTCTAGAGTTTCCGTAGTATCGTACCAGTTGGCAGCAGAGTTGTTACCTGCTTTGTATCCTAAAAATGATGATTCAATTTCCGCTTTGGTAGTTAAGTAACTACATTGGTAATAATAGTAATTTAGTGTTTGGTCAATTTGTGATGATTTTAATTGTGCAGCTACATAAAGTTTATCAGCTCTCAATGACTTTGATGTTTTGGTGAAGTATATACCAGTAATCAGAGATAAAGTAACCAAGGAAAATACCGCAATTAACAATACAAGTACAATTAATTGATACCTGATGTTAATTTGGTAAGGAGGCTTGAGCTTCTTATCAAAGTCTTTGAAGAATTTTCTTCCAAACTGCATCTTAWTGRTAAACTCTAATTAAAATGAAAGATAGTTTAATAACTGTTGCTAATATGAGCTATTTTGAAAGAATATTTTTCTAGTTTGTTTGTTTCTATTATTACTTTCTGGCTAAAGTAATAAATTACTGTATATGTAGAGATTATAATGAGTGTATTATGATTCAACGTTGTTGGTCTTTGCCTAATTTGCAGACATTCAGCTCACAAACTCTGTATTATAGCAAAAAAAGAAAAATAATGAAAATAGTGCCCATAGGGGAAGAAAAAGTTTAAAATTGGTGGAATGCGTAGTGTCGCATCAAAAATAACAAAGAATGTACCGAAAATAGTAAGAAAAATGGGGGAAAAAACGTTTAAGCGCGTTTTGAGGAAACCGTTTGTCCCTGATTATATTTAGAAGCTAATTTTGTAGTTCTAGGATCGAAGAATAAACTGGTTGATCTTAWCAAGCTTTATATAGTCAAGACTGTACCTCAAATCCAACCCCTCAAACTTCAGAAGCTGCTTTTGAATGGTTTGGTAATTCAGTATTGATGWCATTACGTACTCATCCAACTGCTTAAGTATCGATATGTTCTTTTTGTTCCKTGTGTTCAATCTGTACACTATCTTGACATTGGGTGTTATATGATTATAATAGAACAATATGGTACTCTTGTTATGCTCTATGTTCATGATGTTATAATCAAGTGTTTCCAGAAGCAAGCTTAACACAGATATTTCCAGTGATATGTCCGATTCGCTGTTTTCCTTAYTGTGTAGATCTATTTCAGTGGAGTAAAGCAGTTTTCCATTAGTYAAAAATATCATTATGTCATGTGTGTCTKRAATTTCCTTGTTGGATTTRACAGRAACTASGCGGYTTRYTCTTRTTRATTKGCTTTTTGYTRGTSTTGATRTCAGTGCTATTRAGTTTCGATTCWTCAYTGGTGTTRMTCAATAGGTTTTTAATGTCTGTTTTGATATCCTCTGTATCGAMTTTTGCCTTATCCTTGTAGTTCAAATGATTGAAATAAACATTTTGAGTGTTGAGTTTAGTTTTCACTTTGTTTGTATTATTAAAGATAATGCTCTGATTWGAATAGGAAGTGTAMGTTTTGAAAGACTTGATACTATTGKYRTCATCATTRAATTTATAATCAAAGCTCATTATTGTTGATATCTTTGATGAKTTGTKATCTTMTAGTTTGTTTTAMATGSTGTRTWTKRWTRATYAAATGAWTAKMTAAAGRACTTGMTATCRWTAGTGGTAAGAAACCTTTTSKKWAGAAAAAAAAAATCAAGGTACTYRWTATAGTTACCCAGTTASYCTTGATTTTTTTGCCTATARAGGAATTTATYMAGTTTTTTGTTCTTTTCTSCTASATAWGCAGAWTTATAAGSATWKTTATTTATTTATTTTTTYWSAGAWTTAGATWCCTTWWCTTTRGTTGMTAATATRAGAAAAGCCARTGATATATWAACCCARTCWKTAWATATTRTYTTACKYTTAACWATAYATAKAWAYATACCATCAGTAAACAYCATGCTTCCATAYTCTTTAAAAYTAGATCTTCAGTTTCWWAACYCTAAGGACATAGAYATTGTACTCCAAAGTAGTATCCTAACAGATGATCTATTGAACATTGAAACCRATAAGACAGATGACATCATAGGTGATGTTAATAAGTTCTACATASARTACAAAGTAACGGATAACATATTGAACTTRGGATTCTATTCARTKGACGTRAGACTCTTGAGACTGAATGTCAACAACATCATTGAGAATATCAAACTAAGTGTTGAAGTGTTGGATAACTTTAAGTAGATTATCAGTATATACTATCTCCGAAACCATAGACTTTTTTTTGCCTTGGAAGATTTCATGATTTTGTTTTTAGCTGCGTTTTTTTTGAGGAAAACCGTGTAGCGTTRCTCMACTGAATATCAAAACAAGKAAAAAAAAAWWTTTTTTTTCCTTCCTTCCCGCAAAAGGAAATCAAGAACAAACAACATAAAAACATMAGAACACTCACACCCTTAATAATTTAATAGCAGATATTATATAATACATCAATTTCTTATATATACATATATTACCAAGAATATACCACACACACAATGAACAGTGACCAGGACATTCAATCCGACGTCAACATGGATGAATCGAGCCAGAACTTACCGGCTACCAATGCAGGAGCAAATAATAAACAAAATCAGCTAGTAACCAAACTACAATCAATATACAGGCTTATAATGAAACAAGAAAGCATTCTCCAAGTGAGATGCTCCAATCTTACTGAGCAGTCAACTGCAAGTGTTGACGTCGAGGCTCTTTGGGGGATCTACAAAGTCAACACATACTTAGTGGAGAACTACATAGACTTTCTTACCACAGCACTATCAGAAGGCCAAACTGCACAGGATCTTAATATAGGTAAGGAGATTGTGGAGATGTATAGAATTGARAGAAGACTCTGGGTCTACGGGTGCATAACATTTTTGGATGTGTTGAAGAACTTCATGAACAACAATCTTGATCCCACAATCTGGTCTCAATTTATCATCAATGTGTTTATAAATCTTTCTGAAATGCTTGTGGAATTACCGGAATCCTACAAGCATCCATGGTACGAAAGATTGGGTGACTTGTCAAGRATGGCCATAGCTCTTTACCCAAGAGGCTTTATAGATTGGAAATTGTCAAGTGAATACTGGTACAAAAAGGCATTTGATTACAACATTGGTCATGGTAAGTTGTACTATCATATCTCAACTGTTGAGCAAAACACTTTACAAGCATATGTACATTTAGGTAAATCTGTCTTTTGTAAAGACATGTTCATTCCTAGTCA
Organism: Hanseniaspora opuntiae; assembly: GCA_001749795.1. Classification (NCBI taxonomy): domain Eukaryota; kingdom Fungi; phylum Ascomycota; class Saccharomycetes; order Saccharomycodales; family Saccharomycodaceae; genus Hanseniaspora; species Hanseniaspora opuntiae. The sequence continues at coordinate 97,832 of LPNL01000001.1, forward strand.
GCATTACATGCAACTAGTCATTGATAATATTTATCAAAGAGCATACAGTGAATTCCAACTGGCAGAAAGCAATGTTCCCCTAWTAGATCATTATTATAGGCAATATGTTGAATACAAAAATGGGTACAACCTGTTGCACTTCCCTGATGGAACCAACATGAATCCCGAACAGTTGGAAAGAGGGCTTATGACCCACTTTTTCACAAACCATCACTACCAACATTACGTCTTCATATCACACATCGTTGAGTACCTAAAGCATGTTGAAGTAATTTCCATGCCGACTTTCAACACAAACAAAGACCTCCAACAAATCGTCTTAAACTACTTTGAAAAGAACTTTGGTGAATGGAAGAAAACCACCAGTTCATTGTTCCCTAAGGAAAACTCCAACTTCTTCAATGAGAAATTCATCTTTTTGCAAGACTCAGAAAAAATCAARTTCTACTTTTCAACTGCTGCCTTGTTTGCACAATCACATATTTTACAAATTGTGGGCTTTGGTAACCCTATAAACCCTTTTGCCAAGTTGTTTGGCTTATCTGAGATGCTTCACYTGAAGAAAAGTAAAAAGGAAAATAGAAAGCARTTACAAGAAAGCGCTGCAAGCAGTAATGTTGTTGAAGCAGATGATTTGGAAATCTCATTTGAAGAGGCCAGTAAGCACATTCCGGAAATCACCAACAAATGCTCCACCATTGTCTTGAAAAAGTACTTGAGTGGACCCTTATTACCAGCTTTGCCACATCTGTTGGTATACGGATACTTCTTCATGGCCATTGACAAAAAACTAAGCAAACCCGAGGATGAAGTCTATGAGTACAACGAGGAGAAAATCGTGATCAAAAAGCTAAGTGAGGATGATCTAACTTGGTGGAACAAGCATGTCATTGATCTTTTCCCATGGGAGGAAATTGTTGACTTTTTGAATGTTTTAATTTTGTTCTCTTTGAAAAACTGTCCAGAAAAACATGCTCTCAACATACAAGCCATCAAAAATGATTTATTCAATGATAACAACGACGAACCACTAATAGTCAAGGATATACCAGAAGTCAAGGGCTTGATAGGTACCTTATGGTTCGATTGCTTGAACATAACAGTTGAATGTGATAATTATGAGGATACAGATTACGGAATTGAATTTGATAAGATGGTTGAGAATGGTGAGAGCTTCTGGAAGAGATTGAGCGAGATTTTAAAGGTTTTCTTCAAGTTGGCCCTAAAGAACTCATTTGGCCTAAGATTGTGTGAAACCTCCCACATAGGCCTAGGATCACATTTATTCCAATTTGAATACTCGAAAAATGAAAGAAACTTCAAAAACAACATCTCATTGATTATTGATTACTACAACGATAATATTGTCAAATTAGCTGGTTCTAAGGGCTTTATAGTGGATTTCAAAGACTTTACTGGGTTTGGGGACAGAATAACTGGCTGTATCTACACCTCGGGGTCTTTGGAAAGATTAAACATTCAAGGAGGAGATGATCTAGACTTTGAGAATAGATATTTTGAGAACTTTGACAACTTGGAATTTGACTTATTCCAGAAATACGTCAAGTTCAAGGACTTGGACCTTGCTGGGTCATACTTCATATTGGACGCCACYTCATGGCTAAGACATTCAGGAAGAATATTCAAAATCATGGCCAACAGTCTGATCAAGTTGAGTATTTGCTTGACCACTTTCCAAGAGTTGAGATTCTTGAGAAAGTCCAAAGACATCACTGTTTCAGATGCAGCCACTAGAGCCGTTATAATTCTCAGACACTTGTACGATCAAAAGAAAATTTTACCATTAAGATTCACAGGTAACTTGGCTACAACTATTGAGGAACACCTCGAGTATGAAACGAAAATGACTTGGAAGACCCACGTTGATGAGTTCGTCATAGATGCCATCTACAAGAATGGTAAGAGGTTATTCAATATGAGTTTGGACGGTCCGGAATTTGTAGAAAGTAGTGACCAGAACATGGAGTCCGAATCCAAGGAAGACTCAGGCTTAGCCAAAAAAGAAATATTCTTGGTATCCGATGATGCACCAATGAGGGAAAAGGCATCACGTTATCAAATCACATCCATTTCCAGTAGATTCATGTTCATCTTGTGTAACGAATTAGGTAATGATCTAAGTACAAATTGATGTGGTTTTATATAGTCAGTTAATAAGATAGTTACTACGAGTTTTTATGCTTATCCAATATTATTTATTCCGGTTTTGATATTGACTTTATATATAGATTTTCATACAAGATTATCAAGTTTTGTTGACAATTCTCCATTTAATGCAATACTTCATGTTCAAAACACTGAACGTGTTCATTTGACTTAGTTGTATCGCCCATTCCTTAGTATCAATCAACTTGTCATTCAATCTCTGATGGAACTTGTCCTCTTGTGAGTTATTGAAGCTTTTCATGTCTACCAAATATAAGCATTTCTCCTTGTACTCATCACACTTGACTATCATAACCTTCGGCAGAAGACCCAAATTTGATTCCTTTTTGTTGATGGAATTGTACACTATTTTTATGTTATGAAGAGTTATGATATCTGAYGGTTTATACTCAAAGAAGAACTTCAARGATGTATTGAGCARTAGTATTYTTTCAAATGTKGTCTTCARTGAYTKACYRAACTTKGTATGAAGCAWTTGCGGATCCGTGTTTATTTTGTTTGCCGTACTGTCAAGACTGTATTTATTTTCATATACCACTGTATACTCCCTTTGATAAGATTTGACCTCTTCCGACACTCCATCGCTTTTGTATTTCAGCGATAACAGCTTCTTCCTCTGTAAATTCTTTCGCAGYAAYTTTTCAATWTCGTCACTAGTAGCATCGTTGCTCTTTGATTTCTTATTTTCTAGTGGATAGCTTCTGTTTATTTTTTTATTTACTWTGTCATGTAACGATAACTSAGATTTTATCTGTKGTTTGCACAATGATGTGCTTTTACTCAGCTCATTTGGTTTTGACAGTCTCTTTCTGTTAGTAGCTTTACKTTTACGCTTTGTGTTGTATATTGAGGGTAGCATTTATTGATTTGACGTTCTACTGGGGAGAGCATTGGTGTGTGTAAACACATTGTTAACTTATCTTAACTTAAAAAAAGGTTCAAAATTCTTCGTTTACTGATTACTTTTTTTTTTTGGAGATTGTGCCMAACCACGTGAGTAACTTTGATCAATGAGTGTCTCTCTAAAACGTTTAAAAAATAGAAAAGGCGTAAACACAGTTTATRATAAAAGAGTTCTTTACATAMMAGARTTCACTTGTTGAACATTGTTTTCCTCTTTGGTGGATCCATTGGAAAGATTCTTCTATCACTTTTAGAAGAGGACTTGTCATCCATCTGATTTATAACATTTTCAACTGTTATTTGGTTCATTCTATACTTCAAAAGAGAGCTCTTCTTGTCTTCTGAAGTGCCATTYTGAAATAACTTCTTTTGTATTATATCATCTTTGACTTTTTTAGTGACCTTCCATGAGAAAAAATACTTACCAAAGTAAAAGTGTTGGACCACTGGGAACTTAAGCAGTACTTCATCTATCCACATTTTATAAAGCCCCATGTTTATCTTGTCCCATGTTTTGATGTTGTGTAATATGTCATGTAGCACAGGGGAATGTTCATGAAAGTTTCTCAATCCTTTCACTTCTTTGATGAACCTCACATTCCATAGCAAAAAATTATCGTTATCCAAATTATTTTTTATACAAGCCAATGAATCTTTRGGTGTGCATATTGGTTCCGCCATCATTTGCGCAGATCCTATGATGTAGCTGAAATGAAAGTTATCGTCCAGCCCCCAAACACCATGAGATCCAGCAGGTTCTAAATTGTAGGTGATAATAATGTTTTTCACAAAGTCGTAGTACTGTTTAAAGATAAASGACAATGTATGTATGGTGTATTCAGAGACGTTCAAAATGTCTAAGCAAATCAAAAATGCTAAAAATGACAGTTCATGACCAGTTCCATAATCCATTCTGTCTCTATTTCCGAAGGCATTCATGAGATAGTGTTTAATTTCCACAATAGACTCAGATAAACASTTTTCGTCAACACCATCTACAGYATTTATCTTATGSAACTCGATTAGGAAWGTTGTCAAAATACTGTCTATAACTCCATYATTGTTCAAATGATCATGGAAAGAACGTATGGCTGTGTTTCCAAATCGCTGCTGAGCAACATYTCGACTGATAGGAGGGTACAATACAAGCACAGATTTTAGCTCGTCAAAGAGATACYTTTGGAATACCAGTTCTGTCTGTTCATCCTTTTCTGTCTTAGAAACAAGATTGATGTTTTTGGTTTTGAATATTTTTATGTATTTATGTGAGTACTTCAGCAATCTCTTGTAGGCCTTAGTTAGTTGRAAATGCTTGAGACTKATGTTGGARTCGTTGATCTGTTTGGCTGGTTCAGARAATGAYGGTTCAGKCATGTTGATTGTCTTTGGTCATGTATGAATAGTTCTTTGTTTTTTCTCTGCTTAATTTTCAAATCAGATAAATCMTTAGTATTTTTTTTTCTCTCCCTTTTTTTTTGCAAGAAAAAAAARAGTCACATCMAACAWTATCCTTTGAAGAYTTTTGAAAAGAGAAACRAATGAATTTSAGWTTAATRTTTCTGTTTTGGTTTACCAATTTACATGRTKYGGTYRTTYAWTWTATAGRTAATGGTGTWWTKTYAACAGTCAATGAAAYAKTGAACMTGTACTTRTAAAGWCTTAWAATTAAATTGTTTATAYACWRTCACGTGAAAATTATTGCTTAAAAWAGTTTACATATAATAATWWTTKAASYTAATTRRWWAAACTTRTATTSAMKTTAAGAAAWAAYWWAMTAWTASTWAAGTKWTRAGAWWGWWTARRKTTGYYTKMATTTTTCAAAGATGTAAAGTTTAAMGARWTTRAKATTWAWTACCATTATTGTYAAAAGRAAAWTCTGATRCTYCAAATATAGTATATACAGCGTATTAAAAACACAACTAAAGTAGATCATCCTCTTCAGTTCCTATCAAGGACTCCTTGATCTTCARYAATATGGTGGTCTTCCAGCTATCAAGCTTATCRAAYTTGTCGTACTTCATCAAAGTGTTGCTCATCAAGTCAATGTCTTGTTCCTTGTAACAATCTATCAATGCTTGTAATAATTTGAATTCCTTACAGTCCTGGTCATCCCTTAAGTTAGTYTTAGCTTCGGCTAATGTTCTTTCACTTGCTACAGTATCTGTCAATAACAGTTGCAAAAGACCAATCTTTAAGTAATAATCCTTCACAACCCACAAATTCAAGTTCTTTTTCAAGTTTGTATCTATCAAGTTTTTGTACATCTTTATACTCTTGAATAGATCATCGTTGTTTTCGTWGCTTACTGATAACAGATCAGCACACTTCAGATARCACTTGTTACTCAAYTGAATTGCATTATCCTGCAAGTACCAGTCACCAGCTAGTTCATAGGCCTCACGAGCTTGTCTCATTTGATGTAGTTGCAACTCCAAAATCTCACCCAACTCAAATTGGTAGTTAGCTGCTCTTCTGAACTGTCCCATSTTCTTGGTGAATATGTCTATGGCCTTTTGTAAATAATCACAGGCATTACTATATTCATCACCCATTTTGCATAACTTATAGGCCTCAACATAGTTCATAGCAGCGTCGTTGTAGTTTTGCAATCTTTCCAAAGCGACTATAGCAGCATCTTTGTAACATTCAGCAGACTTGATGTAGTCCTTAGARACCTTACCATTTCCTAATCTGTATATTTTRGCGGCTTGAACGTATAAGTCAATAGCCTCTTCGTATTGGTCTTCCGGAGAGGAGATAAGTTTCCAGAAGAATCCACTGACAGGTTTGGCCTTTTCTGAAGCTTGTTTCAGTAATGATTTAGGGTCTTCAGACATTGTTGTATGCTTTTTTTTGAAGTTRGTTCTTTGGTTTTTAATGGGTTATTTGGGTGTTATTGATAAACTGTTAGGTATATAATTTGATTCGTATCTATTAATATAAATTAAGTATTCACACACAACACACAGATCTATTTTTTT
>LPNL01000001.1:103907-128914 GCA_001749795.1 Hanseniaspora opuntiae
TGAATAWGTGTATGAGCCAAAAAGTTAGGGTTACAGGAGATAGTGCACGTGACTGTTGCCAAGTCCAGTTAACAACATCAATCTCAAGTGGAATATCACTTTAATTCATAGACAAGTTTTTTWAAGTGTARAGGTAAGATCAAGTTTTATGAGCRMTCTTGTAATAATTAGGTTTGTTAGACAAAACATTGTAAGAGGRTACCTTCTTCTTATTGTTAAGTCTTACCAATCTCTGTTAATCACTACATTGATTATGAAGTTRCCTGCTAAGAGCGGAKATAAGAGGACTGWAAAAAARTGRATSTTAAAAAAAAAAGAAACGTGCAATATCCAGTTTCGGAATACAAGCCAGCCTACCGAAAAAAWAMATAAATAAACATAGTTTCATCAATGAGTCAAACAAATCAATATCAGAACTATAATCACTCTTCAATCACCAAAGCTAGTTAGAYAATMACTAATTGAGAGTCCAAGAACAAAACCAAATTAGTCATAGTTACTATACCAAATTCATAGCAAGGAAATGAGTTTGAATCAGGAGTTTAACAGCAATGGGTTTCAAGCACCTAGGCTGCAAGATTATATAAAGAAAATAAAGGAATACGACGTGTATACAAAGATAAARATCAAGATTCCTCACAACTTCAACGAAAGAATCACATGGCAGCCATTTGAGGACAAGATCATCACAGACCACATTGATAAGTACATAGACAACAACACAACTTTCTTCAAGGACATTGCAAATCTRAATGATTTGAAAGAAAAAACTATAGACACAGAGGACTTCTTCAATGGCAAGGAATTTGGTGAAGAATGGTCCAGCATCTCCTTYGTTTTATGGGACACMAATTTGAACAATTAYCTGGAGCTGATATCTCTTATAAAGAACAACAATATCGAGAACATCCCTGAACATCTRCATTACTTAGTCAGCAGATCCAGTACCATAATCTCTCTGCCAAATCTTTTGAAAAAGAGAAGACCCATAATGATCAAGAAGAGGTGGCTGAATGTGTTGGATCCCTATTTGAAAAAGGGAAAGTGGTCCAAAGAWGAAGATGAGCTTCTTTTGCAGAAATACAGTAAATACGGTCCGCTGTGGTCGAAGATAGCCTCTGAGGTGCCCAGAAGAACAGTTGATCAATGTTCCAAAAGATTCCATGAAGCTTTAGATCCAGAAAAGGATCTTAAAAACTATGTTGATTGGAAGGAAAGTGAAGACATCTTTTTGATAAACACYATGAACACCATAGGAACAAAATGGAGAACGATAGCATTGGACTTGTCGAAGACACTCCAGTCAAATAGATCGGCACTMAATTGTAGAAATAGATGGAGAGCATTGATCAACAGCTACATCAGAAACAAAGACGAAAATAACAAAGTTCACATGCTYTTGGCGGAACTGACTACCAATGGAGAGTTTGAAGACATGGTTAAACTTAGGGAGAAGCTGGCTAAGCAAAGCTTGGACAAGAAAAAGAAGAGGGAGATGAAGGAACAGAAAAAAATACTAAAAATGAAAGGCAAGAAGAATGCCAAAAAGGAATCGGAAAATGAAAATGATTCTGAATTGTCTGAGGATGATGATCTTGATGAAGAAGAGGCTGAAGAAWCTAACAATAACCAATCAGAGTCTGAGTACAAAAATATGAGAATGACTGAAGGAGAAGGAACTCCATTCAATGGTATAAACAGTTTTTTGATCAAGGAAGACAGAAACAAATACAGCTCCAATGGRAAGAATTACATAACAGACAACAACAAATTGAACGACAACGAYAACATTAATACTGTGGACGAGGGTGCAAATCCTTACCAATGGAGCAGAATGGCTCCYTCATTGACATCTAACAACTTGGATCAACAATTTGATCCATCWTTTKCACAKGCCAATTCAATGTCTGCCTTGTCCCCAGRACCTTACCACATGCCAATGTCWCCACCACCAGCAAATATAAACTTGATGCARACACCAAAGCCTCATGAYATCATAAGTTCTTTAAGAACAACTCAAAACAACATTGTGAATTCACCTCCRTCATTGTTGTCTAACCTAGTGTCGGCAAACGTTAACAACACAGGAAACATGAATGATGTATTGGCAGATGAGAGTGCATTGAGAGAGGACAGTAAYACAAACACTTCCAACCACACGATAAACAAGCATGTGAACAAGACTTTTTTGCAAAAGTCACATGKAAGACCCAACTCTGTACCATTAAAAAACAACACCACTGAATGGAAGTTTCAATTGAAGCARAAGAACCTGACTCTTTCATCTGGGAACATCACCAACGAAAAGCTGGTRAGCTTACTGATAGAACAGGCCAAGCTGAACAACTTRAAAATATCCATCCAYCAGCACATCCACAACCACTATGTGCCYATCCTKGACAACTCCGAACAAGAGAACAACTCCAGCTTAACAACACCGGAGAGCACAGTGCACAAGTTCAGCAACAACTCGATCAGCAGCAGCAACTCATCGAACAACTATGGCAACAGGATCGTGAAGGACATGAACGAGATAGGCGGATACAGAACAAGACACTTCAAGCAACTTGACAGCGTGAAGGTGCCCAAATTAGGAAGCAGCAYGGGAKTCAAGAGAAAGGGAAGTGTGACCGGAAGCAGCCCACGAAGAAACGGGAGTGTGGACATGAGCGGAAAGTCTGTACAAGCTGACAAAAGACAAAAGAAGGGCCAGCAGTTTGGATTAAAGAACACAACCACCAGTGAAGAAAGTGAAGAGAATGACTTTTTCAATTCGTTGATGAGCACCAATGGACAGAACACAAAAAACGAGAGCGAACATGATGACTTGTACTACTTGGGATTCAATCCATCATAAAGAATGATATAAGTGTAATTTGAAAATAAGAGATGCTTTTTTTTTTTTTAAAGATGTATATAATATGATTTTTTAAATTTTGATTTATTTCTTGGTGAAGAATTGAGAAATCGTGCTTGATTTTTCCTCAGCCACATAGTCACAGGAATAGTTGACAAGCTTGTCTCCCAGCTTCAAGTACCAGTCAAGATAGTACTTGACGGTGTCGTTTCCAAAGGACAATCTTGTTGTGTCTAGCTTGTACTGGGTGTTTGTATGGATGGTTGATAGCAGAGTGGATATAAGGACCAAATCCGTTGATATGTGTATGATTTTTCCAAGAGTTATATTGACCATGGTGTGGTTAGTGCTGAGGTGGTTTGAACTGGTGTTTTTACTGGTATTTTGAGTACAAATATAATCACTTCTGTGGTGTCAGCGTCTACATTGTTGATTCTAAGAAAAAGAAGAAAATGGAAATGCGCCTCTACGAATTTCYTCCAGTGAGATTTTGAAAAAAAGATAAGAGCATATTTCGGATATAAGCGATCATTACTGAMTACACCATCAATCATCAAGACCATTACCCTTAAGTAAWCTTTGTATTTTGAAAGTTGAGCTATCTGGATTGAATATACATACTTTCTCTATGGCTATGTCAGTCTAACATACAACCTAGTCTTATTTCAATGATATTCATGGTAGTCTGCTTRATTCACACTTTATGTCCGTGTCACCTGACTGATTTGCCCAGCAAAAACACCACTGCAAAAATCAAAACTAAAATTTTTTTTTTTTTTTCTCATACAAYTCTTTTACTTTAGTGTATATAATCCTTTTACACCATTATTTCGAAATATAGACAGTGAAAACAACYTCAATAAACCACAGTTATACCCACGATGTTCAGAAACTTGTTCAATGGTKTTGCCAAGAGACAACCYTTATTYAGAGTAACCAAGAGATTTAACGCAAATGCCATCACYCCCAAGAARCCYATAACCATAAACAGAGAAYTGCCTGATCCTATAGCCAGAAAACAGAAGAACAAGCCTAGAAACTTCTTTATTGGGGCWTTGTACATTGCTGGTATGTATGTAGGTGCTGAGCTGATTTTCAACAACGAAAGATCCGACAATCCAAGTGTGAACAACACCCTTCTGGAGCTTAGAAGAAACAAGAAGTTCAGAGACCTTTTGGGGAACAACATAAGACTGGACGGGACCATCGTCCCATGGATCTCCGGGACCCTGAACCAGGTCAAGGGTGATGTTGACATAAGCTTCTACGTCATTGGTAACAAGAACAAAAGAGCCAAGGTGTTCTTCAAGGCCGAGAAGAATGCAGATGAAATGAACTTCCGTATTGTGCACTGGTACTTCTACCTAGAGGATGAACCTGATGTCAAGTACGACTTGTATAACGGTGATGAAAGCAAAGTACCTATTTAGTTGTGTGGCTATATATATATCAAAGAGCAGATGCAAAKGGGRGATAGAACCCTCCTTCAACATATAACGTGTAAATAAATAATTTTTTTTTTTAAAGAGTCCTAGTTTTGTTTATTAAGCTTTGTAAACTTTCATTGCTTATGTCAACGTGTGTAGTTTTGAACAGTCTCTTGCTTCGTTTTTTTACTACTTTGAGATTTTTCAACAATTCTAAACTGTCTTCTGTCATTATTTTCTCGTATAAATTGCCAATTACATTCAAGTCCATATCGTTGCTCAGTTTGGAAGACTTTTCCTTAACTTTGGTATTCTCTGTTTTGTAATTCAAATGAGTCTTTTTGATGTCTTGCAGAAACTCTTTCATGACTTGCATCAACGTTATTTCGTTATTGTCAAACTCTATACACTGGAATCCGGACATAACCTTTATATCACATTTGTTCAAGGGTTTGGTAAAGACTTTGAACTTGTTAATTATGTTTATGTGCGCCTTGTTTATAGTTGCCGTTTGATATTCATAAAGCAATTCATTGTATATTTCCATTTGATGGTAGTACTTSTCAAACAACGGAAAGATCTTTCTTTTTATCCTCATGAACTCTTTTTCAAAGTATTTACCAAACTTGTCTCCCTCCACTAGTTCATATTTTTTTGAATAATAAGCTGTTAAATTACTCAAAATATAGAGAGCTTTCTTAAAGCATGAGTTGTTTTCCTTGATAATGTCTTTCTTAAAGTTGATGCATTTACTCAAAAAATCATTAATTTGGGTGTTGTCTTTTATACTCAAATAAACCAGATCGAGTATYGTATCTATCTTTAAAGTATCYGRGTCGATGCTTTGAWTATTTTTTTCACTTACTGCTCGTCTRCAGTTTTTTAACTTAACTAGATTATCAATACAGTACAACTGGTTACGCTTTGAAACATCATCATTGATCAAACTTACAATCTTCACAACAAAGGTTAATACAGTGTCTAATGCTACTTTTCCTTCCAACATGACATTGTTGAAATGTGTTAAATCGTTCAAGTTGCTCTTGAATATTTCCAAGACCTCCTCAAGCTCCTGTAACTGCAAAGTCAGGAGGCACTTATCTTGATAGTAGCTTTGAAAAGTGTTCAAATACTCTAGAAACTCAAACTCGTCGTTGAGTTCATATCTGCTCAAGTTCGGCTGTGGCGGTTGTTTAAGATCGACTTTGAAAGACGCAAAGTTTGCAGCTTCAACACTCCAGTCTTTCCCACACTCTAAAAAAATGTTGACTAAGTCTTGATATTGATAGTATTTCCAGTTAGTTTTCTTTAAGACTTCAAAGACCTTGTGATTGTGCATTCCGTGAGTATTTCTCTTAAGGTACTTGTCTTTTTTAGTGCAACCGTTTACTTGGTGTATGTGGGAGTTTGTAKCTGATTTACTTTTGTAWTTTTCGTGGTTTGTAAARTTATTTTGTAGTGTATCCTGAACCATAGGGTCWATATTGACACATAGTMTTTCGTTCATACAATCATTTAATATGTTTGTGGGAAATTTGCTGTCATTTGCATATTGGTTAAAATACATAGATGTTACTATTTTAGGCGTTGATTTTTCAACTAGTTTCCAATAGAACTTTTTGTATTTATTTGTGAGTGGCTTWTTATTTAGTCCTATGTTTGATAGTATTGGTAMAGGAAGCGGTGGCGGTGGTGGTGGTAATGGTGCGTTCAGATTTGTTTCTAAATAGGATTGTTGACAAATATTTKTATCTTTACTCATTGCAGAGAAAATGCAGGCTTTATTAGAATATCTTGGGKTTGTACAGTTTATCTGGTTTGAGCTTATAGGAAAATAGAAGTCATGATCATAAGCAATACTAGAATRTCAGTGTTAATCTATTTTTCTTTTTCGTCATTTTTTTTTTTTTTGGAATTGATTAAACATTGTGCCCATCACGAGAAATTTAAAAAAARCAAACGGWTCATGTCATATATATTCATTATCATCTACGCTCTTAACGGAGTGGATCTTGGTTCTCGCTTGAACACAAGCAAAGGAACACCACACACAAACCCATTCAGCCACCCCTTTATTATGGTCATGTTGACTATAACCAAAACAGGTCTCACAGCGTGGATCAACCCGCTGAGGAAATGCTTTGGGTAGTGGTGCTTCAAAATGGTTATGTTGATCAAGACCTCATTAAGATCTATAGACGTGTTCACATGATCAAACACACTGAGAACCTTCTGTGCAGTAGATATAAGCATCTGGGTCAACTTGACCAGCGTGGCTTGCTCAAGATGGCATACTATGTACAACTGGTCCTTTGGCTTTAAGATTGTTGTTATGACATATGCTATGGTTTCCAAAGACCCATCGGTCTGAAGAATGTATGTCTTTGGCAACTCATCGGTTTCCACAGATTTGTGGAAAAAGGCTGTCTTGTCGTTTTCTTCATCACCAAGAACCAAAGTCAGCTTTTCACATGTGTTGTCACAGAACATCTTGTGGTCAATTTCCTCCAAAAGTTGGGGCTCCAATTGATTGTTGTAGTCTTGCTTGTACTTGTTGATCCATTCTTTGCAATGGTCCAAGAGAGTTCTAAAAGGCATGTCTGTGTTTGGCATCACTAAATCAGTAAAGTTGTACTTTAGCTGGTTTTTGAATATGTCGTCGTTTGCATCCAGTATTTTTTCCTCATCTGAGGAATAGGTAAAGTGACTTTCTCTCTTGTCCTTTTTCTTTGATAATGATGGGACGCCATGCTCAATGGAGTACTCTGAAAGACTGTCTGTGTAACTGTCATAACTATGCTCACTGTCGTCACTGTCATAGTCACTATCAACATCTGAATGGATGATTCTGATTCTCTCTGTATACGGGTTTTTGTTTAAAATGGAGTACTTCAAGTCCGACCTCAAATTTGACTCATGAATGGATCTACTTTCAGAAGTTCTATTTGAAACAGATGAAACGGTGTCATAATCGGAATTGTCTGTGTCTAGAGTGTTGTTTGTGCTGGATCTTCTGCTTTTGGATCTTGATCTGACGGACTGATTAGCCGCGCTTCTACTTGTCACTCTACTCAAGGATCTTCTAGAATAAATGGCATTGTTGTTGAAGCCGGGAAACAGCATGTTGCTATCAATTGTGTTGTTAGGGTTGCTACTGTGACTCACAGAGTTGCTTAAATCCAGTGAAATTTTAGGAGCTCTCCCTCTTCCATCTTTGCTAGACATTGTATGAACTTATATCAAGGGATATTTGTACGAATCAAATAAAAAACAAGCCAGAATATTTGTATAGGGTGTTAACAGTAATTTTTTGTTAAGATGTATGGCTACCTTGATCTAATGATTACTTTGGAGTTTAGCTTTGATATTCTTTTTTGTATTAGATTGCCCTGTTACACTGTTTATTACAGGCTTGATAGCCCTTCTTCAATTTTTTTTCGCTTTTTTGAAAAGATACACGGAGCGAAGAAAATCTAGGGGAAAAAAAAAACAAACACTGCCGAAGATCTTTATTTCCGTCAACTACATCAGAATATCAARCCACCMAGTAATCCAAGTACACAGCTACACGTCTTTACTTTCTATTCTGATAAGGAAAACYCCCATAGAAACTTTTAAGAGAATGACAGCAAAGTCTCCTTTCAAGCTGAATGTCTTGATGTTCCAGCTCAATGCGAACAACTCTGTCAAGCTTACCAACATCAGAAGCAAAATCAACAACATTCTAGAGTCAAACAAGTTCAACTTCAAATCAGCAAGCACTAATAAGCTCATAGTGTTTCCCGAGCTTGCCTACCACAGATACCTGTTTGACTCCAACAAGGACGTCGAACAGTTTCTTCAGAGCAACACTGAGGAAAACAACATGATTGATTACTTCAAATCACTGAGCAAGAAGTACAATTCATATGTGATTTCAGGTTTCATTGAAAGAGACGCTTCTGTTAAGGACAAGTTCTACAACTCAAGTATATGTGTTTACAAAGACGATATTATCAAGATCCACAGAAAGAAGCATCTTTACTATACTGATGAGAAGTGGACAACAGAAACCACCCAAGATTTCTCAACCTTCAAAATGGACCTAACAAACGATAAAGAGGTGAAGCAAATAAACTGTTCCATGGGGATCTGCATGGATGTAAACCCCTACAAGTTCATTGCGCCCTTTGACAAGTATGAGTTCTCATCTTTCTGTGCAAAGGAAGATGTCGATCTTGTAGTGTGTCCAACAGCATGGACAACATCGTGTTCAGTWTTRCAAAACGAGACGGAGATAGAGCCAAAAAAAAGATATCTTGGYCTATTGGAAAAAATGAAGCCCAGTCTGCAGAATCCTAACTTAGTTGACGACAGAGAGATCCTGCATGTGAACTCCTTGATGAATGACAAAACATACACAACCACGGAGTTCCTGTACAGACCAGACATACAGACAATCAACTACTGGTACAGCAGATTCAAACCGATGCATGGCTCGAAAAGCAAGTACCTGCTGTTCTGTGACAAGGCCGGGATCGAGGGCAACTCTGTTCTCTACAATGGTAGCAGCACATGCATAGAGCTGAACGAGGGAAACCCGATGGTGAAGGGGTGCCTGACAACAGGTGATGAGTCYGTGTTGAGCTGTGAACTRGAATTCGATTAGTCATCACGACAGATCTCTGTGAATGAGTTTCTTTTTTTTTTTTTGAGTTTCATTTTGAARTGTCGGTAAACGTCTCCGATAGACGAAGTTAGCGTTTCCAAAAAAAAAAGTATGAATCCACGATGATTTCATAAAAAAAATAAGAATTACGGCGAAAGGATCCATCACGAAAGCAGCATTGGGGACACTCCTAAATCTGAAAATTTTTTTTTTTTTTTATATTTTTTTTTATTTGAAAACTTCTTCTTATATAAGATGACTTAATGATGTCCYTTTATTTAAGGATATAAAAACATTCATTGTTAGAGCATTCAACCTGTATTAGGTACTGTGAATATATATCAAATTTACTATCTCTTAGACTCCAGAAACCAGATAAAACATACAAGTCGATATCACAATATTTGAAATCCATCACATCAATTTTCAAGTAAAACAATGCCCCAATACATCCAAAAGCATCAAATTAACCCTGACCTGAAGAAGGTCATCATCATCGGTTCTGGTGGTTTAGCCATTGGTCAAGCTGGTGAGTTTGACTACTCTGGTTCCCAAGCCATCAAAGCCCTAAAGGAGGAAAACATCGAAGTTGTTTTGGTTAACCCAAACATCGCCACAAACCAAACATCTGAAACCTTGGCTGATAAGATCTAYTATTTGCCTGTSACTTTGGAATACGTTTCATACATAATTCAAAAGGAACARCCACAGGGTATTCTGTTGACCTTTGGTGGTCAAACMGCCTTGAACTGTGGTATTGCCCTGGAAAAGTCAGGTGTCCTSGCCAAGTTCAAYGTCAAGGTCTTGGGTACTCCCATTGCCACTCTAGAAACCTCCGAAGACAGAGAAATGTTYGCTGATGCCCTGAAGGAAATCAACATCCCTATTGCTGAATCCGTTGCCTGTTCCACYYTRGATGARGCTGTGTCTGCTGTTGAACAAATTGGRTTCCCTGTCATTGTTAGATCTGCCTTTGCCCTAGGTGGATTGGGTTCCGGGTTTGCTTACAATCTAGACCAATTGAATGGYCTTGTGACCAGAGCCCTGTCCTTGTCTCCTCAAGTTTTGGTTGAAAAGTCCATGAGAGGCTGGAAGGAAGTTGAATACGAGGTTGTTAGAGACTCCWCYGGTAACTGTATCACAGTTTGTAACATGGAAAACTTTGATCCATTGGGTGTYCACACAGGTGATTCTATCGTTGTTGCTCCTTCACAAACTCTTTCCGATGAAGAGTTCCACATGTTGAGAAGTGCCGCCATCAAGATCATCAACCAYTTAGGTGTTGTTGGTGAGTGTAATGTTCAATATGCCCTAGCTCCTGATTCCTTGGACTACTGTGTTATCGAAGTCAACGCTAGATTGTCCAGATCCTCAGCTTTAGCCTCCAAAGCCACCGGTTATCCTCTAGCCTACACAGCTGCTAAAATCGCTCTAGGTTACACCTTACCTCAATTGCCAAATCCTATCACAAAAACCACCGTTGCCAACTTTGAACCTTCCTTGGACTACACTGTCATTAAGGTACCTAAATGGGACTTGAGAAAGTTCCAACACGTTCAAACTGATATCGGCTCTGCCATGAAGTCTGTTGGTGAAGTTATGTCCATTGGTAGATCCTTTGAAGAAGCTTTCCAAAAGGCCTTAAGAGAGGTTGAYCCATCTYTATTAGGTTTYCAAGGCTCCAGCGAGTTTRAAGATAAAAAGGTYCTWRATGATGTGTTGGCCAATCCTACAGACAAAAGATGGATGGCTGTTGGACAGGCTCTTATCCATGAAAACTACACTGYTGATCAAGTTCATGAGCTAAGTAGAATAGATAAATGGTTYTTGCACAAGTGTCAAAAYATTGCCAARATGCARAATTACTTRAAGACATTCAGCAGTGCTAAGGAAATTGACTYTGCCACATTATTGAAGGCCAAGAAGATTGGTTTCTCTGATAAACAAATTGGACTATTCACCAACACYCCAGAACTAGAGGTCAGAAAGTTGAGATTGGAATACGGATTCCATCCATGGGTTAAGAGAATCGATACCCTAGCTGCAGAAGTTCCAGCCTCCACAAACTACTTATACATGACCTACAATGCCTCTTACCACGATGTCGAGTTCAATGAAAACCCATACGTTGTCTTAGGTTCCGGTGTTTATAGAATTGGGTCATCTGTTGARTTTGATTGGTGTGCTGTCAACACTGTCAARTCYTTAAGAAACAGAGGYGARAAGGTCACAATGATCAACTACAACCCTGAAACAGTCTCAACTGACTTTGATGAGGTTGATAGATTGTACTTTGAAGAATTATCCTTGGAAAGATGCTTGGACATCATTGAYTTGGAACAACCTCAAGGTACCATYATTTCCATGGGTGGTCAGCTGCCTCAAAACATAGCCYTGCCATTGTTCAASCAGGGTGTCAAGATCATGGGTACCTCTCCAAAGGACATTGACAATGCTGAAAACAGACACATGTTCTCCACCATCTTAGACTCCATAAACGTTGATCAACCATTATGGAAGGAACTGTCAACTTTGCAAGAGGCTTCTGACTTTGCCGAGGGCAACTACCCTGTTCTGATCAGACCTTCCTATGTCCTATCTGGTGCTGCMATGGCTGTTGTCGACAACGCTGAGGAACTGCATGAAAAGCTGGAAGTTGCTGCAGATGTTTCTCCAGAGCAYCCTGTTGTTATGTCCAAGTTCCACTTGAACTCCAGAGAATTGGAYATTGACTCCGTTGCCTGTGAYGGCCAACTAATTGCCTATGCTGTTTCYGAACATTTGGAAGATGCWGGTGTYCACTCYGGTGATGCCTCCTTGGTCCTACCTCCTCAAAACACCAMCAAGGAGGAAGTCTCAAAGTTGAAGGTCATTGCTGAAAAGGTTGCTARGGCTTGGTCCATCACTGGTCCATTCAACATGCAAATTTTRATTTTGCCWAAYGGYGACATCAAGGTCATTGAATGTAACATCAGAGCCTCCAGATCCTTGCCATTTGTCTCYAAGGTTTTAGGTTGCAACTTTGTTGACTTGGCTGTTTCTGCCTTCTTCAAAGAYCATGCAAAGATCAATGAGTTCAAGGCCAAATACGGTGACGATTTGATGCTAGGAAAGGACTATGACTATGTTGCTGTCAAGTCTCCACAATTCTCCTTCAACAGATTGGCAGGTGCTGATCCATTCTTATCTGTTGAAATGGCCTCCACTGGTGAAGTTTGTTCTTTAGGTAAAACTTTGAAGGATGCCTATTGGGCTTCCATCCAATCCACCATGAACTTCAAGGTGCCTATCAGCACTGATTCTGACAAGAAATTGAGTATACTATTTGGTGGTAACTTGCCGCAACTGGAGGAAGTTTACAAAGTGTTTGAAAGCATTGGAAAGTACAGATTATTTGCTACTGATAAGGAAACATGCCAGAGATTGGGCGCCTCTGCAGAGCTTTTGGAGTTCCCTGAAGACACCACTGACAAGAAGGCTTTAAGAAAGCTCTATGAGGAAAACAACGTTACCTGTGTTGTCAAC
The DNA here is from genome assembly GCA_001749795.1 of Hanseniaspora opuntiae. Classification (NCBI taxonomy): domain Eukaryota; kingdom Fungi; phylum Ascomycota; class Saccharomycetes; order Saccharomycodales; family Saccharomycodaceae; genus Hanseniaspora; species Hanseniaspora opuntiae. The sequence continues at coordinate 116,365 of LPNL01000001.1, forward strand.
CTGTCTCACGCAAGAGCCAAGAGCACTGAAGACTTGGATTATTTGATGAGAAGAAACTCCATTGACTTTGGTCTGTGCTTGTTCAATGAACCAAACACCTCTTTACTATTTGCCCAAAGTTTGAAGGAGAAATACAATGAAAAATTATCATTATTGTCACAAGGTATAAACTTCAGCTCTATTCCAGAAGAAGTTAGAGCCTGGGACGAATTTGTTGATTTGAAGTGAGAGCTTTGAATGTATTGATTATATATTTGTTCAGATTTAACAATGCTACTTTATATATGTTGAAACCTATTTTTCTTTACTCTTTTTGAATTGTATTTAAATGATTAAAGGTTTTTTATTACATTCAGATAGTTAACTATTGCTTGTTTACAGTAACCTGGAAACCGCATTCTGAGTAACTATTATTTAAATTTGCAAAATCTATAATAATTGAAAAAATAGTTGATTGCACAATGGCACAACATGTATCATAACATTCATGTTTGCCATTTGTATTTTTTTTTTTTTTCTAGAAGTGTCTTCAACATATATTCAAGAAAAGCACCTGATTTTACAAACTCCTCTATCTAATAAAAGAAAGCGAAAAGACGTAAAAAACATTTATTAAACATTGTTCAATATCGGCAATATCCAAAATATTATAGTAGAGTAGTATAGCAACAGTAAACAGCTTGAAACACTGCAAAAAAATGACACCAATTTCAAAATTATTTTGCATATTTTAGTCTTTATATTTGAAAAGGTCAAATTTTTCGGTGTTAATTATTTTTTATGGAGGGATGGCCGAGTGGTCTAAGGCGGCAGACTTAAGATCTGTTGGACACAGTCCGCGCGAGTTCGAACCTCGCTTCCTTCATTTTTTTAATATTTTTTTGATGGCAGTTCATCAACCAAAATATGATGCCACGAAGGATCAAACTACCTACAGTTTGTTTTACTTTTTTTATTTGGAAAAATCTACTTCAATCAAAAACAAAGCCCCCTTGCATAGTCATTTGATCCTTAACTTGAAGCATTCTGGGTAAAATGCTACATTCATATATATTTTCTGTAAAAGAGAGATATAGTGGTGAATCTGGGGTTGACCCAAAAAAAAACAATATGACGAATCAAAGGATATGCTGATTCCCCTAATTTTTTTCAATGGAAGAGAGAAGATGATGAAGTATTTTGGAAGATTCCATGAATTGTAATTTACCTAAAATCATAATTAAATTTTAATTTGGTCCATTTGTCTGCAATATTCACATAACTATTTGTTTACGAAAATATTTGATAATGAACCATCAATTTTAAATCAGAGATGGGACTGTGCAGTTCGAAGGTAGAGCCAGATCTGCCAAAGATTGAAGAGCGCAGATCAGCTGAAGATGTGCATACAAATATTGAGAATTTACCAGATGAAGCTCTAGATTTCAATACTAACGATGCAAGCATAAGGGCAGCCCCTATATATGCAGACAAAGATGAACACTGTTCCACAGAAAACAACGATGTTAAAAAAACCTCATCCATCATATCAAAAGTGGATTCAGGAACTGGGAAAAAAACCAGGTTTTCGACTAATGAAACTAATGTGGAGAGTCCTATACCCCTTGAAGGTCCTACTCAGCTAAAAAAATACATACTCAATAACCCGAATGTAAAACTATCGACTTCAAAGTTGTTGAAAGATGACATGGTCAACCAAACTGCGAACAAAAGCTCACTGTCAATGTCCAACACAAGAGACATGTCTGGAGTTTACTCGCCATTGGGTGACTTGCAAGACACTTCACAAAACGAAGACACTCACAAAGTTTTACTATTGGGGGTTGGTGAATCCGGAAAGTCAACTGTTTTGAAGCAGTTCAAGATCTTGCATCAAGGCGGATACACCAATGATGAACTACACAAGATGCGCCCAGTCATCTACAAGAACTTGTTGGAGATTGCCAGTGATATCTGTAAAGCTAGACGTAAGTACAAAATACCCGTCGGTGAGTCAGATATCAAGAACTTCAAGGACACCATAAGGGACGTTGATGAATTCATGAACACTTTGAGCTTATCCATTGAGAACAGGGGGGACTTCATCACAAGGAATGTTCCTTTGGAGGATGCTGAAGTAAACGACATTGTGGGACTGCCGCCTAAGTTTTTTGCCTATTTGGCCATACTATGGAAAACCCCAGCCACCCAGGCATTGTTGAAAAGCAAGCATAGAAAGAACTTCCACTTGTTGGGCAATGCTTCATACTTTGTTGACAGCCTGGAGAGAATATCAAAGCCCGACTACGTTCCAACAGTTGATGATGTCCTAAAGGCAAGAATCCAAACATCAGGCATACAGGAAACAACTGTTGAGATGCAGGAGGACAACATAAAGCTGAAGATATATGATGTGGGCGGGCAGAGAGTGGAGAGAAAGAAATGGATCCAGTGCTTCAGCAATGTGTCAATCCTGATATTTTGTGTTTCTCTAAGTGATTACGATAGTCCCCTGGAGGAAGACACCAAAATCAATGCATTGTCGGAGTCGATACAATTGTTCGACTCCATAGTAAACAGCAAATGGTTTGTGAACACGCAGGTTATGTTGTTTTTGAACAAGATCGATATTTTCATTAAGAAATTAAAGCAGTCTCCTCTTAACAACTACTTTCCTGAGTATAGTGGAGATCCAGACGATGCTAAAGCCTCTGTAAAATACATTTTGACATTGCTCAAAAGTAGAAACCGTGCAAATTTGACAATATACCCCCACGTCACTCAAGCTACAGATTCCTCTAATATTGAGTTGGTATTTGCCACATTGGCTGAGACAGTTTTGGAAAATAAAATAAAAAACCTGAGCGCTATATAAAAAAAAAAAATTAACTCATATATATAACTTCTCAAAGATAGTCACATTCATTGATTTGTATAAAATAATGCCTATGCTCATAAAGATGTAATAGATCTGTGGATAAAGAGATGTTAATCAGTGTTGAATCTTTAAAGTCAACAATTTTGGAAGGAAGTTGAGCATTGGTGTTTTCTGAGATCTCCATGCCTGAGTAGCTTAAGTCCGACAAATCATGTGGAATCATTATTTTATTGATATCGATTTGAAGACCACAATGGGAGTACAAGGGTGGTAAATCAGTCACATAATCGTTTATGTGAACAACTCTGTAGTACCCAGACTTTATATCCAACGAGTTTGTTTTTCTATTTTTAGCATCGAGCTTGTATATATCAAAAATGTTGTTCACCCATTCACTCATTTCAAAGTTGAAGATTTTTGGCTGAGCATAAGTTACAACTGTGGGGTCGTATCCTCTTAGTTTAACCTCTATACCACATAAAATAGCTACAGCTGCGCCTAAAGAATGTCCGGATATGACCAAATTATAATCAGGATACTCTTCATAAGTGTCCTGCAACGTTTCCAAGAAACTTTCTTGTAAAGATGACAAGAATAGACTAAATCCGGAATGGAGTTTACAATTATCACAAGGAGGGATATTACCCAATTTAACCTTTTCCTCGTATTTGTCTAAAGAAAATGGGATATAATCAGTGGGTGTTATAAGAAAGTCATGAAGCCAATCCCATCTTGTACTTGAACCTCTGAATGCCATATTTATAACTTTGTGGTGATGATCCACTGCAATGTATCCTGTTCCCAAATCAAATCTATTTTTTGACAATATGATTTTTTTGATATAAACTTGATCAGCAAAGGGGTTGTTGTTTAAGTCAGAGCAAAACAAAAGATGTGGAGGACAACCACCTTCAAGCAATGTTTTTTCCTCATGTAATTGATTGTAAGTTATGCAGTTGGTCAAAGCAGACATCTTGCTGAAGAAATGTAATCTTTCATAAGCAGGTGCCAACATGCTGTCCGTTTTTGTTTGTATCTCCTGGTGTGCAATGATAATAGATGCTAAAGTAATAATGAATATGCAATTAATAAACACCATGATTTTATCATGTGCTTATAAGGTTTGGATGATTAAAATGGTTACCATACATGTAAAATAGTCTAGCTATAAATTTGTTATGACTTTATATCAATTCAATCAAATTTCAAGAATACCATGATAGAAGACATTACAATGTATAATGTATCCATCTGCGGATCCAATACTCAGCTGTTTTAAATACTTTTGTTTACTTTACTTTGTGTATGTGGTTGCTGTTTGCTTTTTTGGTATTTTTGTGTGTGTTTGGGTGTCAAAATACACACAAGGGAGCACTTACTATTTGATTAAACCCCGCAATTAGTTTCCTAATTGGGAATGGTGTACTATAAACTTAACATACAGTAAACAGCATTTTTTTTTTTTTCAATATTACAGTATATGTGTTATTGTGATAACGTGTTTTAACGCTATACCACTGCTCTCTATCTGATATTTCTTGGTAATATCAAGTGATGTGTGTGCCTGACTGTTTCAGTACTGGTTGCCTGTGTGATCTTTAGCATTGATGTGTATTTTTCTAGAACGTTCTTTTTAAAAAAAAATAATCCCCTCCCCCCACGGATCATCCACAGCGAAAACACTGCACCAATATCCGACACCAGAACATTCTGGAAACGCCTGAAAAAAAACAACACCATGGATTTAATCAAAGTGTGGTTAATCTTATCTAATTATCAAATTTACATAAGCTATGATCATCATATAAAAGGAAGGTCTTTTGAATCTATTGATAATCAACTTATTCAAGACAATTTATTTATAAGAGAAAATATTCTTAATAACCATCACTATATTAATCAAATAATACAGACTAACACTAACCTTAACAAGAAAATAAAAAAAAAATGTTTTTCCCAATTGCCTACAGCCAACAACCAACCTTCTACTCTCAAAGACCTTCCACTTTCTACTCACCATATGCTCAAAGACCATCATATGCTGAAAGTGTCTACAATGAGCCTTTGACTTACAAGTTTAATGAAGTTGATGAAAAAAATGATGAAATGGTCATCGGGAAGCAAGCCTCAACTTATCTATACAATGAGTTTATGGAGCAATACTTGCAAGAGGTTGCCTTAGAAAGAAAGAACTCAATGAGGTTCAACCAAACTTACGGCCATCCCCTATTTGATTCCTTTTTTGCTGCTGATCCTTACCAATCAATCACTGATTACATAACCAAAGATGACATCAAGAAGGCTAATGAGGCATTCAGCAAGCACATTTTCAAAAATTATAAATTTTCCATTAGCAGAAACAACAGAGAGTTAGCTGTTGTCAACGGAAACAACAAGCTTGTTAAAATCTTTGAGTTGCCAAACTCATATGAAAACATTTCCATTGAGTCATTGACAACTTTAGAAACCGGCTTAGCTATAATCAAGCTTACTTTAAAAAAGAACAATGTTGCTGAGACTCCTGTAAAGAAGATCCAAAAGAAGCAAGCTAAATCTGAAAACAAAAGTGTTGCTCTTTTGAAGGAAGCTTATGAAAAACAAATAAGAGAACAAGAAAAGTTAAAAGTCAAGCAAAGAAAGGAGGAAGAAGAACAATTAAAGCAAGAAAAAAAGTTGGCCGAAGAGGCTGCAGCTCAAAAGGCTAAAGCTGAAAAGGAACTAAAGCAAAAGCAAAAAGAAGAACAAAAGAAGCTTAAGGCCAAGCAGCTAGAACAAGCTAAAAAGGAATATGAATCCAAGCAAAGAAAACTAAAAGAACAAAAGGAAAGAATGGAAAAGCAAGCTGAGAAATTAAAACAAAGAGAGCAGGAATTACAAGAACTTTATGCAAAGGAACTTAGAAAACTTGAACTAGAAGCCCAGCTTGAAAGCCAGCAAACTGTTCACTCTCCTGTTGTCAATGATGACAATGAATCCGATGAAGATGTTCATATGAATGAAGAATCTCTATGTTCGGACGAAAGCGATTCTCTAGACTCAAAAGTCTCAAATACATCTTTACCACTAAAGAAGAAAACCTCCATTACTGTTGAGGACATTGAAGATGAATCAGACAAAGAGTACAGAATTTCATTGATGAAGTTCCCCAACTCCAATGCAGTCTTAGAAGGTATTTAAAAATTATTATATATATTAGTCTATAGTAATATTTCAATTAGTACATTTATCAAGTTAACGAAAAGCCATGCGGATATAGCGTAAATTGCAAAGTATTTCAATACCTTTGTGTGTTCCAACTTGAAGTAATTAGTACCGTTCTCTGGATCATTCTCATCTGTGTCTGCTAATACAACATTCCGTTTATTGAAGTATCCATCGATAAGAAGTCTTTCTAAAATGTGGCTGTTCTTCACCAGCAGCTTCAACACCAACGCAACAATCACCACATACACCAAGACCGAGCTTGAGGTCAACAGTAAGTGGATCTGTGTTTTGCTGCTGATGTCCTTCAATGACCAGTATATTTGGAACGGTCTTTTCTTCAAAATGGCAACCAGGGCATTGAATCCTATACCAATCATGGAATTGATTGTGGAGCTCGATATGCATGTCACAATGGATATGTGGCAATACTTGAGCAATGACTGAACCTGCCACTTATACAGAAGTGCTGGGTTTTGATCAAGTCCCTTTGGCATTTCATTGGCATAAAGCTTCAAAACAGCCACATTCGTCAATATATCAGGAACAGAGTTCCCCCAGGCAAAAAGGGTCATACCTAGAATGGTTTCAGAAATATGGAATGTGTCTTGATAAAACTCAATGATCTGGATCAGGTTGTTCGACAATATGACAATCCACAGAATGCTGTTAATGATTCCAATGATGGAAAATACGCAGCACTCCACTCTGAACTCCTGGAACAGCGTGCTGTCATCCATAAGCTTTTCATACCTCAATGAGTTGTTGATGGTCTCGCTTGTTGCTAGATTGTTATCTTGGGACGTTCTTGATGTCAATGGTCTGTTCAGGGAAAACTCAGTCAACTTCATATATTTCTTTCTCATTCTAAATTGAATTCCTGTGAGAACAGCTCCTATCAGAAATGTCAAAACAATATCGATCCATACAATATTTCTTTTGATGAATGTGGAAAATACCCAAACCATGAAAAAGATGCTAGTGAAGCATTGCAGGTTCAATGCCAAAAACAAATCCTTTTCCTTTGGCACAGCCTTGTTGTATCTTGGACACACCACAATTGCTATTAGAAAGACAGGCTCCGTTAACAAAAACACTATCTTTTTAACAATATTGTACGAGTTAAACGTTTCTAATTTCCTCTTGAAATAATGAACAAATATGTTGTCTTTAAATTTTTCCGATATGGCATGTTTGGAGGGTTCATCATAGATTATGGGGTTCTCCACCATTTGCGATGGTTCGGATGGATTGTCGCTGTAGGCAAATGACAGTGAATGAGTCTTCAGGTTCGATAGTCTATCACTTCCCTGTTGAGGGGGCTTTGTTAACTGTAAGTTATCCCCAACTTCGCCATCATTCCAAACATTCCTTGTCTCTCCCCAAACAGAGTCTTCATTATCAAGGTTTGTTTCTTGCAGGTCGTCGTTGTTGAACATACTTGCCAAAAAACTCAAGTTGTCATTGTCCAAAAAAAAATTGTTCTCATCTGTTTGTCTTTTGAAGATTATGTCTGCCTCTTCTTGATTGTCCACATTGAACTCATTAGTGTTCTCCAACTCTATCTGGTCAGCCAATGCATTTTCGTAGTCTATCATATCATTGGAGTGTTTTTTATGGTGTCGAATACTGTTGAGCATGAACAAGGAATATAAGCCTAATAAGGTTATACACGCAAAGATACTAATTTCCTTAATTTGGCAGCTCATGAGAATTATTGAGAATCCTAAAGCAAAAAAAATCATATCGTTGCTCAGSTTATTCAATAAGGGAATCAACAGTCTCTTCAAGTCATCCGTGTATTCAGGAGTCTTGACTTCGTTTATGAATTCGTATATCTTACCCTCAATGCTCTCATTTGTTGTGGTTATGTGTGTTTCCAGTGGTGCATCCAATAGGTTGTCGTCTTGGTAGTGTCTGTTGATGTTTTGTTGCTGAAATCTTCTTTTCAGAATACCCTTAAAAAGCTTGTTGAAGGCTAGCAGTATGAATCCAACAGCCATGAACATGATTGTTCCACAGGCACCCAAAACCTCACTTATGGCTAGAGTGTCTGCTGTGTTGGCAACATCTGAATCAGAGCCCGACTGTGGCTTTGCGCTTGAATACCAGGCCACAAAGTTGGATATCAGGTCAGGAGATGAATTACAAAATGCCATCAGCACTGAAATCAACAGATTCGATGAGTTGCACAGCAGATTGACATTCAAGGCCAAAAAATCCTCAGATATTGCACCCATCAAAAAAAACACACTCAATAGCTGGAGTATTGATAATGGGATGGCCCAATATGAAGCATTGTCGTAAATTCCGCCATTGATTAACTTCGCTGTGAGTGAAGTAGAGCTTAACATTGATATCTGGCTTGTTTATTGTACTAACAGTATCACTTCCGTCTTATAGTATTATGTGTTTCTATCTGGTTGATATAGACTTTGTTTTCATTGTTGAAACATATGATTTGATTGACTTTGTATGGAATTGTGGGACTGATTGACGTGTTGATAACGGGTGGTACAGGGCTGGTTTTTTTTTTGTAAGCCCTTCTGATAGTGGGACCGTGTAGCGTGTTTTCAAAGCCACACTAACGCTACACGGCGATTGGCCAGAATCTGAAGAGGGCCAAAACGGGGGAAAAAAAAAGAAACCAGTTGGATCATTTCCACAAACTACGACCAAACCAAAGAGTCAATGGTTCTTGTCAGGAATTTTCGCCATAGGCGGAAGATTCTCGGAAAATGTTGGAATCACCACTCTGGGGAGCGGCAATTTCCTTAATGTTGTCAGCAACATTGGTTTGTTCATTAGTACGAATAGTTCAATTATTCATTGTATATAATTGTATTTTGTAAGTAGTTTTTATTTCTTATTTTGAATTAAGTTCTTTAACTTGTATTGTATTCTTTGGATTGGTCTTTTTCATCATATATTATCTAATAAACATTAACATATAACTTAAATAATCATATAATTTTATCAATTAAACATTTAATATTTGAATGGAATCTTCCATCCTTTATATATGTTTGACTATTCTCAATGACTTGGTTAAAGTATAAATTGAAACAATAATGAAACTATTATAAATCTTAACCAAATGATTGTACCAGTTTTGCTGTAGAAAAACCCTCAAAACCTGCAAAAACCTCAAAAACTTTCACTTTATTTAGTTTTGCTGTGACTGATGTTTCCTATTTAGGCAAATAATGCTATATCTGATTTCTTATACTTGGTTTTTTTGTATAAACCACGGAAAATTGGTGAACGGATATGAAACACATATTTAGCGCTAAAAGTGCAAAAACAGGTGGTTGTCATATTCCGACAGTTCTAAACCAAGCTCTTGAACTTATAGAAAGGGGTTTCTTATTGGAAAAAAAAGACTGAAACGAAATGCTTGATTATATCAAAATATATACATAAATATTAATTACTTATTAACAAAAGGATCATTCCCATTAAATATGACCTTTGCTTATATTTCTGATTATTCAATTTAAAAAAGAGGGGGTATCTAGGATAATAACGAACGTATCTCTTATAGTCAGATCCATAATTGTGGATGATATAGGATACAAAGGAGCAAATAGGCATTAGTGCAATGCTATTAGATAAAGAACATAACGGAAATTGTCATTAACAACAAGTTTCTCAAGAAGCTTCCAGATCCCTTAATGTTGGAAATGGCTCCGTTATTGTAAGAGCTTTGAGTAGTGATCATTGGAGTAGCACTAGCTCTTGAAGTGGCCAATGTTATTGGTGTAGTAGCTGATGAAGAAGCTGGGCTTTCTGTGTTGCTGTTACCAGTTGTTGGAGCAGTTACAGAGGCAGCGTTAGAGCTGGATGCTTCTCCACTGCCACTGTTGCCGCTAGAAGCTTTAGTTGTAGAAGCTGTGGCAGAAGCAGCTGCGGATCCTTGACCATTAGCTGGTGAAGCAGCGTTGGAAGTTGCTGCGGATCCTTGGCCATTAGCTGGTGAAGCAGCGTTGGAGGTTGCTGTTGCCTTATTAGAACCAGCTGAGTTAGCGTTCGATGATGATTCATTGGTTTCACCAGAGCCAGTGTTTGAAGCTTGTGTTGCTAAGACAGTACATGTCTTAGTACCACAGTTGGTGACTGTCATTAATGTGGTTTGCTCGTTGCTGACAGTGTCGGTTTGTTGAGATCCACTTGAACCAGCATTAGAAGCACCATTGGATGAACTGGTTGTAGTTGGTGAAGCAGCTGAACTTTGTCCAGATGCAGTAGAGCCTGAGTTACCAGTAGAGCCAGATCCTGAACCTGTTGTAGAAGCTTGAGTTGAACTTTGAACACCAGATGTAGCAGTGTTAGCAGCAGTATTAGTTTGGCCTGCTGCAGACGTAGTTGAAGCACTTGATGTGGAAGATTCAGTAACACTTGTTGGTGATGTAGAAGAGCCTGTAACACTTGCTGATGATGTGGAAGCTGATGAAGCTATGGTAGATGAAGAAGTGCTTGAAGATGGAGTTGTAATTCCAAATTCTGAAGCAGCATCGTATAGAGAAATTAATCTACTGGATTCAACATTTGTAGAGAAAGATTGACCGTCACCAGTAGCATCTAAAATGAAAGTGTAGACTAAATATTCACTAACTAGAGTATCTCTCTTACTTGTGTAAATTGGAACGATGAAGTTAACTACTTGATGTGTTGAAACAGTACCAGCAATTAATGGAACAACTAACTTAGCATCTAAGAAGCCATCAGTTTCACTTGGGACTACAGAAAGGTCAACGTATTCCCATAATCTAGTTGTAGTGGAGTTGTCCTCTTCAACAGTGTCACTTATGGTAGTGAATTCATTGGAACATCCGCTGTAAAGGTCAAATGTTAATGAAGCATCACCAGCAGATTGATCAAGATCGGCGACAACGTAGAATTCAGAGTATTCAACATTTGCAACAGAGAAGTTGTAGTAAGCTGTTCCGTCGACAATGTAATTCATTAGGTTTTCAGTAGCACAAGAAGAGCTTGTTGAAGTTGTTGAAGCTGTTGATTGTGTAGAACCTGAAGTAGATGAACCTGCAGAAGCGGAAGTAGTTGAACCTACAGTACCAGAAGTAGCTGAAGCTGCAGAGCTGAAAGTTGATGTACTTAAAGAAGCAGAAGTTGATGATCCAGAAGAAGAACCGCTTGTTTCTGTCAGTATTGATGAAGTCAAGGCAGCAGAACTTCCAGAGGAAGAAGCGATTGAGCTGTTAGTGTATCTTGGGCCAACGTATGATGAAGTGAACAAGCTTGACAATAAATTAGAAGAAGAAGAGAATCCACTTGTTGCAACAGATGACACAGCTGAAGATGTTAGTAAACTGGTTACAGCACTGCTAGATGAGGAACTGCTGGTTGACACAATGCCGGCAGATGATAAAGACAAACTGCTGGATGTACCAATGGTTGAAACGCCTGAAGTCAAAGTAGACTTACCATCAGTACCGGTGGTGTAGTAATAGGAAATAGCTTCAGTAGCGGTAGATGATCCAGAAACAACATCAGAGGTAAAGGTGGTTGGAGCAGTAATTCCAGTAGAAGCAGCAAGTGTGGAAACACCAGAAGTCAAAGTAGACTTACCATCAGTACCGGTGGTGTAGTAGTATGAAATAGCTTCAGTAGCGGTAGATGATCCAGATACGACATCAGAGGTGAAGGTGGTTGGAGCAGTAATTCCAGTAGAAGCAGCAACTGTGGAAACACCAGAAGTCAAAGTAGACTTACCGTCAGTACCGGTGGTGTAGTAATAGGAAATAGCTTCAGTAGCGGTAGATGATCCAGAAACAACATCAGAGGTAAAGGTGGTTGGAGCAGTAATTCCAGAGGAAACTGTGGAAACACCAGAAGTCAAAGTAGACTTACCATCAGTACCGGTGGTGTAGTAGTATGAAATAGCTTCAGTAGCAGTAGATGATCCAGATACGACATCAGAGGTAAAGGTGGTTGGAGCAGTAATTCCAGAGGAAACTGTGGAAACGCCAGATGTCAAGGTTGACTTACCATCAGTACCGGTGGTGTAGTAATAGGAAATAGCTTCAGTAGCGGTAGATGATCCAGAAACAACATCAGAGGTAAAGGTGGTTGGAGCAGTAATTCCAGTAGAAGCAGCAACTGTGAAAACACCAGAAGTCAAAGTAGACTTACCATCAGTACCGGTGGTGTAGTAGTATGAAATAGCTTCAGTGGCAGTAGATGATCCAGAAACAACATCAGAGGTAAAGGTGGTTGGAGCAGTAATTCCAGTAGAAGCAGCAACTGTGGAAACMCCAGAAGTCAAAGTAGACTTACCGTCAGTACCGGTGGTGTAGTAGTATGAAATAGCTTCAGTGGCAGTAGATGATCCAGAAACAACATCGGWGGTGAAGGTGGTTGGAGCAGTGATTCCAGTAGAAGCAGCAACTGTGGAAACACCAGAAGTCAAAGTAGACTTACCRTCAGTACCGGTGGTGTAGTAGTATGAAATAGCTTCAGTGGCAGTAGATG
>LPNL01000001.1:135915-232064 GCA_001749795.1 Hanseniaspora opuntiae
AAAAAAAAAAACATTCAGTTAATCCTAAACCGAAAAACACCACAGTCTAAACCAAATAGAGTACCACCAACTATTCTTCTGATACACACATTATAGATTGTAGATAGGTTTGATTTCTCAAGCAGTTCATACTTAAACTATTTTGACAGTTACTGATATTTAAAATGATGAAATTAGTCACTGAAACAGGATTAAATGATCCATTATTGAAGCTTTCTCTTTTCCCAAACAGCCAGAATCTATACTTGAGAAATCTACATGAAGTTATTCTTTCTTTTGTAGCATACTGTACTATTTACGAATACCTGTCAACCCCATTGCTAGACATCATACTGCCTTTATTCTTTTTAGGTAAAAAGAGAGACAAGCAGCTTGCACAATGGAAAGACTTAAAAACATCAAAAGACAAGAAGAAGAAACAATCCTTTTTGAACTACAAGGTCCATGTTGTGACCATGGTTCAGTGCATCATATCAATTGCACTGCTTTTGCCCACTTTGAACCTCCAGTTTGGTTTGAACATCATATACTTCCAGGACGACTTCATAACCATGCTTGCAGCTGTGACTGCTGGGTACTTTTTGTGGGATCTTTATGTTTGTGTAAAGTGGTTTGCACTTTTCCAAATGGAGTTTCTGGTCCATGCCGTGTGTTCTCTGTTTGTTTTCATCAGTGCCATGCACCCGAACTACCAAAACTATGTTTCCAAGTTCTTACTCTTCGAGTTGTCATCTCCCTTTGTTAACATAAACTGGCTTTTTTCCACTTTGATGAAGGAATTTGATGTGCAGATTCCTATGATTCTTAATGCCGTGAACGGTATTTTATTAATGACAGTCTTTTTCTTGGTAAGAATCTGTTGGGGCTGGTCATGCATTCTTATAATGGCTTACCAAATCTACTCCAAGAAATGGTATGCTGATCCGAACTTCCCAACCACAGTGATGACCATCACATTCGCGATAAACATGGCCCTAAACACATTGAACTGCGTTTGGTTGAGCAAGATGGTTAAGATTGCCAAGAAGATGGCTGGTGTAGGAGCCAAGAAAAAGGACAACTAAAGGAATATATAGATATATAGATATATAGAGAAAGATTGGGACATATAATTTGTTATTTTACTTACTAAGTAGTTGCTGTTATCACTGGAATTATTGTGGACATTGGCCTAAGGAGCTAATAAACCTGTGTAGTGAAACAAACTTGTTCATATACACCAACAGTTAATTAAAGTTTTATAATTTTTATTTTTGAAGAATAATAAGCCTATAGCAGTATCATGTTACGAGTGTCAAACAAAAAAGGTTTCAACAGTTTATGTAAACATTTTTTCATAGAATAAAAAATTCAAGGAGTTACTAAACGCGCTGTTTATACCACACTAATTTAAATGCCTTTTCTTCCAAATTGTTTCAGGTAGATTTAGATTCTTAGTTTTCTTTCATAATGGATATATGTACCTTACCTACGGAAAAGTAAAAGCAAGACTGGCAGTTGCAGAATAAGCTCAGAAAAGTTGTGAGGGCTTACTGATTTTTTATTTCCAATCTTCTCATTTTTTTGTCAAATACCACACACTCAGGAAAAAAGACAATTAGCCAAGGTGCTGACAAGGTTAAACGGAATCAGCCCCGCTTCTTCAGCAAAATGGAAATAGGCTCCCAAATGATTACAGACTCTAACTTTATTTTAAGTCCGCAGTTAAAACCCTAAATCAGCGTAAAAAAAAAAGGCCTAATGAATTTTAGGCGCAATAACAAAGCTGTGATCATTATATTGTCATGTATTTTTGTCACAAAAGCAACACAGAAGTTACGCTTGTCACACTTTTATCTTCACCAATCTTATACGCGAACCGACCGATTGTTTTGCTTCCAATCAGTAAAATCCTACATTTCCGACATTATTCCCAACCCTATTGGCTTAAAAAAAAATATAGGGAGGTACAATTTACCGTTTTTTCTTTTTTGGCTGAACTAAGAAGAAGTCTCTAACCATTATCGATTTGCTGGTAAGTTTGCCTCCTTTTTTCTTTTCTACCAAGATCTAACCCTGATTTGATTGAACCAAAAGCAAATATATCTGCTTATTAACCAAGAAGAAAACATTGTCGCTTACTATTTCTTCTTTTAAAGCGACATGATCTGCCCTTCATATTCTTGTTTCTGCTGTTTCATCGATAGATTCTCCTTCAGATGAATGCATATATAAACAATCAGAGTAAATAAAATTTAACTCAAATCTTAGAGAATAGAACAAGAGTCTTTACGTAATATAAACCATTGAACAGGTCTTGATTGATTTATACATAATGAGTTTTTCCTCTATCCTTAACAATACAACAGACCTCACAAACTTTCCTTTCAAAAAGGTTATCTTTGGGATCACATGTGCTAATTTCTTATTTGAGAGATATGTCGCTTACAGACAATACAAACTACTAAAATCTGATAACAAAAAGGTTCCTCAAGCCTTGAAAGGTAAAGTTGACGAAGAAAAGCTTGTTAAATCCGATGCTTACGGTTTGGCCAAGAACAAATTCAAAATGGTTTCATCTTCCATAAGCTTGTGTATTAATTTAGCTAAGCTGAATATGTATTCATCCTTGTGGAACTATTCTGTGTCCATTGGTAACTGTATTTTAAGCACCATCATGAGAAAACCCTTTGTGATGTCATTGAATGCCAGCAACGTTGCCTTCTTCATATTATCTCAAACTATCTCCACTTTATTAAACTTACCAGTATCTTATTATCAACATTTTGTTTTAGAAGAAGAATTTGGCTTCAATAAAATGACCAAGTCCTTGTTTTTTATGGATAGTATCAAAATACTAATAGTGGGAAACGCTATAGGATCCATTCCATTGTACATTTTAGGCTTGGTTTTGAAGAAGTGTACTGAAAACTTTGTTTTCTACATTTGGATGTTCATAATGGGTCTACAAATAACACTATTCTTTTTAAGTGACTTAGTTATTCAACCTTTGTTCTATACTTTTACCCCATTGAACAACAAGGAATTAGAAGACAAAATCAATGCTTTGGCTAAAGAGTGTGGTTTCCCACTATCTGAAATATACATGATAGATGGTTCTAAGAGATCATCTCACTCTAACGCTTATTTCTCTGGTTTGCCATTCATGAAGAAGAAGATTGTTATTTTTGATACATTGATTAAGGACTCATCAATTGATGAAGTTGTTGCGGTTTTGGGTCATGAAATTGGTCATTGGAAGATGAACCACATTTCACAAATGTTGATCATTAATCAAGTTCATTTAAGTACGCTTTTGATGCTATTTGATATGGTGTTCAAAAATGTGAAGATGTTTGCTGACTTCAACTTCATTATTGATCCATTATCCAAGGTGCCTACTTCCAGCTTACCAGGCTCCAACTATGCTCTTGTCAATGATTTCCCATTCTTTGTCGGATTGCTAGTCTTCTCTCAATTGATGCAGCCAACTGATTTATTGATGAACTTTGGTATGAACTTGTTCTCCAGACACAACGAGTACCAAGCTGACAACTATGCTGTTAAATTAGGAAAAGGTGAAGATTTAAAGAAAGCTTTAATTCAATTACAAATCACAAACTTGAGTACCATATCTGTTGACAAATTATTCTCCATGTATCATTACACACATCCAGTTTTATGCGAAAGATTAGAAGCCATTGACAAATACACTTCTGAACAAGAGAAAAAATCTGAATAATTCAAATGATTCAATTCTGCTTTTATACCAAACCAACGTTAATATTTCATGTGATTAAGCACGTATCTCTTAATAGATCCTGCTAAAATCCAGGCACTGATGTACCAGAGCTTTTTTTTTAAAGATGCATTAGCAGATATAATTGTTTACAAATCACGAAAATTTACTTTAGTGGTATATATTCAACTTAGTAAAGTTCCCTTATATTTTGTTTTAGCTTTAATTTTCACTTTATAAACTATTTGAAATCAATCCAGAAAGTTGAATGTGATATGCTGTAGATCTTTCTATTATTTTTTCTGCACAATTCTATCCTGTAAAAAGAAAAGCCACAAATGAAAACCATCAATTTGATGTTGGTACTGATCTGGTGGGTGGATGTCTTTTAGCACATGTCCAACTTGTCAATAACAGTCTTTACAAAATCAAAGCCATCAAAGTTGCCTGCTCTGATTGTAAACGTTTATTCGTAATTTGGTCTAAGAAAGACAATGATGACTACATCTGATTATTTTTTTCATCTTCACTATAAAAGTAAAGCATATTCTTTGAATAATAATCCCAGTAAATATTAAGTAACTGTTATTTTTTTATATATATTTTCTTCAGGTCTAAATAGTAGGTGTGTACATGGCAAAGCATTCAACTCGATGCTTCAGTTTTGAAAGTGTTCTGGTTCATATCTGATTTGTTAGTGCTTGCTAGTCAAGCCTCTATGCTTTTTTTTGATATAATAAGATTTCAAGTGACCTATTCACAGTGCAGTGGCTATGATGCTTATGTCACTCAAAATGATGTAGTGGATACACGTGTTTAGTGCATGTTTTTTCTACACCTTTTCCTTAAACGCGCTAGAAAGTTCACCCTTTTTTTTGTTTTATTTGTTATCAACTATTATAGTTTAACACTCAAGATAAACAATCCTAAAACATTAACAGGTACGAACCAAAATAGTTTTTACTTTATACAAGAAATATGCTTTTTGCATTTGGTAAACTGCCTATTATTGACTCTTTAGATCTGTCTGACTTCCCATTCAAAAAAGTTATCTTTGGGATCACATGCGCTAATTTCTTATTTGAGAGATATGTCGCTTACAGACAATACAAACTACTAAAATCTGAGAACAAAAAGGTTCCTAAAGCACTAGAGGGACATGTTGACGAGGAGAAGTTTGCCAAATCTGATGCTTACGGTTTGGCTAAAAGTAAATTTGAGATGGTTACCTCTTTCACCAGCCTGGTTGTCGATCTAGCCACATTGACTATGTTCTCATCCATATGGAACTATTCTGTGTCTATTGGTAACTGCATCTTAAGCACTATTATGAGAAAACCATTTGTGATGTCATTGAATGCCAACAACATTGCTTTCTTCATATTATCTCAAACCATCTCCACTTTCTTAAACTTACCAGTATCTTATTATCAGCATTTTGTTCTAGAAGAAGAATTCGGTTTTAATAAAATGACCAAGTCCTTGTTTTTTATGGATAGCATCAAAACACTACTATTGGTAAACGCTATAGGTTCCATTCCATTATACATTTTAGGCTTGGTCTTGAAGAAGTGCACTGAGAACTTTGTTTTCTACATTTGGATGTTCATGATAGGTCTACAAATAACACTATTCTTCTTAAATGACTTAGTTATTCAGCCTTTGTTCTATACTTTTACCCCATTGAACAACAAGGAATTGGAAGACAAAATCAATGCTTTGGCTAAAGAGTGTGGTTTCCCACTATCTGAAATATACATGATAGACGGTTCCAAGAGATCATCTCACTCTAACGCTTATTTCTCTGGTTTGCCATTCATGAAGAAGAAGATTGTTATTTTTGATACATTGATTAAGGACTCATCAATTGATGAAGTTGTTGCTGTTTTGGGTCATGAAATTGGTCATTGGAAGATGAACCACATTTCACAAATGTTGATCATTAGTCAAGTTCATTTGACTACATTTTTGATGTTGTTTGATATGGTATTTAAAAATGCAAAAATGTTTGCTGACTTTAACTTCATTATTGATCCATTATCCAAGGTGCCTACTGCCAGCTTACCAGGCTCCAACTATGCTCTTGTCAATGATTTCCCATTCTTGGTTGGATTGTTGATCTTTTCTCAATTGGTCCAACCAACTAATTTATTGATGAACTTTGGTATGAACTTGTTCTCCAGACACAACGAGTACCAAGCAGACAACTATGCTGCTAAGTTAGGAAAAGGTGAAGATTTGAAGAAAGCTTTGATTCAATTACAAATTACAAACTTGAGTACCATATCTGTTGATAAGTTGTTCTCTATGTACCACTATTCCCATCCGGTTTTATGTGAAAGATTAGAAGCCATTGACATATACACTTCTGAACATGAGAAAAAATCTGGTTAAACCATGATTTCTTCTTCATGTTTTATTAATATATATAGCGAGTGAATAAGTTTTGCTTGCTGGTACTTATATATTCAGGAATACTTAATTTACAATAAACAAACTACAATTTTATTTATGGTTTCAAGCGTGAAAGCATCTGGTCACGTGAATAATTGAGCGTGAATGCGACGATAACTGGATTTCCCAGGATAAAAAAATAGAACCAAAATACACGGTGGCAAATTTTCTTTGTAATTTTTTTTTTCTATGGGCTTATTATCACTTTTAACATTCTAATACATAACTTACTGATTGTATATCCCCAAGTATATATAACCATTGCAAACTATCTTAAAGAAAGAAAAGATGGCTGAAGTAGAAAACAGATTGTCTACTCATGAACCAATGGAGGTTGAAAACGATATTCCAGTAGAAGCTCAACATCAAGAACACGAAATCAAATTACAAGATGAATTGGTAGACAAGTTATTCACTCTTTGTAAACAATTGATTGCTTCTAAAGGCTCATCAGATGTTTACAAAGTTTTAATGCAAGTAGAGGAGCTAAGACCTTCTTTAACCACAGAAAATATGACTGTCTTCTTAAGTATCCTATGTCCTAATGAATTTTTAAACAAACAAGCTCTTTTGAGATATATCACTTCTAAGAAAGCGGTAGTCGATAATGAAGAGTATTTTAGAAATGAGCTACCTATTGAATTCTATAACTTAAGTGCCAATGGAAATGAAATTTTAATAAAACAAGAAATATTGTTGCTAGTTGGATTGTTGATACAACTATTCTTACTAGATTCTAACTCCATCATTGAACTTAATAACTTCAACAAAAACGAAATAATCCAACATTTATTCAACAAAAACCAAAGTTTTTCCTTAAGTGATTGTGATCTTCTAACAGCCAAGATTTGGTTTTATGTCCAATTAGCAGATGAAAGACTTAACAATAAAACCGACTACACAATTATAGAGCATCTGCTAGACCACTTGAAGCTTGCTGTTTTGAAACATCAACCTGAAACTCAAGTTTCTATCATATGTGGTATTTTAAGAGCTTACTTATTGAGAGGTGACATTCTTTCTGCAAGTGAATTTGTATCCAAAGTTGAATACCCAGAGAACTTCAGCATATCCACATCCCTGGAGGCCAGATATTTGTTCTATATGGCTAAGATATTTGCTATTCAACTTGATTACGAAAGTGCCAATGAATATATTGTATCTGCTATCAGAAAGGCTCCCTTACATGATGAGGGCTCCAAAGGGTTCCTACAAATTGCATACAAGTTGAAGTGTGTTGTTGATTTATTGTTAGGTAACATTCCAGAATTGTCATTTTTCAAAAACAAAATCATTGAGGGTGATGTTATCAAGCCTTACTTTTTATTAACTAAATCAGTCAAACTTGGTGATATTAGCAACTTCACCAATATCATCAATAAATATAAAACCACTTTCCTCAAGGATGATCTACACATGCTATCCACAAGATTGAGATCAAATGTTTTGAGAGCAGGTATGAAGAACATTTCTAAGACTTATAACAAGATTCATTTGAGGGATATATGTCACAAGTTGAAGCTTGATTCGGAGCAAACGACAGAATACATTGTTGCCAAGTTCATCAAGGAAAATGTCATTGACGCTAAGATTGACTATGAAACCAGTGTAGTCGAAACCTTCAAGGAACGTGTTCTATATGAAACTAGAGAGCCACAAGACATATTTGACCAAAGAATATACTTTGCAAACCAAATAAAGAATGATTGCTTGAAGTCCCTAAATTACCCAAAGAAAGATAAGAAGCAACCTGCTGCCAGTGAAGATGAAGAAGACATTTTTGCCATGAACCCTGAGACTCTATCCTCTTTATTGAATGACTTTTATGAAGACGAATTTGATGAAGACTTTTAAGTACCATGCATTGGAATTTATATATGACATTTAACAAGTGTATTGATATTTTATATTGACAGTTTAGTTTAATTTTCTGAAAAGTATTTGCTTTCCATTTTTATTTTTTTTTTAGTGTTTAAGAAAACCTTCTGTAGTGAAAATTGAAGAAATCCCCTTGGGAAAAAAAAGGAAAATGATCAGGATTTTTCGACGTTTTCGTTAGACATTATCTTTAATTACAACTAGTGATACGAATAAATTTAATAACGAGAAAGAAAGACAGATTAAGTTCACCAAATCACAGAGAACCTATTCAATTTAAGTGCTTTTAGCAGAGATGACAAAAAGTAGACTAAACTTCAATGATATCAAGATTGATAAAGTCCCAACAGTGTATCCCTCACTTGAGGAGATGATGCCCCCAAATAACATAGATCAGTTCATCAACAATCCGGAAATCTATAATCTTGGGATGAAATATGGAATGATTAAAATTGCTGCTCCACAAGGATTCAGACAGGCTTTGGTTAATAATTTAGAGAATAAGGAAACAGACACTAACTTTAAAATCAAAATTAGAGAGCAAGTTTTGAATGAGCTGGAGTTAAGCAATAGATCCAACAAGCTCTTTGACAAGCAACTGGAAGCATTTGACAAGATTTCTGGGGTTGAGCACGACTTTAACATAAGAACAAAAACAGATGACAACGGTAGCGAAATATCACTTTATGATTTGTATGTCAAGATAATGAACACTTATAACAGTCAGGATGTTGATGACTGTGGACGATTTGTGAAAAAACCTACAGTTTTGGGTAAGAGATCAATAAACAAGATTAATGCGGAGGACCAGCAAAACACTCAGAAAAAGAGACGTAGCTCCAGAATAAAGAACATATCCAACCATTCCACTAATCCTTCAGTCGAGGCATATGACAATAATGGTAAAAATAGTGATTGCGATCAGAGCGAGTGGTTGGTACCTGATCCCAAAACTTGCAGGTTCTTACAAATGCCCTTAAAACATGGAAAAGTACAACCATCTTCACACGCATTGAAATTTTGGAAAAGCATAGGTTCCAACTACGCAGAAGTGTACCTGACATACCAGAAGCATCTTGAAAGATACATAACAGCACTGCATAAATACGAAGGAAGAAAACCATGGTCGAGCAAAGAAACCTTCAAATCAAACGGCATTAGCATTTTACATCATATAAGCGAAGATCCAGTGAAGGACGAACCACCCATTGAGGAAACGACTGAAATGGTAGAGGATATGTGCAAGATATGTCAAAGGGGGAAAAAGTTATACCAATGCGAGTACTGTTTGGAAACATACCACAAGAGTTGTATTCCATATTTGTCAGGGAAAAAGGGTAAACTGTGTGATAATTGCTTTCTAGGTAACTTTGAATATGGCTTTCAAGAACTAGAAAAGAAGGTATCCATTAAGGAATTTAAAAGTATGTGTAAAGATAATGTTGATGACTTTGATGAGGTAAATGATCTTCTAAATATTGAAAAACAATTTTGGAATATAGTGTATGGAGATGAAAGGGTGAAAACCTATTATGGTGCGGATGTTCACAATGATACTAAAAACTATATCTCAGGCTTTGAAAACCAACCTTCGGAAAGTATAAGAAATAGCTTTTTAAACTTGATGAATCTCCCGAATGACGAGCATACCCTACTGCCCTTATTAACAAGCATAACAGGTATCTCTTTGCCTTGGTGCTATTTTGGGGCTAAGTTTTCTGTATTTGGTGTTCATTTGGAAGACCATTTCACATATTCTGTGAATTATCAATTTTCTGGACACCCCAAGATATGGTACTGCATAAAGATATCTGATTCTGACAAGTTCCATGAATATATCAAGCAAAAATATCCAGATTTTATAAGAAGACAGAAGGATATCTTGCATCAGTTGACTATGACGATATCTCCTTACGACATTGATCTTCATGAAAGGATAGGAATTAAGTTTTTTAAGGCATGCCAAAAGCCTTATGAATATATTATAACATTTCCCAAATGCTGGCATTTTGGATTCAACTTAGGATTTAATCACAATGAAGCTGTGAACTTTATTTTACCAAACTGGATTCCATATGCTATTGAGGCTGATAACGTGTACAGAAGAGATGGGAGAAAAAATGTATTTGACATTTATAAGCTGATACAAAAAAACATAGTGGTCAACAATAACATTTCTTACAGCGAGAAACTGTTTGAGCATGTGAAAAGAGTCATTGAGAACATTCAACTGAGTGTGGAGATACTAATCACGGAAAAACTAGTAGATAAGTATACACCTGAAAAATTGGACTTATCTCCATACAGTAATTCCTATTTGGTCAATGAGGTTAGCTGTGACAGTTGTAAAAAGATATGTTCATTTGCGATGGTTTTAGTTTTCAAGGATTATCAGTTGCACGACAACAAAAAGACGCTGAATTTGAATCAAATTTTACAGTATAGTCAAAAGGTCAACGACAAGTCACAAGACCACGACTATGAAAATTTGGACAACTTTATCTCTAATCACAGTGACAATGAACACAAGGCACTGTATTTGTACTGTGTTGGTTGTTATGTTAAAAACCACTCTCGTTTCAAAAACTATTTAACTACAGAAATTGTTTACATGGATGATGAATTGAACAGGAGTGATGTTTTTGTGAAAGATGAACTCTATGGACTACCAGTATCTCTGGAACCAAAGCATGAAGTATTGTAATATATAGCCTTTAAAATTAGAAGAGATAATCTTCAGTTCAACTTTTGTAGTGGCGCGTAATTTTGCTTTTTCTCTTTTAGGGAAATTTCCAGAGGTAGAAAAAATAAAAATGGTGGAAATGTGTGATAAATATAGTATTAACAATATATATAAATGAATGGGGATGACCAAAGTTTATACATTACAAATCAAATGGCATTGTTTACATCTGAGTTTATCATTAAGTGCAGAGCTGCTACATACATATTGCTGTCCACACTATGCTTTAAAAACATATCTGCATTGACAACCAACAATTCTTTGGTTACCTTCTCCATAGCCATGAGACTACCTCAGGTTGTGGTCAATGACTCTTCTATCATTGTTGGTATTCTTTCTGTCTTTTTGTTCAACATAGGACTGTTGGATGTTCTTTCATTGATTCACTACGGAAAAATCAAGGCCCACTTCTACAAAGACTTTGTGTTCATAAGACTGTCATCAGCATTCATCATAACATTCATCTCCTACTTCAACAAGGTCAACGTCAAGTGGCATAACAACTTTGTGTTTTTGTATGGGTTCATTGAACTTTGGTTCAATTTCATCATTTATAATTGCATAAAGGAAGAATTGAATGATGCCAACATCAAGCAAAAGAGAACATATGAAGATAAAGTACTCAACGAGCAAATCGATGGAGAGGAAGAAGCACAATAATCAAGGCAAATTTTCTTCGTTTTATATAAAGGTTATATAATCAAGTAACTCTGATATGTTTTCAAACATTATGGTCTTTGTGGCTAATAATTCCATGTGGTAAGAGTTTGGTGTGTCAAGTTTCAAGGTGAATTTATAAACATTGTCTTTACTTGTGGACTTCACCTCGAAAGTTGTTTCGGAAATTTCTGTCAAAGCTGAAAATGAATTCAACTCCATTTTCAGTTTTCTCAGCTTTTCATTGTCTGAGTCTTCGTATTTCCATTTCTGGTTATCTTGAATTCCAATAGTGTTTGTGGAGACGGTTTCCAGAGCTTCATGTTCATTGATTTTATCAGAAACTAGCTTAACAATATATTTATGGTTTATTTTCATCAGTAAATTGTGCATGATTGTTGCATAATTCCCATTGCTTGGATTGGTTGTTCTCTTTTTACTGTAGTAAATGGGTGGTGATATTACATTGTTGAAACATCTCAATTTATTCAAATACAACAGACTTTTTTTGATAAACTCAAGTATGTTGTTGGCGATGTTAGAATCATTATCTTCGTCTTCGTTTATTTCAGATATCTTGGACTTTAGTAAGCTTTCAAAGATAATCACTATTCTTTTATTACTGTTGGTTACAATCTCAATTGTATTGTCATCTTTTAAACTGAATGAATTGTTCAGATTATTGTTGTTCTTGCACTCCAGTTTCAAGGTCTTGAAAATTAGTTCCTGGAACTGCAATTCATTCAGTCTCTCCAGTTGAGCACTAAGTTCATTAGGCTTAATAGCTGACATTACCACATTCATAATATTCTCTGGTAGTGTTGATTTGCTGATAATTTTTTCCTTGTCCCAAACTTCAACACTCAGATATTTGAAGACTACAACATCATCTTGAGAGTCATCGTCTGAATTCTTGGATAAAATTTTATGTGATGAAATGTTTGGTATGACTTGCACTTCGAATTCATCAACTTTTTGATTAATTATGTTAAGGCTAGCAAATTGGTTGAGATTGACACCATATTTCACACCTAAGGTGTTATTGCTGTAGTTCTTTATAAGTGCTCCTTTTTGAAACAACCCACTATCAGCAATGATAGACCAGTATTTGTTTTCTGTCAGCATCTGCTCATTCAGCTTCTTGAAGTTGTATTCATTGTATTCCTCTATATTTGCCATTGTTTGCAATTTCCATGCCATTTTTGTTAAATAGTTTTTGACTGTATCATTATTCAGCATTTGCTTTATTGATATCTTATCACTGTTCACAGATCCCGCTGGCAGATGTTGCTTAAGATAGGGAGACATGGTCATCAACCCTTGTTTGGGTTTTGGGCCTGTCAGTAACAAAGACACAAGTTCCAGTAATAAAGACGACTCGTTTATGGCGCTGCCAATGGCGGTGAATGCTTCTTTTTTCAGTTTTTCAAATTGTTCAATGGTAAATTTTTCGTATCCTAGTCCATTTGACAGCTCTATAATATTGTCCTCTTCCATGTCCACATCGTCAACTGACGGTTCATCGTTTTGTTGAAGACTCTCAACAGTCAAATCCTTGAACGACACTTTTCTTTCTTTCAAAACTAATGATATAAAGTCTTCAAGATTAAGAGAGTAAATGTCAACTTCGGTGTTGTGTTTATGCTGATTCAGAATTGAGTCATCTGTATGGTTTAGATTGTCTATAGTATTATCTTGCAATATATGGATCAAATCTGGATCGATGCTGAAAGTGTCATGTGAGTTTTCATTAGCTACAGCTTCTGATTTTGCTGGCAGCTTGATAGTTTTCTTCTTTGGAGACATATGGTGTTACTAACGTTTTTGCTATGGTTTATTTGAGAGTGTACTAGTCTAGTTAATGAAAATAATGTGATGTGTTGACATATACACTATGAAATTAATAATTCAAAAAAAATATAAAAAACATACACGGTAAGAACGAATTTCCTTGGATGCCATTTTCGGATATAAGCTCATGATTTTTTAAAAGGCTAGTACTTTCATTTTCAATAACAAAATAGCAAACCCTGTTTGGAATTGTTACAACATTGGATCTTTACATTAATATCAAGCTGTCTCTTTTATTTTTATCAATTAAATAGCTAATGAATAAGAACTGTAAAACACATCTTCTTTCCATTCTACTTTCACTTGTTACAATACAATATAGTTATCAAGTTGTTATATCCGAATAAGAAGTTAGAATATTTTTGACTTACAGCAGTTTTTCAGTCGTACAAGGAAAAAAAAAAGTCAATTTTGAAATAAAATTCAAACATTTTTCAAGATGACTAATCAAGATCAATAATGATTCATATACATATTTTGTACATTTAGCTAAAGAGATATAAACAAAAATACCATAAAGTTAAATTATACAAATCTAATTTGGTGAATATGTCATACAGTGTTGGTATTTTAGGATGTGGTGTCATGGGACAGAGCTTTTTGTCAGCTGTGCAAAAATGTAGAGTATTGGGTACAGCTGAAGAAAAGCAACAGCTACCTACAAAGTTCTACACCACCAATCACAATGAAGAGTCTGTTAGAAACATGAAGGCTGTACTAGAAGAAAACATCAAGAAAATCAGCGAAGACGAACAAGTTCTAAAGAACTTAGGATTTGATGAATACGAATGTTACACAGGAAAGGACAACTTGAAATTGATTGAAAAATCTGATGTTATATTATTTTCCATCAAGCCATATCAAATGGAAGACGTGTTCAATCAAATTAAGGAATCTAACGTTTCATTGGATAACAAGGTATTTATCTCTTTGGTTGCTGGATGGACTATTGACTCCATGAGAGAATTGTTGAACAACAAGAAAATGGTTATTACAAGATTGATGACCAACACACCTGCCAAGTTTGGTGAGGGTGCTGTTGTTGTTTCCCACACTGGTGATGAAGAATTGCTTTCCAAATGGAAGGGTAAGTTAAACTTCATGATTGAACAGTTGGGTGTCATGGTTGAATTACCTGAATCCAAGATGGATGCTGCCACAGCCCTGGTTGGATCTGGACCGGCCTTTGTTCTTAACTTCTTAGAAGCCATGGTTGATGCTGGTATCAAGATGGGAATTCCATACAAGGAGTCATACATGCTAGCATTGAAGACCGTTGAGGGAACAGCTAAGATGGGTCAATTGACCAACTACACCCACCCAAGTGTTTTGAAGCATCAAGTATGTACCCCTGGTGGAACAACTATAGCAGGATTAGTCGAGATGGATAACAGAGGTGTAAAGTCAGGTGTGATCAATGGTATTACTGAAGCTGCTAGAGTTGCATCCGAATTAGGAAAAAAGAAGTAAGGCTTTTTCTTTAATGATAATCGACAATAGAGAACATTGCAATAAAC
Source organism: Hanseniaspora opuntiae (assembly GCA_001749795.1). NCBI lineage: Eukaryota > Fungi > Ascomycota > Saccharomycetes > Saccharomycodales > Saccharomycodaceae > Hanseniaspora > Hanseniaspora opuntiae. The sequence continues at coordinate 150,734 of LPNL01000001.1, forward strand.
GAAGGTTAATGATTATATATCATAGTTTTCTAGTTAAAGTATGTAAAGTTAGTTCTTATTGCTTTATAAATCAATTACAAATAAGCTGACAAATTATATATATTTTTTTCTAGTATAAAATTTGTTTGCTAAACGATGTTCCCTGTTCAAAAAGGCTAAAACATTTAATCAATAGCTTTTAGTGTATATTTTGCAAAAACCACAAAGGCTGTTAGCCAACCAAAAGCCAGAAAAAAAAAACTATAAATTGATGGGTGTTTGGTAGCGCTGTTCACAATTAGCCGCGTTTGTTAACTATACCAAAAAAAACACACACTTTTTGGGTACTTTAAACCAACCAAAAAAATAGGTGGCCACAGGCAAAACGTGCACTTTACGTGTAGAGCCGAACTTTCTATTGGGCGCAGAATAAAAAAAATTTTTTTTTTGCTGTAAATATTTTTCAAATGTTTTGGTTGGTGAAGAAACACTCTAAGCCAAAGTAAAATATTAAAAAAAAAAAAATTTTTTTCCAGTGGTTGTAGAGTGTTAATTTGTTCTTTTGGTATGGTTTTGAAAACTTTCTTCAAAAAAATAACACTAATATATAATTTATCAATTGATCATAATTAACACTCTACTGAATAATTGATTAATTCCTTACATTTTACTCTAATAAACAAGAGATTAACTTAACAAACCCAGATCATATAAAATTATAATTTCTTTATACATATATTATTTTATTTGAAAAATAAATTCATAAAATGGTTTTACCTTTGATCAGAAGAACTGCTTTACAAGCTGTTTCCAAGAAGACTTTTTCCACTTCTGCTACTGCTTTAGCCGCCAGCGGTAAAGTTAGAGCTGTTATTGGTGCTATTGTCGATGTCCAATTCGAACAAGGCTCCTTACCTGCTATTTTAAATGCTTTAGAAATCCCAACTGACAACGGTAAGTTGATCTTAGAAGTTGCTCAACATTTAGGTGAAAACACCGTCAGAACCATTGCTATGGACGGTACCGAAGGTTTAGTCAGAGGTACCTCCGTCGTTGACACTGGTGCTCCTATTTCTGTCCCTGTTGGTAGAGAAACCTTGGGTAGAATCTTAAATGTTGTTGGTGAACCAATTGATGAAAGAGGTCCAATCAAAACCAAGAAGAGAAACCCAATCCACGCTGATCCTCCAACCTTCGCTGAACAATCCACTGCTGCTGAAGTCTTAGAAACCGGTATCAAGGTTGTCGACTTGTTAGCTCCATACGCCAGAGGTGGTAAGATTGGTTTGTTCGGTGGTGCCGGTGTCGGTAAAACTGTCTTCATCCAAGAATTGATTAACAACATTGCCAAGGCCCATGGTGGTTTCTCCGTCTTCACCGGTGTTGGTGAAAGAACCAGAGAAGGTAACGATTTATACAGAGAAATGAAGGAAACCGGTGTCATCAACTTGGAAGGTGACTCCAAGGTCGCCTTGGTCTTCGGTCAAATGAACGAACCACCTGGTGCCAGAGCCAGAGTTGCCTTAACCGGTTTGACCATTGCTGAATACTTCAGAGATGAAGAAGGTCAAGATGTCTTGTTATTCATTGACAACATTTTCAGATTCACCCAAGCTGGTTCCGAAGTCTCCGCCTTGTTAGGTAGAATTCCATCTGCCGTCGGTTATCAACCAACCTTGGCCACTGATATGGGTTTGTTGCAAGAAAGAATTACCACCACCAAGAAGGGTTCCGTCACCTCCGTCCAAGCTGTTTACGTCCCAGCCGATGATTTAACTGATCCTGCTCCAGCCACCACCTTCGCTCACTTGGATGCCACCACTGTCTTGTCCAGATCTATCTCCGAATTAGGTATCTACCCAGCTGTCGATCCATTAGACTCCAACTCCAGATTATTGGATGCTTCCATTGTTGGTCAAGAACACTACGATGTTGCTAACCAAGTCCAACAAACCTTACAAGCTTACAAGTCCTTACAAGATATCATTGCTATTTTGGGTATGGATGAATTATCTGAAGCCGATAAGTTAACTGTCGAAAGAGCCAGAAAGATCCAAAGATTCTTATCTCAACCATTCGCTGTTGCCGAAGTCTTCACTGGTATCCCAGGTGCCTTAGTCAGATTAAAAGACACCATTTCCTCCTTCAAGGCCGTCTTAGAAGGTAAATACGACCACTTACCAGAAAACGCCTTCTACATGGTTGGTGGTATCGAAGATGTTGTTGCCAAGGCTGAAAAGTTATTAGCCGAATCTAAGTAAGTTTCATAGATTTTTCACAAAAAAAAAAATTGTTTATATATGTACATGAAAATCTGATATGGTGAAACTTAACTAATGGTGATATTGAAATTATTAATTCTAAAATGAACAGAAATGAAAATAAGTGTCTTGTTTATTTGCACTTCTATTTTTTTATATGATTGAAACTATGATAGTAGAGAATATACACTCAGAATGCTTTATTTGATTATCTCATTTCTGTTGGATTTTATAACATTATATAGTATATATTGAATATTCTTATATCAAAAAAAATAAAAAAAACTAAAATTAAAACAAACGTTGAAGTTGTGTTTTTGTTAATTGAGACTATTGTTGTTGTACGGTAAGTAGACTTATTCAATGTTAATCGAATTGAAAGGTTCATGTGTGTGTTTTATTCGGATTTGTAATGGTTCTTCACAATATATTTGATCTTTAGATTTAAGTTAGTGCTTATATCCGACGTTCACATGAACAAAAAAATTGTAAGTGTCAAATTCAAGATTGATGATCATTGAGAAATGAAGGGATCCAGATCAGGACCAACAATTGAAAAATAACAGCACATTTTGCCAAAGTGTCTGAATTGCTTTTATTTATTAGGAATCGGTAACTTTTTTTGAGGATGTTCCACTCATATTTGGTAAAGAACCTCATTAAGAGATACGCATCTATCAATGGTGTTAGCAAGCACACCAAATCCCTATTGTATGCCAAGAAGCTGGACAATTCTAATGCTAACACTCACTTTATATCTTTTTCTGGAGCCGGAACTATAGACTTTGTCAATGGTATGGTCACGACAAAGCTCAATGAGAAGTTTGTGAAGAAAAACTTGACCAGTCTGGCTGTTGATGATGATGACTATGAACCACCACAAATGATCAAGGATTTACAGAATATATCTATGAGTAATCACGTTGCCAAAGAGTTGATTGATGAATACAACACAAATGCAAGCAACATGAATGATGTGGATATCAGGACAAGGTCCCTGTATGACGAGCAAATTGAGGCTTACGGGAATCTTAAAGGTCAACTCACAGCTTTGTTAAGTAGTCAATCCAAAGTGACTTCACTGATGAGACTATACACCCCTTTGAACACACAGCAAGAAAACATAATTGTGGAAGTTCCCAAGCAACAATTGAATGAAGACGAGGGGGAGCATGACATATTGGCCATTCTGGAGAAACACAAACGATTCAAGAGAAATGTAAAGATGATTAACGACGTACAAAATGATAACGATTTGGGATTCGATGTATGGGATGTTTGCTTTGAGGGTAAACTGGAAAGAAGCGATATGGAGTTGGAGACCTTGTCGTTTATCATAGAAGACAGCAAGATGAATTATTTGTTCAACAAGAAGGTTCACATTGATGCGCATTTCAAAGCTGATAACATCATCGCGGTATATTTTGATGATGTTTTATACAACGGGTCATTGCTCAACGATAACTCGCATAGGGTGTATTACAAATACAAGGTACTAGTCAAAAAGGAAACAAGCGAAAGCAAAGATTTTATTCATTCATTCTACAAGGAGGAGTTAAATGAAGCTAGCATTCAAGAAATGAAACAGATTGAGGAAAAGTTTGGATTGTTTGATCTATCTGATATAGTTCCAGGATCTACCCTTCCTTTTGATTTAAACTTGGATTATGTCCCTAATAGCGTTAGCTTTGATAAGGGATGCTACATTGGCCAAGAACTGACCACTAGAATGTACTCCACAGATAAAATAGTGAAACGTGGTGTTCCAGTAGACATCATAAACTCAAGTAATGACATTGTTCCGCAGGTTGGATGGGATGTTTATACTGATGACGAGTTGAAGGTAAAAGAAGGCGCATCCGAAAACGTCAACAATGTGTTTGCAAACTCTAATAAAGCTATCAAAAAGAGAAAGAAACCTGTGGGGAAGTTGATAATCAACAATGATAAAACCAATGTAAGGCTGATAACCTTAAAATCCAAGTACATTGATGAAATTTTTGTCAATGAAAACAAAGCAATGAAGTTTTATCTAGCTCCTTCCAAAGAAGAAATTAAAGTGAAAGGACTAGATGTTGATAAGTGCAAGATTGATATTAAGATCAAGACTCCATACTGGATACACGAATATGTAGAAGAATAAATCAGTATTATTATCAGCCACATGTAAATTTATTTATTTTTTTTTTAAAAAAAATTTTGTTACATTTTTTTTCTGAAGCTGAAACCGCTTATGTTTTGATAATTTTTGAAAGTAATTTGCTGTTTATTTTTCAAGACTGCCGTAATAGGAAATAATAAATTCATAAAAAAAAATACAGAGGCAGACAGGTGGCAAAAACATACCAGTAAGCTAAATAATATGTATTGAAATATGCTCTTCTTAATGAAAGTATATGTTTAGTGGCAATTGTAATAGACACATAAGTGAATCTCCATGCCAATCAATTCAACTAGTGGACAAAGTTTCATTTTATCTGCTTAATAAATGCGAGTTCCTAGTTAACAAAGCATTATCAATGGTCTTATGATTAGTACTTTTTTTTTTTATTTGAGCTGCGTAGGCTTCTTGCCTTGAGAGTAATTTCCTAAACGAGTAAAAACAGCTCAAGTTTTTTTTTTCTTCCTTCGCTTTTGTTTGTTTTGAGTAATTTCCCTTTTGGGGTTGGTTGTGTTTTTTTCTTAGGAGTATGGGTTTTCCTTGTTCAGTTTCTGTCCACACTCTGAAAATATACTCTTTTTTTTTCTTGTTTCCTTCAGGTAAGTGACTTTTTTTGCTTGAAGGTGATACTGTTTCGTTCTAAGGAAAAATCACTCAGCAGAAGAAAAATTAAAAGAAGAGAGAAAAAAAATTGTTGTTTTTTTACATAGTAAAATATTTATTCATAGTTTGATTTATCTTGAGTAAAATTTTAATTAACAATATTAGAAGAGTAGAGAAACCTAAAGTACCAGCACAATTAAAGTTAACATGTCTGAAGAACAAGCTATTGTCGAAACTGTTGCCCCAGTTGTTTTAGCCACTGCCATCCCAGAAGATGTCGTTGAAGGTCAACAAGAAGTTAGATTATTCAACAAGTGGTCTTTCCAAGACGTTGAAGTTAAGGACCCATCCTTAGTTGCCTACGTCCAAGTCCAAAACCCAGTTTACGTCGGCCACACCGCCGGTAGATACGCCAACAAGAGATTCAGAAAGGCTCAATGTCCAATCATTGAAAGATTAACCAACTCCTTAATGATGAACGGTAGAAACAACGGTAAGAAATTAAAAGCTGTCAGAATCATCAAGCACACTTTGGAAATCATCAACGTTTTAACTGACTTAAACCCATTACAAGTTGTTGTTGATGCCATTGTCAACTCCGGTGCCAAGGAAGATACTACCAGAGTTGGTGGTGGTGGTGCTGCCAGAAGACAAGCTGTCGATGTCTCTCCATTAAGAAGAGTCAACACTGCTATCTCCTTGTTAACCATTGGTGCCAGAGAAGCTTCTTTCAGAAACATCAAGACTATTGCTGAAACCTTAGCCGAAGAATTAATCAACGCTGCCAAGGGTTCTTCCACCTCTTTCGCCATCAAGAAGAAAGATGAATTAGAAAGAGTTGCCAAGTCTAACAGATAAACGGTTGTTGATTTATTCAATACACTCTTTTTTAAATAGATTACTAATTGTTTTAAATATAAGAAACTTTTAATACAGAATTTAACATACAAAAAAATATAAACATAAACTTAGTTAAGATGTGGATATGTTGGATTATAAGTATATCAGGATCAACAATTTAAGTCGAAGAATAATACAGTAGTGTGAATTCAAGTTATGTCATTGTCATTTAGAGTGGATGAATGAAGGGAATTGTCGAGTTGTGAGTTTAAGGTAATGATTGAGAAAGATGTATTGTGGAATTGAGAAGAAAATAGATGCCTTATACATGGAAATGTAAATGACAGTATAGTGGAAATGATTATACCAATGACAGGTTTGGAAGTAAAATCCTTTAATTTTGTGCTTACTGAACTGTTATAATGACTTAAAGATGTTTGAATATACTTATTTATCTCTCTATTCTCTTTTTTTTTTTTCTCCTCGTCTTGAACGTCTGCATCACATCTCTTTGAATTCAGCTATTGGTGTATAATTCATTGCGGATTTACTCTGTCTTTTACAAATCATACAACTACATTTATCAATGCATAACAACGTTAGTTTGAATGATCATACTGTATTGAATCCTATATCTTTAATTATTAAACTGTACTACTACACTTCATATATAAAAAAAAATAAAAAGACTAGGTATTAATTTTTTTATAGCGCTAAATCTTTCAACAACGGGTTTAAATACCCCTTCATGCTTACGTCAATATAAGCAAATATGAACCTATTATTCCAATTATCATTTATATGTATACAAATTAATCATGTTTATGTGTTTGTACAGTCTTGAGTAACCTTCTGGACGGTAATTTGCTTGATTTTGCCTTCAGAATGTTGTGCAGTCGGGTGTTCTTTTTCAAAATTTTGTTGTGGTGAAATTTGAGCTATCTCAAGGCTTGAATTTTTGGTAAATGTGATACAACCGGCACTTCGAAGGCGAAGTTATGAGACTACCAGTTGAACAGAGGTCCTACATGCATTTTGGAAGGTTGGGGCATCGATGAAAGGATAAAACAATGAAGTTGTTAGTGTCACGTCACCCCAAAGCTTTGGACGACCATCATTGAACTAGCAATATGTTTAGATGGCCACTAATCATAGTGTAGACGGAATATGATGGTGAACCAAGCATTGGATAAGGTACACAGTATTGAGTGGTATGTTGGGTCTGAAGTCTCATTACACCTTAGAGTGTTGGTATTAGATTTCAATAAGACAACGACATACTCATCAATGGATACTAATGGTTTCATTGTTCGAAACAATACGTGCAAGTGGTCTGAAGGGTTGTTCAAGGACATCATAGAGGAAGGTAGGAAATCCAATTGGTAAAGATAAGTTAGATGCATGGCCTCTCTATTGATAGGAACACAGACTGCGGCAACGAAAAGGAACGTTGAATGGTTGAGAATTTCAACGGTTCCCTGAATAGTATGTTAGTCAGTGGAAGATCATCTTGTTGTTGTGGATTGGGAAATGGATACGTTCACAACAGCTTGTAACACTGAGCCTTGCTCATGAGAGGATAAAATTCACTGAACATCCAGCGAGGTTGGATGGTAGAAGTTTTTTTAGCCTATGRAAAATACGTSTTATATGCTATCTGCGGTAACAGCAGTTAAGGACGCATTTAAGGAATGAAAGTATTTTTTTGGATATAGGGAAAAACAGTCGGACGGTGAATCATTTGGTGTTATAAAAAAAAGGGGATGATAAGAAACTGTGAGATGTGAAATCAGCGTCGTTTAACGGGTAATGACGAAGATGATGACTAATTATTTAACTCATTCCTGTAGGTAAAAAGGGGATGTGGAGATGTATGACATTGGTAATTAGTTAGGAACATTTGATGACGTGAAGAATAATTTGTAAGCCAAATAATTAATTGAAGAACTACTTTGGATAAATGGGGATCAAATAAGTAGTAAGAATTAATAGATTGCGTAATTATTGAAGATAAGAAAGTCAAGGATTGATGACTTTCAGGTTGATGAAAATTAAGGGTTTTCCAGATGGTAAATATCAATAATCGACCCTGGATTTGAAGATATAAAAGGGGAAGAAAATTATTGTAATTTTGGAAATTAATTTTCAGATTTTGTATTTGGATAATAGGTTTCTCTAATGTTAATCTTAAGTATTTCTAAGGTTAGAAATATCTTTAAGTTGTAACAAGAAATATATGAGTTAGAAAACCAGAGGAATTAAGACAAATTAAGACAAGCTAACATTGATATAAGTTGATTCAAATAAAGTTCTAAGTTAGGATTTTCACTATACATATGTTCTAGTTGCTTTAAAGAATAAACTATAAGAAAACCATGAGAAACCAAGATAAAGGTAAACCCTTAAAACACAAGAAGACAAGAGATACAATTACATATACTTCTGAAAGTATCCCAGAGGAATTTCGGGACACTGGGACCGACTCTCACAACATGGTAGACGGCGTAAACTCTCCCACACCATCATCTGCTGCTAACGATGGTGAAAGTAATTCTGAAACAGAATCATCTGTTGAACAGGAGGTTGACAAAGAAATGGAAAAGAATGTAAACGACCAAGCTTCCACTAGTATCGGCTACACCACTCCAACTGTACAAAGAATGAATGAATTACAATCTCTAACTGAGACTTTGATGAAGGAGATTAAACAGTTGAAGTCAGAAAGACACATGAGTAATGCTAGTACAGTAACAGGAAAAACTCCTGGCCCAAGGGATTACTATGATTACTCTCAGTTGTTTGTCAACCGTGTTGGAAAGAATTACACATTTAATGGAGAGGAAGAAGATCCACAAGAAAGAGTCGACAAGTACACTGAATTTAGAAGTAAGATTGAATTTGCACTTAACTCGCATCCAATCTTGGAACCACAATTGCAGGAACCAGCTATTAGAGAGGCTCTATTTAGTATCTTGAAGGGTTCTGCCTTTTCTGATTTCCAACCAATGGCTAAACAAGGCTTAACCATCAAACAAGTTTTATCAGCCATGGACAAGATATATGGTTACAGAACAGATTTACCTATGTTAATGAAACAAACTTACGATTTACCTATCTATGATGATAGATGTGTGGACAATACCTACCTTTCCAAGACCATGGGTACCTGGTTGAAAATCGAAGAATTAACGGAGGGATGGTCAGCTAAGAGATTCATCTTTGAATTAATGAAGGGCCACATCTTGGGCACAGAATCAAACAGAATTGTTTCAAGTTTTACCATATCGAAGGTTCGTGAATTCTATGATGAAATGTACGAATTTGACAGACAAAGAAATCTAAATGTGGCAAATCCCAACACACCGTTAGGTATAAGGTACAACACTGCAGTTTTGGAAGTTAACGCTTTCAACACTGGTCCTGGTAAGAAGGTTGAAAAGAAACGTACTTGGAAGAAACCAAGAACTCGTCCACCTAAGAATTATGAGAGGATCTGGAAGGCCTTATCCTCAAAGAAACACATCAAGAACTCCGAGGCAAACAAGAACATTGCCAAGGAGAGATTTGACAAGGATTGCTGCTTATATTGTGGTAAAGAAGGACATTCCGGTTTTACCTGCACTGCCACTAAAAGTGAATCAGGATATTTTCGTGACTCAAGCTAAACTTAGCGAAATGGCTCCGACGTACGTAGGAAGTTGGACTGGAAAGAATTGGATTAAGCCATTGAAGGTCTCGAATAAGGATGAACAACTTGAGATAAACACCTTGTTGGACACAGGTGCAGCTATCTCACTTATTCACCCTGATTTAGTGGAAAGATTAAGACTGGATGTTAGAACTACCAATCCAGGTATTACAATTTCAGGAATTGAAAAAGGATCCATACCGTTGAGAGAGATAGTTACTCTATCTGTTGTACACGATCATATGGAATACGATGTTACGGCTTATGTGTTTGAGAAGACTCCACATCCGTTTCTGTTAGGTTTTGCAGACTTGGTAAGATTGAAATTTTTAGTTGAGTCAGCTAAACACCAAGTTTTGTATAATGAGGAATTGATTCAGGTTATGAACCATGCTGCTGTTAATGATGTTGAAGCACAAACACATCATGAGACTCTGGTAAATGGAACTATATCAGACTCAGATCTGCTAAATAAGTCTTCTTCAAACAATGGTGGTATTACTCCTACGAACTGGATGCTGTTTAATGAAGTTACAACAATGGATAAGGAGGAGTTCCTAAAAGCTTTGGGGATTCCGAACGGCATGAAGATGAATGACCCGTTTTCATTGTTGGATGAAGTGGATAATGGTTTGGTTACTATGGACCATGGAAATGGATCCAAAAGATTCCAGGCTAGAGAACAACGGCTGTTTAAGGAATTTGCTGATATTTTCCAATCGTCATTCAAGGATACTAATGCCAGTAGTGGAAACTCTAACACTCAAAAACCTAAGATGAGAATTATTCTAAAGGAAGAATTTAAGGATTGGTCAAAATCTATCACTAGGTTTGAAAAAGATCCAGACAAGATTGCCATCATGGAGGGTATGGTGAAGGAGCTGTTAGATGCTGACATTATTGAAGGAAGTGTATCAAACCATAGTTATCCAGCGTTTCTTGTTCCAAAAGGCAAGGATAAGTACAGAATGGTGACCGATTACAGGTTATTGAATGACCACACGGTAACTGAAGAGACTGATTTACCAACGGTCCAAGAAATGCTTCAACAGTTGGGCAAGAACAGGTTCTTCTCGAGTATGGACTTGCTCAATGGATATTTCCAAATGGAAGTTGAAGAGTCAGACAGACACTTGACCGCTTTTACTGTAAGAAGTGGTCACTATCAATACAAGAGAGTTCCTTTTGGACTGAAGAACGCTCCTTTTGCATTTACGAAGTTCATGAGATATGTGCTTCATGGTATTGATGAGGTTTTGTTCTATATGGATGATATACTAATCACGTCAGATAGTTTTACAAAACATGAAGCTAAACTTCGTGAAGTCTTCACCAGACTTCAGGAACAAGGCGTCACTTTGAAGAGAGAGAAGTGTCATCTGTTTAGAACTGGTGTTAAGTTCTTAGGCTATATGGTTACCAGACGAGGTGTTGAAATGACTCAGGACAGAACTGAGGCTATTACTAAGATGATTCCACCAAAGACGGTAAGCGAAGCTAGATCCTTTGTAGGAATGGCCAACTACTTTAGACGATTCATCCGCCATTTTTCCACCATTATCAACCCAATACACGACTTCATCAACAAGAAGGTCGAATGGGGAGATAGTCAGCAAACTTCGTTTGAACTAATGAAGGAACTTCTGACTAACAATCCTGTTTTGGCTCCATATGTTCCTGGTGCCGAAATGAGAGTGACTTGTGATGCTTCAAAAGTTGCTATTGGGGCGGTTCTGGAAATGGCTGAAATCAAAATGGAGAAGAAGGTGTGGCGTGTTGTCGAATACTTTTCTAAATCACTGAAGAAGGCTGAGAAGAATTATTACGTTGGAGATTTAGAATTTCTGGCGATTGTTGCAGCTCTAAAGAAATTTAGATACTACTTGATTGGTAAGAAATTCACAATTCGAACTGATCATGCTCCTCTAAGTGCTTATAATCACTTCACTGATTTGAATAGTAGATTGCAACGACAATTGGATGTCACATTAGAATTTGATTTCAAAATTGAGATACTGAAGGGCGTGCATAATACTGTGGCTGATGCCTTAAGTAGAATGCCTACTGAATCTAGGAATGGTGCTGAAGATTTTTCTGCGATACCGGTTTTAGCACTGACGGCTAATGAAGGGTTAATGGATCATCTGAACACTCACATTGATATTCAAGAATTCAGAAAATTTTACGCCAAGGACGAATTTTGTAGTGCCATGCTTCTACAGCTAAGAAATGCTGATGGTGCAATTGAAAGTAATTTTGAGTTTGATGAACCAGATATTGAAAACCTAAGATTATTTGAAAGATATATTGCTGAGTACACCAATTCGGCAATATTAAGACAGGATATTCAGGTGGTTAACAAGATTTTGTACTATAAAGGAAGAGCTGTTGTACCAAAGGACATGGTTGATTRCGTTTTGAATGTATTCCATGACAGCCCTTTCTATGGTGGTCATAGTGGTGCTTCCACTGTGATGTTGAAGATTTCAGACATACTATTCTGGAGAGGCATGAACAAGCAAATTCATGAGTATGTCAAATCTTGTTTAACCTGTCAGACAACTACTCGTCTCAATCACAGTAAAGGTAAGCTCATGCCGCTGGAGGTGCCTGCTGGAAGATTTTATGAACTCAGTATGGATTTTCTCTCTGGTATCCACAGAGCAGATGAAGAAGGGCATGATAGGATCCTGGTGGTAATTGATAGATTCAGTAAGTTTGTGATTCTGATCCCTACAAAGAAGACACTTACTGCTGAGGAATTGGTTTATGTGTTGTTTAAGGAAGTTTTTAGTAAGTTTGGAATACCTCAGTCAATAGTTTCAGACAATGATGTCCTATTTGACTCCCAAGTTTACAAGGAAGCAACAAAGCGTTTTGGCATAACTTTGAAGAAAACTACTCCTTACCATCCACAGGCGGATGGTCAAGCTGAAAGAGCTATTCAGTTAGTTATTGATATGTTAAGGAAGTATTCTGACAGAACAAGAGACTGGAGTAAAATGTTGCCTTATATCGCTCATGTGATCAATGCTACTCCAAGCAGATCAACTGAATTTTCCCCTTTCCGTGTTGCTTTTGGTTACAACCCCAGACGGGTGTCTCCAAATACTGTTGTGGCAGACACGAGTGTCATGTGGGATATAGCTGTTGAAGCAAAGTTTATTGAGGATATTGTAAGGGAGAATTTGGAGGATGCTAGAATCAGAATGCAAATGAACGATAATAAGGTCGACCTGATACTCAAGAAGGGAGACTTTGTTTTGGTAAACAGAGAAATCATTTACTCCAAAGGGCCATACATGAAGTTGATGCCGCTGTACTTAGGACCTTTCCAAGTCGAGGGGGTAGTCAACAAGAACGCTTATTATATTCGATTCCCAGGCTCAAGAAGAAGAAGCAATCAAGTCAATGTAAAGGATCTGAAGTTGTACAACAGAAGGAATGTTGTTTATGCTAAACCTCCAGAAACTCCTTTGGATAAAAGTCTGAGAATGAATCAGATAACCCAGATTGTCGGTTGGGATGAAAAGAATGTCTATGTGAAAATGGAGAGAGTAGACCCTGAAATTACGGTTGAATATCCTAAGAATTACTTTGTGATTCACGGTAAGCTCCTAAAGGAAAAGTTAGGTGCTTTGGTGCAAGCCTTAGCCAACAAGGGTTTTGCAATAGGTGGTGAGGATGAGAAAGCCACTATGGAGGAGGATTTGCCTACCTCGGTACATCGGTAAGAAACAGGCGGTATATATCCTTAGTAAAAAGTTTCTGAGAAAGAAAAGTAAATTTTTTTACTTTGGTAGGAGCGGTTTTGTTTCGACTAAGTTTATCTGATGCCAAGCTAAAGTTGTTAATCAAGGACAGGCTTTGATTTTTTTTGGACGATGTTCTACACCATACACTTCGGGACGAAGTTGGATCGACCCGGGGCATGTSGATKAAAKTATKASMWAKCTCRATTRGCTSAGTTGGTTTAGAGCGTAGTGCTAATAACACTAAGGTCAACAGTTCGATCCTGTTATTGAGCATTTTATTATTTTTTTTGCTGTTTTTTTTGGTCGTTCATAAAAAAAATATTACATAATCTGGCCAAGAGCTTATCCACAGCTATTATCCCTACCAAACCATTTTGTCAAAAACTTCAACAGTAAACCGCATAATTCCCCTTTTATGATTTACCAATTATTTTTTTTGAAAAAAAGCAGCACAAGGATTACATAATTCAAGTCATTAACCGTTAGCTATTCAAAAAAATAACTCATTTGTTTTCATCACATAATATCTACAGTCAGATATACCCTTACAGTAGCTGTTTTCTCTCAAATAATCAACGGATTGTGTGAATATGATCACATTTTCCTTAAAATGCTAACACTGGCTTAGGTAAACACAGCACTGCTTGCTTTATCTAATAGGCTTTTAATTTACTTTATTAAGAAAAAAGCATAATCAGATGATGTGATTACATAATTCGGTATTCATTTTTATTCACTTTATTTTTAGTTTCGACAAATGATTAACTTTGATTTGCCTTTTTTTTCCAATAGTATATAAACGAAGATTAAATTAAAGAATTTTATAAATTACATTTGACATGACCAATAATACTACAAATAACCACACACCAAGCAAATAACCATCACAATGTTCGACGAAAGATACACTCCAGTTAAGTTAGACGACACCAACCTATTCAAGCCATTGAAGTTGAATGACAAAATCACCCTGCAACACAGAGCCGTCATGGTTCCATTGACCAGAAAGAGAGCTGACGACAAGTATGTCTTGAAGCAAGACTTGTCTCACTGGGAAGAAGAAGACTGGAAGCAGTTTGCTGCTCAGCCAGAAAACAAGGTTGACAGTGTCAACAAGAAGGGTCTAGTCACTGAATACTACCACCAAAGATCCATCAGACCAGGTACCTTGATCATTGCCGAAGCCACCTTCATCTCCGGTAAGGCTGGTGGATACGAAAATGTCCCTGGTATTTGGAACGATGAACAAGCTGCTTCCTTGAAGAAGGTCATTGATGCCATCCACGCCAACAAGTCATACATGTTTGTTCAACTGTGGAACTTGGGAAGACAAGCTGATCCTATTGTCTTGAAGAACGAGGGCTACGACTTCTTGTCTGCCTCTGAGGTCTACCCAATCAACGACAATGCTGTTGACTCCACCAGAAAGTCCAAGGAGTGCGGAAACCCACTGAAGGCATGTACCATTGAGGACATTGAGGACTTCAAGAGAGACTACCTGGTTGCTGCCAGAAACGCCTTCAAGGCCGGTGCTGATGGTGTTGAGATCCATGCTGCCAACGGTTACTTGATCAACCAGTTCATTGATGTCAAGGTCAACAAGAGAACCGACCAGTACGGCCCGCAATCCTTTGAAAACAGATCCAGGTTCCTATTTGAGGTCTTGGACTCCATGGTTGCTGAGTTCGGTGCTGACAGAGTTGCTGTTAGATTGTCTCCATTCGGTACCTTCGGTGACATGAGCGGTGACGATGCCTACCCAGAAACCATCCAAATGTACACCTACATCTACCAAGAGTTGGAAAAGAGAAGATTGGCTGGTAAGGGTCCTGTTTACTTGTCCATTGTTGAACCAAGAGTCACCAACCCATTCTTGACTGAGGGTGAGGGTGTTTTGAACACTGTCAACAACGAGTTCTTGTTTGACCACTTCAAGGGTGTTGTTTTGAGAGCTGGTAACATGGTCTTGGGTAACAAGTTCACCAAGAAGATCATCGACCAAAACGATAGAACATTGGCTGGTTTCGGTAGATACTGGATTGCCAACCCTGACTTGGTTGATAGACTTGAAAAGGAATTGCCATTGAACAAGTACGACAGAAACACCTTTTACGCTGATACCTACAGAGGTTACATTGACTATCCATTCTACAAGGAATAAATATTGTTATATATAAATGTAAATTGATGATGTGCGCTTAAAGAATATCCGCTACCATGTTTTGGTGCTGTTCCCGTATCTCTTTCACGCTACCTTTTTTTTTAAAAAAAAAGGAAAAATTTCCAAATACTCATAGATTATTTTTTCTTGGCTTAACATGTTTTTTTGAAAGTAACTCTCAACAACGAAAGAAACCAAAACAACAAAGATAGAACCATCAAGCAATGCAGACATTTTCTGATTACAAGAAGCAACTCAATTTCAAGGTAACCAAGACATACGACGACAAAATCAGAACACTGGTGAATTCGGTCAATCATTGCAAAGTCTACGAGTTTGATGACGAAACCAGTGACTGGCAGTTCACGAACTGCCAGGGCCCCATGATGCTTTATGAGAGGTACTTGAACATAAACCCACAAACAGGAGACATCCACGGGTACCAGCTCATAGAGAACGAGGTTGATGACATCTACGAAACAAGCCAGCTTACAGGCGAGGATGGGTACAGATTCGGACTGATGGTGTTCAACAGATCAGAGCAAGTGAACTTCTCCCTGGGCATATCAAACGACGTTAAGTTCATAAACAGACAGAGGGCACTAAGAAGCGAAGAAAACAAAGACACGGAATCGTTCTTCCAGGTGAAGGTTGACTTGAAAGAGGACTTGATTATATTGAAGTCGCATTTGGGGCAAGTTTATGGCTTTTGGATAGAAAATGAAGGTGAGAGACTTCTTGTTTTTAATCTATTGAAGCAATTCGTCACTCTGCAATGAAACTAGATAGATTATATAAAGTCATATCATTAATGTCATTAAACAAAGAAAAAAAAAAAGATAATAAATAATATTTATGTTTTTCTTTTTGCTTCTTTTTTTTTATGGAAAAAAAAAAGGGAATGTATTTGATATATATTTATAATTATAATTCATTAATGGTTGGCAATTCAGTGGTCTTACCAACAGCAACATAGTTGAACTTGTCCAATTTGTAGGTGGTGGCGTTTGACTTGACACCGGAGAAGGTTTCAGTGAACTTGTTGGCACCGGAGATATTGACACCCTTCTTCAAGGCTTCAACAATGGACTTGATGGCAGCAGCTGGAGCTTGGCCAGTGGCGTAGATGGAGAAGACACCAACCTTCTTATCAGCATAGGTTTCGAATTCAACCTTGGAAACATCCTTGGAAGCCTTGAACAAAGGAGATGTGACAAAGTTCTTCAAGGTTTCGTATGTGGCAAAGTCCTTTTCAGCAACTGGAATGGCAATGGCAGCAGTGGAGGAACCGGAGGCAAATCTCAAAGCAGCGGATTCACCAACGTATGACTTTGTGGCAGCGGAGCTGTTGATCTTGGCTGGGATGGCCTTCAAGAAGTCGTTTTCAGCAATGAATTGCTTCAAGGCAGCTTCTTCAACGTTTTCAGTGGTTAAGACAGCGTTGGAGGCGGAGTATAACTTGGAGGCGAATTCCTTGATATCTTGGTGGGAAATGGAGTCAACTTGATCGTAAGCAACAGGTTGGCCTAGAACAGAGTTCTTGAAGGTTAATTGGTATAACAAGTCCTTGGCCTTCAATTGGGAACAGGAGGTGGTCTTGGCATAGTCGTTCAAAACAGCTGGAATGACTTCTTCGTCAAATTGGTATTTCTTGAAGGCACTCTTGGAAACAGTGTTGTTCAAGGCTTCCAAGAAGTAAGGTAAGTTTTCCTTCAAGAAGGTGGCTTTCAATTCAATGGAACCATCTCTCAATGGAGTGGATTGGAAAGTACCACCAATGACTTCGGATTCTCTGACTAATCTTAAACCAGACTTGTCAGCGGTGTCCAAGAAGTTGTATCTAGATAATAAGTGGGCTAAACCTTGTTTCTTACCAGCACCGGTGGTGTTGACTAATTTCAAAGAAACAGTGGAAACGTTGGTAGCAGCAGAGTATGATCTTTTGATTGATTGAGAGAACATTATGTATTTTTATTGATTGTGTATGTTTTGGGTTAGTATTAAGAGGGATATCAAAATATGTGTGATGAATATAAGTTTATACTATTTGTAATAAATGAATATAATTTTTTATTGGTATTTTTTTAAAAAAGTAGATATGTTTAATTTGTTAACTTATTATACAGTTTTTAAAAAAGGGTTATCTTTAATTTAATCGATTGAATCAGAAAGTAAAGATTGTGGAAATAAATATAGAGAAAAAGGAGGTGATTGATTATAAATATTTAGATTGGTTTATACTTATTATGTTTCAAGTTGAATGTTATATTCTGTTAGAGGTTTATGTTTTTTTTAAAAAAAAAAGGAATCCATGAGGAAAGGAAGGAGTGTGTGGGAAAGAAAAAAAATTTTTTTTTTACTGAAGTGAAATTAAGTAGTGATATTTGAAGATTATTACAGTGTTTTCTTATGAATATATTGGTTTAACTGGAGTATATTTGATATTGATACATATATCATTGATTATCTAATAGTACTGTGATAGATTACATTAAGAAGGTTTGCTGATGATAATTTAGATAAAATCATATAATTATATATTAAGAAATACTTTGCCATTGCTTCGAAGTAACTTGTCAAAGAACCTGCTTTGTGTTTTTTTATTGGATTGTGGTCACATGACTATATAGCTAAAAGTATCACATGACTGATCACATGACTTGATAGATGAACATTATTGTTACCCGAAACAAGTAAAGTACATTTACCCAAAACAGGAAGCAATGATTTTTTTCTTTGGAAAAAAAAGTAAAACGCAACACAGAGATCAAATTACCAAAACGTTTCTTTTTTTTTTTCCTTAGATCATACACATTTCAAATATATGAAAAATTTTATATTTTTTGAAAACTACATACAAATTTAATTCTATCTTCTTAATTAATAACAACTTTGTCTAATCATCTTAATCATTCAATTAACAATATTGAAATAACCTGTAAAAAGTATATACAATCATCTTTTTTTTTTCCTGAAACATCATGGGGTTATTGGATACCATTGACAAAATCGAAAATAAGGATAATGACCAAAACAATACCTCTCATAATCCTAATGACATAGGTACCCGTAATGTCAACATCAACAACGATGACTTTTACTACAGCAAAGATATGGAAAACATTTCTGTCAGATCCATAAGACCTAAAACCTTTTTATACACTACCACCATCAAAAAATTCCTCGGAGAAAAGGCTGAAGCCATTGCTAAAATTCTCATAAGCAAGCAAAGAATTACCTTAAAGGCCTTGTACTCATATCTAAACTCCACAGATGTCCCAATGGATCTTTCATCCATTAAAAAAACATTGGTTTCCATGATCCAGCTGAACTTAATCAAATACTATCAAGATGAGATCCCAAGAAACTTCAATCCAAAGTTAAACAACAATAAAAAATTCAAACAGAAGATACATTACTCCCTAAATGATGAGGGGATCAATGTGTTATTGTACTCTGGAGAAATCATCACAGCTTCCACAAGTTACCATTCATACATGGGCAAGCCAGCCATGCTCTTGATTGAGCAGATCATGACCAATTGCTTACAGTTTGGTTTCCTTTCTATAGATCAAATAATCATGACCGTTAAGAACTCAGAGCATACAGAATTCCCTGAGTTTGGTGATGAGGAGTTCATCAAGCAATGCATAGACATCCTTATAAAGGACGGCTGGCTCTCCAAGACGACTCCACTGGACCAATGTCCCCCAAGAGACCTCTGGGCCCTTGTCTACAACAGAGAATACTACAACATTGGCCAAGTCGATAAAACCTTAAGTGAGTTGAAACGAAAGCATCAATCTGTTTTGAAAAGTAAAGAAAAGTTTAATGTATTAACCTCATTCTCTCAGGGTAATGTTCTAAAAATTTCTCTGGATAGATTGTGGAAATACAAAAGAGTCATGCACATTGCAAAATTAAGTGAATCTATCCATGGTATTCACATCGCCAAAATATTAAGCTTCTGTGGTGACATAGTTGGAAACAAGCAACCTTCCCTTAGAGATCCTTTGAAACAGTGTGGGTTGTTTGATGATGCTAATGAAAAAACTGCATTCATTGAAGAATCCCAATACAAAGACGAAAACACCAAGGGATGTTCATTCGATGCACTTGATATCCAAAGATTCATAAAGCAAAGAAAGATTCCTATTAACTTAAACAATGTTTTAATCAACACATTGGTTGAAAAGAATAATCAGAACCCTAACAAACGAGTCAAAAGAGAAAATCCTAGTTTGAACGACATCCAAGAGGAGAATGAAGATGACTTGGACATTGATTTGGATCTTGATTCTAACGGCAAAAGATCAATCAAGGATGAAGACGATGATGATGAATTTGACATAAACACCAGAGCCTCAATCCCAGAAATTAACGCATGCTTACAACTTCTTTCTGATGACATGCAAAGCATTCAATTTTTAAAAAAGACAGCCACGGGTAGATATTACTTCCCCTTCACTGAGTTGAACAGTATCATAAAGCAAAATGTTTACGACGGTTTGATTGAATCATCATTGGGTGTCAGTTCCTTGAGACTTCTGAGATGTGTCAGAGCCAACAGACTGGTCACTGAGAAGACCCTATGTTCATTGGTTCTGTTAAAAGATAAAGACGTTAGACACATTGTTACAAAACTAATCAAAATAAACGCTGTGGAAATCCAAGAATTACCAAAGGCCAGTGACAGATCAGCTGCTAGAACAGTCTTTTTGTACAGAATCGACGAAACCCACCAATACCAATACATGGAAGATAATCTCTGCTGGAACATTGCAAACTTAATCAACAAGGTTGAACTTCTAAAGGAAAAGAATAAGGTTTTGCTTGCAAAGGCAGAAAGAGAGGACGTCGTCGGTAAGGAGGAAGAACTCTTACTTGCTTCAGAACTAAGTCAACTGAAGATGATCAACGAAAGAGAAATCAGCTCTTATGTTAGACTGAACAGATTGTTGTGTTTGTGGGAGGTATTCCAATTTTAATTTTTTTTCCACTTTGACTTTTTTTTCATTTTTTTTCAAAAATTAAACTCTTAGATATATATCAATAACTAATCACTGTAAACTTTTGTAAAGACTTTTGACAGGTTCCTTCAACCATGGTGTTAAAAAGAGTGCCCTTTGAATCATGTTAATGTTTCCTGTTTTAATTAACATATCACTTTTGACTTCAGGACTAGATAGTTGCAATGGCTTTTTATTCATCAACTTGAATGCAATGCTTGGCTCCTCTCTTTCCCATGCCTTGATGTTGTTTGGATTCATAAACAATGATCTTTGTAGAATTTGCTTATTGTCATCTCTGTTCAATTTTTCGTGTATCATCAAAACCAAGTTCAAAACTTCTTCCTCTTCAACTTTGTTGTTTTTACACAAATGCTTCAAAGTTTTCTTCATGATTTCCTCATCCTTGTTTAGTAAACCTATGGCTGCATAGACCTTCAACAACTTTGCGTCATCCCATGATTCAAAGGTTATTTGCTTCTCTCCTTGGAATGAAATCTTGAACAGAATCTCTAGCACGCTTTCGTATTTGTAACTTCTTAAAATACTTAGGGCATCATCAATTTGTCCCTGGAAAAATTGACAAAGGGCTATGACAACATCATTGGACATTTTGAGAGTATCTGTGACATTTTCAGCAAATTCGGCTATTTCCTTGCTTGATTCTGCCTCGCTCAACGCCTTTGAATAATCTCCATTAACCATCAACATTCTTGCGTATTGAGTCTTCAATCTGCAAACAGTCAATACCAAGTCGTTTTCCATGCTTTCATCTATCTTTGCTTCAAACTTAGATATCACATCCTCAATAATAGGCATGGCCTTTTCAACTTCCTTTACTCTCTCTAATAGGACTAACAATGATTGCAAGGCCAACGTGTCATGTGGTTTTTTCTTCAAATACATCTCCAAGCTTCTACTGGTGAATATGAACTCCTGCAATGCCAAAATATCATTACTTTGACCCTTGTTAGCAAAATTCTCCTTTAATACAGACATAGCATAATAAATCGCTATGAAATCAGATTTACCCTTTGATAAAACAAATGAGTGCTTGAAGTATTTAGATGCAATGTCATTCATACCTTGGAGGCTGTAGGATAAAGCCAACCCAAACCATGAGAAGTAGTTGATTGGGAACATTGCTTGTGACTTTGTGAATAAATCATTGGCAAACTCTGTGTCCTTGTATTTCAATGCCAAAATCGCCAAGTTGTTATAAGTCAAGGGTTCAGTTGACGAAATTGACAATGCCTTCACAAAGCAATGTTGCGAAACTCTATAGTTTATGTCCATAGTGGCCATTCCTAACCCATTCCAAGTGGCAGACACATTGGATTGGAACTTAATAGATCTTTTGAACGACTCTATCGCCATGTCCCTGAAGGAAACATTTCCTGTCATTACAGCAGTTGTGAATTCAGCTGTGGCAAGATTAAACCACAAGGATGCTCTAATAGCTCTGATAGACTTCTCATAGTCATTCACTATAAAGGAACACTTGGCAGCCAGTATCATACATTTACAAATAATCCCAACAGTTTCACTGAAATCCACATCAGAAGTTGAATAGTCATCATCAGTTAAGGATTCAATGCTAACTGGATTGTACTTCAAAATTTCAAGTTCGTTTTCCAAAATTCCTGCAGATTCAAAAATATCAATCAAACTTTCAATAGGCACATCATCGTGCTTGGATCCAATACTCAAGAATACTCTCAAGGCCCTGTTCAAGTTTGTCCACAATGAATTGAAATGTGCCAACTTCAAATCATGAATGCAAACATGAACACATTCAATAATCTTTTCAGCCTTCAAACAACTCTTGCTCAAGAATCCTTGTTGATTCAAGAATTCTGCATAGTTGGCCAGGTGAGAAATGTATTCCAACAAGTAACAATCCTTGAAGTCAACGGTTTCATCATCAAAGCAGAGACCATTGAAGAACACCTCAGCCTCCTCAAATTTACCCAGTCTTGATAGTACAATTGCATAAAAAAAGACACCATACTCATAATCAGGATAAAGCTCAATTGTTCTGGAGAAGACCTTTAAAGCGGCTTCGACTTTCCCATTTTCTAAGTATGCTTGACCTAAAGTGACCAATGTTTGCCTGTCCTCATTGTTGATTCTCATGGAATTTTGCAAGTAGTCGATGGCCTCGTCAATTTGGCCAATGTTCAAACTGTGGATACCCAGTACTCTGTAGGGCCAGTTTTCAAACTGTAGCTCCCGTTTCACATATCCAGAATCAATCAAGTCCTTACATACAGAGGCAGCAATCTTCCATTCCTGTTTATCACACAAGCTCTTGACAATGTAGTGTGCAGAAAGTATGTCTCCATTGAACAAGAAGAATGCCTTCCAAAAGCACTTAAATGCCCTGGATGAATCCAATATGTACTCGCTGTATAGAATACCCAATTGTTGATAACTCTTCCAGTGATACTCATTGATTTTTATACACTTGATCAAAGTTTCATAGGCCAGGTCCAAATCATCCTCATGTTCCTCAATCTTGAATCTCTCCAGGTACATCAAGGATTGCTGATATCTTACCTGACACTCAAACTCAGTGTCCAATGGATTGCCGTCTCTTGCGCTAATCTTCATGATTTCATCCACATACTTCAGGGATAACTGATAGTTATTCAACTTCAGTTCACAATAGGACAGTCTTTCCAAAGCATTCAAGGACTCTGGGTTTTGTTCCAAGTATTCAGTAATGATCAAGGCAGCTTCATCGTAACTATCTCTCTCAATCAAAATCATGGCCTTTCCGTATTTGGCTCTCAAGTTGTTAGGATCAATGTTGATATATTGGTCATACAACTTGATTGCCAGGGAATGATACTTTGGAGAGTCGACGTATGTATAGATTAAGGCCAAATCTAAGGAAAAGCTTAACTTGGTGTTTGGCATGTTGTAACCGTAATCGATATAGTTTGTCTTGCACATCTGTATACCCTTTTGTACAATAGGCAAAGCCTCGTCATACTTTTTTATTAGGGTCAAATGGTTAACCACTAATCTATTGGCCAACAGACTTGTGTTCTTTAGATCTTCCATGATGTCCAACATTGCACCATAACATAGATCAGCATCTCCCAAGTTTTCATTCAAGTTCATTTCTTCCTTGATGGATTCAATTTCATCTCCTTCAATGTTCAAGAAGTTCTGCGGATTCATTATCAAGGTGAACAGCAGTAAAGTCAACTTATCCTGTGGGAATCTTGTGATGTACTTTGAAATTAACTTCTTCATGTGATTTAAATCATCTTGTAATGAGCCGAAATCCATCCAATCCAGATGTAAGTTGAAAATCTTTTGGGATATTTGATCAGAGCCAATCAATACCAAATTGTCTATGTATTCTAAAACTTCACTTTCAAAGTAATGTGTTTTTTCATCAGTGGACAAATAAGAGCATTTTTCTAATCTATAATCAACCAGCTCCTCTTCGTATTGGAATCTTTCAACTATATCGTGATCTTCCTCTTCGATTATACAGCCAATCAGCTCAACATATATTCTTTCAACCGGTGATTGCAAAAACATATCGCATAATGATTCTTTGTACATGGCTTCATCCTTCATCTGGTAAAGAGCTTTGAATTTGATTTTCTTGGATTTCTCAGCTTTAAGTTCAAACTTCAAACTTTTCAATAAACTGTCTTTTTTACTGTAAATTCGATGACCTATGGTATTGAAGAAAGACTTCGGGTCTGAGTCAGGAATGCATTTTGATAAAAGAGCTGATTCACACTGTGGAACTTTGTTTTTGAAGTCTATTATAAATGTGACAATGTTGTTGTATGTGAGTGAATCATTCGCTTCTTGACATTTCAAGTAAAAGGCATGTAAAAATTCAAAAAGAACATCAAAGGTGCAGATATTATTTTCAAACTTCTCCAATGTATCGGAATTAGATGAATTGAGTTTAAAATAATCATTGAAAACCTCCCACTTTCCCTTGTACCCAAGCATGTTAGTAGAGTCTAAATCTATGTTTGTGGAGTACACTTTCAAGGCATCCTTGAACTTCTTGAGCATGTTTAGACATTTACCCTTAAGCAGCATTGCCAGGTATGACTTGTTGTCTATTTCCAAAATGTATTCACACCATTCTATACAGTCATCAAAGTTTTTCTTTACAAAGTCGTCTTTGGCATTTTTCATATACCCCTTTATAGTCAATAGATCTGACTCTGATAGTTTATTACTGTTTTTTTGTTTTGCCATTGTATTTGCTGTTATAAAGTAAATATACCAGGGTGTAGTTGGTTATGTATTCAATATTGAACCAGTGTTAACTTTTGGAAAAGCGTGGAAGAACAGTGAGTTTTTGCTGTAGCGATCATGAAGAAACAAAATTGTTATTTTTTTTCAAAATGGTCACATGACGTGTTGGGATTTGGCAGCGGGGGAAAAATCGAACAAACGATCCACAATGTTTACACAGTGATCAACGTACACATTGATTTGTACTATCAGATATTCTTAAGATCCATAATAGCACCTAGGGAATACAAACTTTATATATAACAACATTTTACAAGAAAAAACAAGATGATTTATAGAAGCGAATCCACAAACTTTAGCAACTTATCCTCGGATCTGATACAGAACTTCAAGCAACTGTTCAAGTTCATTGATATAGACAATGATAACAGCATCAACAAAGAGGATATACAGAAACTGATAAGAATCATCAACCTGAACGACAAGGTCGATGTCAATGAGATGTTCCCTGCAGGTTCTGACTCAATCACATATCCTGAATTTCTGTCCATCATGGGCAAATTGTTCCAAGGTTTCCCAAATGATCAACAGCTACGAGAGGCATTGATGAGCTTTGCCGAAGAATCTAATCAAATGGATCTTAATAAAATAGATGCTGAGAAGTTGTTTTCATATTTACAAAAAACGGATTTCTATATTAAAGATCAAGGCACTTTCCTAAAACAATGGAAGCACTTTATATTGCTCGAGAATGGAACGACTTATTTCCTAGGAGAAAGTTTTCTAAAAACTTTTGAATAAGTTTTATAAGATATGGTGATGTATAACACTTGTCATTTCTATTATCTGAAACATTACATAACTATTATATATACCTAGTTCAAAACATTTTAATTTTTTTGTTTTTTTAATAAAAATAACAAATACTTACTAACAAAGTATATAATCTATTAAAGATACCTATAATAATTTATTATTTTGTTTATTTCTACACTTGTAAAAAACAAAAGTGAAAATAATGATCGAGCCAACAGCTTAAACAATATTCTCGCTATCATTAGAAATCAACAATCAATTCAGTAGCATACCAATCTTCAAATGAACCATCTGGTAAGTATCTTCTGATGACCAAAGGTATTTTGTTTTCTTCTAGTTCCTTGGTGGCTATCTTTAAAGTATCAGTTTCACCATCCAAGGTAACAAAGGTAGGAGCATTCATACTGATTTGAAGGGATCTAGCACCCAAAATTCTGGCTCTTTCGTACTTGGTCATGTATGGGGTGGTGGTTCTATCTTCTTTTTTAATGGCTTTTTCCTTCAATGATTGTAGCTTGTTGAATCCGGTGGAGTTGTGTTGGTCCATAATTTCTTGATCAAATTGAGCAGCACCAGAGGCAATTATGATTTCTTGTGCTTCTTGTTTGGTTTCAGTGTTTTCAGGTTGTACTTCTATGTTTTCATTATCAGAGAATTCCTCCATCTCCTTGTCGAAATCAGCGTATTGCTCATCAGCGTTGTCGTTATATGCTTCTTCTCTGTCAGACATTATGTAGTGTATATATGGTTTTGTATCTCACAAGTTTATTGTATTAGTATTTTGATTTTCTAAAAAGTAATTGTATTAGGATTAAAAAATATATGCTGAATTGTGTAGAAAATGTGAAATTCATAGAATCGAAAAAAAAAAAAGAAAAAAAAAGAAACGGGAAGAAATTTGCGTAACAAGCTCGCTACACGGTGAAGCTAAAAAAGTATGGAAATTACGCTAATGGGATATTTTCAATCTAAGGGAGACAATCACCAAAGACTAATATATAGTATACATCAATACTCATCAATAAACTTATCTGTAATCAAGATATCATTCACATATAATACAAACAATGCATTCTGAAGATCTACGACACTCCCAAACCAATAATACCTATGAAGTTTCCTCAGTGAACGATGAGCTTGCTGCAGATAATAAACCACAAGATTTAAGTGTAACTGATTTAACGAACTTTTTCTTGAAAGATGAAGTTACTCCTATATCCAACAATCAGTTCAATATTGAAAAAGATAGTACTGCTTTGCAGAAATCCATAACAGCTTCAGAGGGCACCATTTTAGACACCGCTAGCCAAGCTTTCAAAAGCTCAAATGCAAAAAGAATAAAAAAACACAGGTGTACATATCCGGATTGTAACAAGATGTTTTCAAGACCCTCAGTATTAAAGGAACACATTCAAACAAAGCACTTGAACATAAGAAAATATAAGTGCACAGAGTGTGATCAGAGATATACAAAAAAGCTTCATTTACAAAGACATTACATAAGTGCTCACTCCATTGACAATAAGCCCTTTAAATGTACATTTTGTGATAAAAAACTACTTACAAAACAGCATCTTGAAACACACGAGAGAACACATACAAAGCCTTTCAGATGTAAGTTCAATGACCAATGTGAAGCTGGTTTCACCACTCAGAAGCTTCTTGATGGACATGTAGAAAGGGCTCATTTGAGCAAACATGAAGAAAAGCTAACCTGCCAGTTCTGCAAACAAAAGTTACAGTCCCCCTCAAAGCTCCAACAACACATTTTAAAAAAACACAATGACTCCAGCTGTTTGCTTCCTGTTTCCCAAGAGGATAAGAAGTTGATTGACTTTCAAATGTCTTTAAAAATCAAACGGTACCAATGCTCAACTACAGATTGTAACAAGACCTTCACCACATGGTCTTTATACCAACAACACATGAAGAATGACCATCCCAAACTGGAATGTCTTATCTGTAAGAAAAAGTGTGTTGGTGAAACCGGTTTGCAAATGCACATGATGGTCCATGATGATAGCATGATCAACAAAATCTGGAAATGTCTCATATGTCAAGAGAAGTTTGCAAAGAAAAATGAGTTATCTGAACATTGTAAAAGCTCACATGAACTGGACATAGGTCACAATACGGAACAGCCTCACGAAGATGGTGAGGACGATGAGTATATCGTTAGGAAAAAAATCAAAACCACGAATCTTGATCTATGGAAGTCAAACATCAAAATTCTCAATAAGATTAACAGCGGAGAGTCCATGGCCGAGGTACTGCTGAACTCGTTGGGTAAAAAGTATCAGTGTTCAGTTCCGAACTGCTATAGAAAATTCAAAAATAAGGAAACCTATCAAATACATCTTGAAAAACATGAGGATTACATCAAGAAAATGAGCTCTTTAGAAAGAAAAAATGATGGTAAAGAAGACTAGCTTGATTTCATTATTTTTTTTTAAATTTTTAATAGTAATATATATAACATACTGTTAAGTTTACTTACTTTTCCTCATTTGGTGTTGCCTTCTTTACAGAAAACTTTTTTAGCTACTATCACCCATGAAAAATAATAAGTCATCTTCATCATTATAACTACTATGTTGTGTTTTCTTTCCGTCATTTTGATCGCCAATCTTTGCTGGTTCTTCATTATTTATTTCAATTTTAGGTTCATTAATTTCATTACTCTGGGCAGTTCTTGTTGGGGATATGTTTTTATTGCCTAGACTGCCTTTAGGTTTTTCAAAATCCGCATAGACAGCAGATGTATCAGCCACTGCGAGAGAGACATTGTCCAAACTGGCCTTTCTCGAGGCTATGTTAGAAGACAAAGAATGGGCAATGTTGGACCCTGGTGATCCGCTGTACCTATTTCCGTTATTCAATGAAATTGAAAACCTTGGAGCTGAAAATGAAGAAGATGCAGATGATCTTCTTCTACCAGTTTTGTCCACATTTCTCATTGCTATAATATCCTTTGGACTCGATACTGATGACACCGATCCAATGTCTTTTCTTTTAGAGTCATTGAGATCGATCGGATCATGTTCAATTTGTGAGTATATGGAGTTTCTGCTCGTGCTCAGCATCATCCTCTTAGATGACTCTACGGATGCTCGTCTACTTTTATCCAACACAGCTTTGAGGTTCTCTGCATCAAACCCTTCCGTAGGAGAGAACCCATATTGGTTAAACCCTGATTCCACATCTTCTATCACAGTCTCCTTGGGAGTTGAGTTCTTTCGTGAATTTACCATGCTACTCGAACTCATGTTCCTATAATTTGCCAATGCATCTGCATATCTGTTACTTTTGATGGTTCTTTCGATTCTGCTGTCAGTGTTATTAGAATCCTCGATCTTCATTTCTTTAAACTTGTAAATCGATTCAGTAATGCTTTGTGATTCTTCTGGGGGTTCATCCCTCTGTATGTAGTTCTTATCATCTTTGCATCTTGTTGAGTCCTCGCTAATTAAGTTCAAAAACTCATCAATATCATCATTACTCTTGTTGTCATTTTTAATGCTTCCTCTTGAGAACTTTCGTTCATTTAGCACAGAATTGTAGTTGCTTCCAGCCGCATTGGTTTGTCTTTTCAATATGTTTTCATGTTGTGAAGCATGCTTATTCTCTGAGTGTAAACTCCCTATGGATTGATGCACTCCCAAATCCACATTATGTTGGGAGATCAAGGATTCCGATGAGGTATAGTTTTGAGAAGCTTGTGGCAATACATTGTTTGATGAGCTGTTGCTCGATCTGTGTGCTCTTAAGGTTGCAATGACAGAAGAGTTGGATGGGTTTCTTGTCAACGAATTTGATATGACAGAACCAACAGAGCCAACTTTAAAGTTGCTTTGAAACTGTATTGATCCACGGTTGTAGTTGTTCAATGATTTTTTGCTTCCATTGCTACGAATTGGATCACTAGATAATACACTATGACCAGAATCAATGCTGCTATGATGGTTGATATTAGGGGAAAGTCCTTGGGTATTGATGATATTGGATTGAGGCCCGTTTACTTGCTTAGAAGACAGAATTTGGCTCACCTCTTGTTGGTTTAAAACAAAGAAGTTGACATTTTGTCGATATGAAACATTGACTCTCAACAAGCCTAAATCTGTTTCTAAAGGCAAAACGCTTTTCTGTTCCAAATGGTTGTGTGAGTTTGTCCCCAATGGCTTGCTTAAGCCTATTCTGCCTTTGGATAGGATAGGCTTTGATCCGTCTAAAATTCTGGTGGATACTCTAACAGCAGGAAACTTGCCAGATTCTTCTTCGCTATATGCCTTTTCGTGTAACTCTTGAGCGGGTAGCATTCTCAATAAAGATACCAAGTATCTCAAAAATATCAAAAATTTGCTGTCCACAAACTCCTTGAATGAAATATCCTGTCTTTCCTCATTCTCAAAAGTGTTGAAATGTAAAGCATCTGGAGTTGAATCTTCAAAATCGAGTTCCAACAACCATCTTTCAAGAACTATTTCATTTTTTTTTCCGCCTTTACAAACTAAAACCGATCTTGCCAACGTATCACTATCAATAGCAGACCCTGTTATGTTAGGTAAGGAAGATTGAGAATCTTCATTTGAATCTTTTTTTATTATGTACAAGTTTTGATTAGGTTCCAAGTTTATTAAATCCAAATAGGTTTCAATGACTAGTGGTGGTGGGTATTTGGTATCCTTCTTTCTATAGCTTTCGTATAGCTTTTCAACATCGATATCTTTCCACAAGCTGATGTGTTGCTCATTTTCCAAATACTTTGTGTGGAACGTTGTAATGTTTTCTATAATGTTTTTGTCCGGATTGCTTTGTTTTTCCATGTCTTCCTCGTGATTTCTTAGAAGGTATAATGATTTGGAGTTGCTGATGAGCATGGAGGTTTTCACAAAAAACATTTCGATCAATTTGGCTTCATTCAATTTCTTCTCATCGGTATTTGGGGAAAGAAATAAGCTGTTTTGTAAAAAGCTATTATAACTCTCATTAAGATTAGCGTCCGACATCTGTTATATGAAAGCTTAATGATCAACTGTGACGCTTTATAAGATTATGTACGTACACTCCACATATAAAAAAAGACAAAGATATCAAAAGAAAAATGCTTTACTGAATGATGCCCTCTTTTGTCTGATACTTAGTATGTTGTGTGATCTTTTATAGTTGATATGTTTGTTTGGATATTTATGTTTTGTATTTTTATATATGAATTATATAATGAGTAATCTTATAAACAAGGTGTGTGTTTCTTTATTTTTTTCGAAGGCAAAGATAAATTAATGAGTAATGAAATTATCGTGTTAAACTTGTGTGGGTTTTCTTCTTTTTTTTCCCCCTGACCTGTCAACTTGCTACCAGAGAAGCGCGTCTTATCTAAGATTATTACTTTTTTTTACGATAAGAAAACCCACACTACGTAAATTTGTGTTTGATGAGTTTGGTATTAATCAATGCATATCTTTTTAGTATATTAGGCAACATATTATATATAAACCTGTGTAATTTGCTTGATTGGCTATTTGTTCAATATCCAGCTATACATTGCAAAAACCAAAAGATAAGTTTGCTGGCTTAGGGTTTAATAACAAACCCTCATGTAGATTAAGCACGTTGATATATTTCTCTTTTTATTCTTATAGAAACTTTTAAAAAGGTAGGTAAATATGCATTAAACTAGTAGTTTGTAGATATATTTTAACCTATTTTCAAGGAAATGTAGCCTGGATATATAGTTGGGGAATATGAGTCTGCTTTGTTCATTTTAAGAATTTGGCTAATTGTTCCAGCATATTAAAATTAGCAAAAACCAAACACACAGTAAAAGAGCTATAATAGATTAGAACTTTTCAATCTTTATAAAACACATTTTACTAGAAAAGCAAAAGGATATTGTAAAATTTGTGTTCCCAAGAAATACGCTCATTTTTTATTAACTAAAATAGTATTAATAATTAAAGCATCCAACAAAATAAATCTTTCATTAAACATTTTATAAGACATATGAAAAGCTGGTAAGATTTTTTACTCATTACTCGAACTCTAACTAAATTATGAAATCTTTTTAAAATCCAACAATATAGAATATATAACTTGTTTGGAAAAAAATCAAAGGGTTTTATCAAAACATCTTTGGAACTTTATTCGATCTTTTTTTTTTTTTAACTTCAATAATTTCGGTCCTAAGACTTTAAAGACTTGTACTTGTTACATATGTTTTCAATAATTGTTGCTACACTTTGTAAATCTGTACTCTTCCTTTATTCATCATTGATTACGTATCTTCATAACAATGAATAATAACAAAAACATCAAAGTCAAAAAAAATCAAGAATATATTTCTACATAAATATATCAACAAAATCACACCAATTCATTTTTCGATAAACAGTACCAAACTATGCACTTTTTTAATGGCCACTGCAGTCAATACAGCAGCATATATCATAATAATAGACACACACCCTTGAACACAACCCCAAAAACCTAAAAATTTTAGTTTAATTATGTTTCTCTTTATATTTTACATTGCAATTTTTTGGTATGTAAAATAATTATCAGCCATGATAGTATAGTGGTTAGTACTCTTCGTTGTGGCCGAGGCGACCCAGATTCGATTTCTGGTCATGGCAGCTGTAATTATTTTTTTTAATTTTTTTTCGAAACGTCATGTCTTGCACGTGATTTGGTTGAAAGGTTGGGCATCTTATACAATTTTTCTTTGGTTTTTTTTTTTTTTTTACAAATATTAAAACAACATTTGGTAAAGATATCCTAATACTTTGCATATCTTTACTGCCCAAATTGATGTTTTTTTATTTAGCTTTAGGAATATTCTAAATAATAAGGCTTTGAGACTTAAGTGAGATTACAAAGAAATGAATTTTATTGTGTTTTTGGTGTCTCTTAGCTTATTCCTTCTATACTGTGACAACAGTTTATTTTCTTTTTTTTTTTCTGTTTGATTCTTTTTGTATACAATGGTGTCTGTAAATAATAATGTAATTTGGCTCAATTTATAATACATTTATTGGTCTTTTTTTTTTTTTTTTGGTCTGTGGGTTTTCAGATCATCTATTAAAACTGTGACACAATGATCTTTCATGATTCAACTGGTGTTCAGATTTATACAGCAGTGTATCAAAATCAGTGTCGTCATTGCAAAAACTTAATTTAGAAACTATGCTATGACTTACTAAAAAATGTTATAAATTTTTTAAATATTATTGCTGCTTACTCAAAATTTCTAGATGAAGTTAAACGTATCTATTTAATGTGGTCTATGCTTAATAAATTTTTTGTTGATTGTTTGGTAGAAACTTTGGAGCTAGTTGGACGTAAGTTTAAAGCAGAACCAGTAATACCAGGTCCTTTCATGTAAAATATAAGTGCGCAGATAAATAGGCTATTTTTTGTATTAAAACAAGAAATACTAGCCAAAATGAAAAGGAATAAAATTTACAAATACTGTGACAGGAAGGTCGTAAGAAATATATAAAATAAAAAGTCTTCAGTGTATGAATAACAAAATTGGCTAGAGATATAACATTGTATTTTTATAGAATTTTATATATATAAAACCCCAAATCAAATACACATTACAGCTACTATTGTGAATTCCAATAAAAATCTAAAACATTAAAAAAAGGCTTTCAGTCAAGATTTTTTTTGTTTAACATGCAGTTCAATTGCTTGTTTGAAAAAAAATCGTATCTTCTATTATAAGTGGCAATACATTAAAATTATCCTAATTAATATAATTTTCAAAAATAGTATAAAAAAATAATTTCATCAACGTTTCTTTACATTTTTTTAATTAACATAAAAAATCTGCATGTTTAAGCAGAATAATTACTTATTTGGAATGATTAAACCTCTAAATTTAACAGAATATGATTGATGAAGCATTTTTTGTGACATCGAAATATGCCATGATAGTATAGTGGTTAGTACTCTTCGTTGTGGCCGAGGCGACCCAGATTCGATTTCTGGTCATGGCAATTTTAAAAAAATATTACTTCATTTCAAATAATATTTTTTTATTTTTTTTTTTGCAAATTTTCATGTGAATTATTGTTTACACTATTTTACTTATACCCCAGTTAAAATTGTCAAAAAGTTTACATATTTCAAAAGTAGTAAATCTTTATACAATTTAATTGAAATTTATGTAAACTTTAATTTTGAGCCTGAAATTTAATTTGCATTATATTTTTTAGTAAAATGAAGAACTAATTTATTATTATAAATTTGTGTTAATATATAGGATGAATGTGATTATATTATACTATATTGTTGTTTGATTTTTGTTATCAAAGTTATCTATAGGCATTTCACCATTCAGAAGAATAGATAGTAAAAGACAAATAAGAATAAAAGAGCCCAAATAACAATTAAAGAAATGATATTTTGAGCACCAAACTTGTAGACATACAATTCCTTTAGTTGGGCAAGGTATAAAATCATGACTTTGCTGCTCAATTTACTTTCACCTTCAGTTCTGACACCAAAGCTGAACGGTTGTTCACCAATCAAAGCGTCATCGAAAGGTAGCTTTACCAAAAGATCTAGGGCAATCTTGAAACCTTTAGCGTTGATTGATCCTTCTGAGGCCTTGGCCAATTCGTTCTTTTGAACACCAAAGAAACCAGACATAGGGTCAGAGGCCAAGGTCAATGGCTTAGCCATCATTCTGGCACCACTTGAAATAACTCTTCTGTACAATGGCCAGTCCTTGTCCATTTCCACACCAGCAGCGTATCTGGTACCAATGACAAATGGATGCATTCTCAATCTTGCCAATAGCTCTGGAACATATTCAGGAGGATGTTGAAGATCAGCATCCATACAAACAAGGTATTCACCTTTGGATTCGTAGAAACCCTTCAATACAGCTGAAGATAAACCTCTTTCAGTGGTTCTAACAATGATTTTGACATTGTAGCCTTTCTTTTGTAGGGCTTCAACTTCCTCAACAGATCCATCTTTGGAGTTATCGTCAACAAAAATCAATTCAGACTTTGCTGAACCTTCCTCACCCAAGGCTTTGAATAGTCTTTCAGTTAAAGGTTTGATGTTTAATTTTTCGTGGTAAGCTGGGACAACAATGGAGTTTTCAATAGCCATTTTTTATTAGTTTTAATACTGTGTTTGGTGCTTTTATTCATATTATTTTCTATATCAACTTCTAATCATAAAGGGTTTATAAATATATAAACATGAACAGCTGTTCCAAAAAAAAAAAAGGAAAGTTCAAGGGTAGCGACTGTGCTTTGTTTTTCGGAAAGATTTCCATAGGTGTCGGGAATTTTCGCCAGTGGGGGAAGATTCTCAGGAGTTGTTGGAAATAGCACTCTGAGAAGCGGTTGTTTCTTGAATGTTGGCAGTAACATTGTTTTGTTGGATAGTAGGATTAGTTGGATTGGTCATTTTATATAAGTGTATTTTGTAACTAGTTTTTATTTCTTATTTTGAATTAAGTTCTTAACTAGTATTGTATTCTTTGGATGATATGTTCCTCTATGGATCATTTAGTAATCATTGAATTATAACTTATATAATCATATGAATTCATCAGCTAATCACTTGGTATCAGGATGGCATACACCTTCCTTTATATATTTTTAGCTTTTCTCAAAGAGCTGGTTAAGGTGTAAGTTGAAACAATAATTAAAAGATTATACCATAAAAGTTAACGAAATGGCTGTGCTAGTTTTGTTGTGAGAACAACTACAATAACTTATATTTTATCTCGATTTGCTGTTATGATCATTTCCAATCTAGATAAATGGTGTAATACTTCATTTCTTATGTGTGGGGTTTTTGCTATGAACCACAGAAACCTGGTAGGCGGTAATGAAACACACACTCAGCGCTAAAAGAGGAAAGATAGATGGGAGTCATATTCCGACAATAAGAGCCCAAGTAATAATTGAAGAAATGACGTTTTGAGCACCAAACTTGTAGATGTATAATTCATTTAATTGGGCAAGGTACAAAATCATGACCTTACTGCTCAATTTACTTTTACCTTCAGTTCTGACACCAAAGCTGAACGGTTGTTCACCAATCAAAGCGTCATCGAAAGGTAGCTTTACCAAAAGATCTAGGGCAATCTTGAAACCTTTAGCGTCGATGGTGCCTTCTGAGGCCTTGGCCAATTCGTTCTTTTGAACACCAAAGAAACCAGACATAGGGTCAGAGGCCAAGGTCAATGGCTTAGCCATCATTCTGGCACCACTTGAAATAACTCTTCTGTACAATGGCCAGTCCTTGTCCATTTCCACACCAGCAGCGTATCTGGTACCAATGACAAATGGATGCATTCTCAATCTTGCCAATAGTTCTGGAACGTATTCAGGAGGATGTTGAAGATCGGCATCCATACAAACAAGGTATTCACCCTTGGATTCGTAGAAACCCTTCAATACAGCTGAAGATAAACCTCTTTCAGTGGTTCTAACAATGATTTTGACATTGTAGCCTTTCTTTTGCAAGGCTTCAACTTCCTCAACAGATCCATCTTTGGAGTTATCGTCAACAAAAATCAATTCAGACTTTGCTGAACCTTCCTCACCCAAGGCTTTGAATAGTCTTTCAGTTAAAGGTTTGATGTTTAATTTTTCGTGATAAGTTGGGACAACAATGGAGTTTTCAATAGCCATTTCTTATGAGTGTTAATACTGTGTTTGGTGCTTTTATTTAATTTTTTTTTTCGTGTATCAACTTCATATCAAAAGAGGCTTATGAATCTTGATAAGAATTAACAGCTTCTCTAAAAAAAAAAAAAGAAGAGGAAAGTTCAAGAGTAGTGCTTGTTCTTTGTTTTTCAGAAAGATTTCCATATGAGGGAACCCAAAACAAAAACATTTTTTATAGCTCTTCTTGATCATACCAATATGATGAAAAATGAAGTTAACTTATATCAGTTATCCTTATGACTGATCATCAACACAGTGTTACATCTGATGAAACAATCACCTATCTTGCCCGTTTCCTTGTCTTTTACATACTCAACTGTATCCTGTAATCTTAAGTTGAAATAATCATCTATGGACAGTAGCTTTCCCTTGTAGACAGAATCATTGAATTTTAAGTGTACCTCTATGTTCTTTCCGTATAAAGACACTAGGTAATTTGTTGGCAGTAAAAAGTTTTGTGGAGTTTTGGAATCTTTATCTTTCAGCGTCTCGTTTTCTGTTAAGAGCTTATGCTTTAGTGTGGATGCTTTATTTTTCTTGTTACCCTTTCCTTTGGTTTTTATTTCATTGTTCTTTTTCGCTATGTTCGGGAGCTTAACAGTTGTACTCTTAGTTTCTTGCTTTTGGTTCTTCTTGATTGCCATGTTATGGTTTATGTCCGGTTAGTTTACTTGTTACGAGAGTTATTATCCTTGATGAATCAATAAATAAAAGCAAAGTACTGCAAAAAATAAGTGCTTAGGGCTACTATATATATTATTTGGTCTTGAAATGTGTAATTCTCTTTTCGAAAACAATATATATCAACACTTGTTTAAGGTTCAAAAGACAATGATGAATATTTCAAATTCGAATTATTCCCACATTCAAGAGAAAAAAAAAAAGAAAAAATTGAGATGAACTATATCCGATGAAGATAACGAAATGATGAGCTTTATATATATTCTATCCTAAACACATACCAGATTCAGTTTTTTTCCAGATGTACTATCTTCATTATTGTCATCGTCACAGTTGATAGTTATGTATTCCTTATACAACAAGGACTTTATCATTCCTAGTAGCACCAATGCCAATCCTATAACATAAACCAATGTCATTGCGTAGAAGAAATTACTGTTACCAGACCCTACTGTGATCCACAAGTGATAGAATACAGGCAACAAAACCAAACTGTGCATTACTAGTAGCCCCATAATCAGCTTATTTTCTATAACATT
Source organism: Hanseniaspora opuntiae (assembly GCA_001749795.1). Taxonomy (NCBI): domain Eukaryota; kingdom Fungi; phylum Ascomycota; class Saccharomycetes; order Saccharomycodales; family Saccharomycodaceae; genus Hanseniaspora; species Hanseniaspora opuntiae. The sequence goes on from LPNL01000001.1 coordinate 188,166, forward strand.
CATGTCAAACCATGAAACAAATGCAGTCAAAATGAACCCCAATTCGCCAACCGTTGGATACGGCTTGAACATTGTTATCCATGTGAACAAAATCATTGCTGCTTGTAAAGGATAGCTCTTGAATCTCAAGAATATTGGGATGACAAAAATGTAGCAATAGCCATTGAAGACAAATTTGAAGAAGTTTCTGTATTCCTGGAACATCTCAGTGAAGAAATACCACCACAATCCAATGTTTGGGTATTGTTCTTTGAACAAAACACTTGAAAGAATAACATTGTCAATGAAATTTGGATTGATCAGATATGACACACCATACATTGAAGTTAGAGCTGATATGAAGCAAATGGCGTATTGTTTTTTTTGTTTCAATGTTATGAAGAAGTTCAAACAAACCAAAGACAAGCCTATATTGTAAATATCCAAATAAGTAGCCATAGCAATGGAAATGGCTGCCTTATAAATGCCATTTTTATTAGCTTTGTAATTTAGACAATAGTATAGAGCCACGATTATAAAGAATTGAGTGAAAACAAATTGCGTTTGCATTATTAAGCCCAAAAAAGTTAAAGGATTCAACGTGTATATCCAAAACTTGGTTTTCAAGCTTGTACTCACAAAATGAGAAAGATCCAATCTCAAAAAGTAAAGCAATGTCAACACATCAATGATGGCGAACATGTAGAAATGTAACTGTTCCGGAATATTTGCAAAGAGGGAGACATACAACGGCATCTGATTGAGATTTGAGCCATTGTTTTTGAATTGTGTGAACAGTATGCATTCTTTCAATGTCTTGTATGAAATAAAAGGTGTGTTGAATAGAACATCGATGTATTGGAGCATCATTTGTTCTGCATTGAACATCTTCAAGAGATGTGGAAACAGAACGTATCTTGTGGCGATATATGCTATTATAAGCAACCTATTTGTATAGAACGGAGCCATCTTTGATCTTATTGTCAAGGATTCCTTTATATCAGTAGTGACAAATGTCTCTTTGTTGTTAGGTTAGCTATGGAAGTATGTTCTTTTTAATCTGTGTCTCTTTATTCCATGTTCTTTGTTTTTTCAAAAGTTTCCTGTGTGTGAGTATTTTTGTAACTTTTGAATAAGTGAAAATGCACGTGTTCAGGGCTGTGTTTGTTTACTTCTTGTTTACCCCACCAAAAACACCACTGAAAAAAATTTTCTGTTTGGCTGGATTCAGTAGGGAGGATTTGTTATTCTGAACAGAAAGGGGCGAAGAAAAAAAAAACAAAATTACGACAGCATAGTGTTTACACCTCGTTAAAACTTATCGTTCCTCTATTATTATTCAGTAACTTATACAATTATAAAATATACATATTCACCAATACAAACAGTAAACATAATACTTTGTTACCATATACTAGAATCACATCAACATGGACTTTGATTTGAACGAAGATATTAACGGTATTCGTTTTGCTTGGAATTGCTTCCCACAAACAAAGCAAGAATGTGAAAGAAACGTTGTTCCTTTATCTTGTTTATACACTCCTTTGAAGGACATTGAAAACATGCCTGTTGCCAACTACAACCCAGTTGTATGTGCCTCCCAGAAATGTAAGGCCATATTGAATCCTTACTCGGTCATTGATATTTCATCCAAAACCTGGTCTTGTAAGCTATGTAACCATAGAAACAACTTACCTACTCAATACCATGCCATCAGTCAAGAATCCATTCCTTTGGAATTGAGCTCTACAACCATCGAATACGTTCATGTTGGAAAGCAAGTTTCTGTTCCTCCTATATTCTTATTTGTTGTTGATCTAACAACAGATGCTGAAAACTTAGAAGCATTGAAGGAATCAATCATTACTTCCTTATCATTGTTGCCTCCTAACTTATTGGTTGGTTTGATCACTTATGACAGAAATGTTATGTTGTATGACTTATCATGTAACGGGATTGAAAAAATTAACGTGTTCAGAGGTGATAGAGAGTATGAAATGGCTCAAATCTCTGAGATTTTATCTGGTGTTAAGGAGATCAATGCCTCCACTGCAGCCAACAATGCTGAAGCATTGAAGAGATTCTTCTTGCCTTTGGAACAAGTTGAGTTCAAGTTGACTGAAATCTTGGACAACTTATCTGTTGCCGACTGGCCAATCAATGGTGGTTGCAGACCTTTGAGAGCAACATCCTCTGCCTTGAACATCTCCTCATTGTTGATGGAAAAGTGCTACAAAAACTCTTCAGGTAGAATTATTCTATTCTCTTCTGGTCCAGGTACAATGAACCCAGGTCAAATTGTTTCTCCTGAACTAAAGGATCCTTTAAGATCCCACCATGACATTGACTCTGATAATGCCAAGCACTACAAGAAGGCCGTCAAGTTCTACAACAACATTGCCACAAGATGTGCCAACAACGGACACACCGTTGATATCTTTGGTGGTTCTTATGATCAAGTTGGTGTTTCTGAAATGAAACAATTAACTGACAGCACTGGTGGTGTTTTGCTGTTAACTGATGCATTCTCTACTGCAATTTTCAAGCAATCCTTCTTGAGATTGTTCTCCAAGGACGCCGAGGGTTACCTAACCATGGGTTTCAATGGTAGATTGGCTGTTAAGACCTCCCCTGACTTGAAGCTGCAAGGATTGATCGGTCATGCCTCTGCTGATGAGGTCAACAAGACTGGCACCATAGGTGCTTCAAATGTATCCTTGAACACAGTAGGTATTGGTGGTACTTCATCCTGGAAAATGTCATCCATTTCTCCATACCACAATTACGCCATTTACTTTGAAATGGCCAACACCACTCCGTCTGGTATGGACCAAGGTATGATTAACCAACAACAACAATATCCTTTGGCTTACACTCAATTTATTACCACTTATGAACACTCTTCAGGTACCTTGAGAACAAGAGTCACCACTGTTGCTAATGAAATGGTTCCAAATGGTTCTCAAAAGATTGGCTTGTCATTTGATCAAGAAGCTGCTGCCGTATTGATGGCCAGACTTGCTGTTCACAAGGCTGAAAAGGAAGACGAACAAGATGTTGTTAGATGGATTGACAGAGCTCTTATCAAGCTATGTCAATCTTACAGTGACTACACCAAGGGTGATCCTTTGTCATTCAAGTTAAGCAGCAACTTTTCTTTATACCCACAATTCTTGTTCTACTTGAGAAGATCTCAATTCTTATCAGTTTTCAACAACTCCCCTGATGAAACTGCATTCTACAGACATGTTTTTACCAGAGAAGATTGTACAAATTCATTGATCATGATACAACCTACTTTGACATCTTACTCAATGGAAAGCGAACCTGAGCCTGTTCTATTAGACTCCATTTCTGTCAAGCCTAACACCATTTTGCTATTGGATACCTTCTTCTATATTTTGATCTACCACGGTGAACAAGTTGCTCAATGGAGAAAGGCCGGCTACCAAAACGACCCTACTTACCAAGATTTCAAGAACTTGTTGGAAGAGCCTAAGTTGGAAGCTGCTGAATTGTTAGTTGATAGATTCCCATTACCAAGATTCATTGATACCGAGTACGGTGGTTCCCAGTCCAGATTCTTGATGAGTAAGTTGAATCCTTCCGTTGCATACACCGACCAAGATTACTCAGCTGGTAATATTGTTTTGACTGATGATGTTTCTTTACAAACCTTCATGAAGCATCTGCAATCTGTCGTTGTCAACGATGAGCAATAAAAATAATCTTTTTGCGTTCTATCTAAATGATTTGAAACGATATATATAAAATTTGAATTACAAAAATATCTATTTTGTTTCTTTGAAGTAATTAAAGAGACATAAATCTATCTACTAAAGTTTAAATTTCAATGATAGGCATTTCATCGTTTTTGGCATCAAACAAAAGCAAGTTGTTTATGAGCTTTGTTTTGTTCAAGCTACTGATGAAATCCTGAACCAAAGCAGCACCTACAATGGCTGCAACAGCAGGTAATTCAATCCCCTTACACTTGTTGAAATATTCATCAGTGGAAAAAATATTAGGATTCAATGAATTCAACATAAATGGAATTGTTGTGTTTGACTTAAGGTTTCTTAGTTGTCTGTTGTTGAACTGATTTGAAATGCATTCCTCTGTACTTAGCTTCTCGATCATTTCTCTATATGATATGAACTTGTTCAAAGTCTTCATAACCAATTTCATATTTCCATCCTCTTCATTATTTACCAATTCTTTCGATACCAGCTCAGTGTTCTTTGTAAGCTTAACAGGGAAATGGCCCTTAGAAATCATTTCCGTTTCTCTTTCAATCTGAACTGCATCATTCTTGATATCCAGCAACTTTTCAGATATGGAAATTCTTGATATGTAATCAACGAAAATCATACTTGATAAACCATATGACTGTGTGATGTAAATTGGGAGGTTCAATTCACGTGATATGTCGTTAACTTGACATAAAAACTCATTATCTAAGATCTCTGTAATTATAACCAAGTCAAATTTGTTAAGGAAGGTTTTGTCCAGTAGCAGTTTTTCTGTATCTGAAGTAACAGTTGTTAAATTACATCTAGGGTTCATGTCCTTCATGTTTGCCTCAGCTATATCTAGCCTTTTCACCTTTCCTGTCATGTTTTCAATATTCGATTTGTATATGAAGAATTGATTGTAGTAAGTGTTGACATCTTCAATATCAATTACATGTTCATCTAAAACTGTGATGTTCCCAATACCTGAAAGTAGCAGATTCTTCATGATCTCAGTACCAACACCGTTTAGGTTGACAACCAAAACATTACTTTTCAAAATCAGCTTTTGGGTAGACATACCCCATAGTCTGATTTGTCTGTCATACAGTTCAACATCAACGTTATCTTCTGTGCTCATGTTTTATTCTTGTTACAAATTGTCTTTGGTTAATGAATGTTAGTTGTGTATCAAGCTTCAAAAATAATGCAAAATTGAATATAATGGTTTGCATGTTGGAAGTTAATCGGGCATAGCCCAAAAAAGAAAAAAAAAGCATCGTTATTTCGTAGGGGAAAAATAGCGTAGAAAAAAAAAATACATTGTAGCATTTTCAATGGTTTGCTAATGATTCAACGTGCTGAAACAAATCATGGATATAGATGAATGCTTTGTGAAAATTGATAGCTAATAAACACCACGGCATACACACAATGAATTTGAATAATATTCTAAACAATGACTTCAGCAGCATACTGAAAAGTCACAAGTCTACAAGCTTTAGCGAATCCCCTCCATCGGAACAAACAAAGGTTTATCAATTGCCATGCTATTTTTCTCAAGAGCAATTGGATTTATACAAAAAGGTGATCCAACTTCACTATAGTGACATTCTTCAATTGATTAACAATGATTCTAAGGACATGTCTGACTACACAAAAAACTCAATGGACCTGCTGGCCATTAACCTAGAATCAGTTTCCATACACCCCTATGTTCTGATCATGAGCAAGCTGCCTAATTCTAATAGACAACTGGTGTTCAAGGAATTTGTTAAAACCCAGCTTTTGAACAATTCGGGGAAGCTTTATGCTCTGAAAATGCTTATAGAGAACATCAAGGAAAACAAATCAAAGAAAAATGTTGTTGTGTATTTCAGAGGTGATTTCAACATCAACAATCTATATGACTTTGAAGATACAAGATACAAGCATTTATCATACATTCCGGGTGATATTCTTCAGGAAATCCAGTTAAGAAGAAACACAGTATCTGACTTACAACTTGGGGAGATAAAATCAGAAGACCCTAATGACGAAGACAGTGACTTGGACAATATAGCCAAAGCAAACATTGATGAAACCATGAATCCAGCAAATGTCAAGGAGAATTCAGGAGAGGACTTAAATGAAAGTGATTCAGGAGAGGAAGCCAGCAAGAAAAAAGACAAGAACCTGAAGACCTCTAATGCAAATTCCATTGAAGAAGACTCCATTCAAAGCAGCATAGGAGGAAGATCCAAATCAACTTTGAGCAGCACCACACAACCAACAAGAATATGTGATATACTAGAGGCCATCTTGACGGCGAGCTTAACTCCGAAAAACACGGGCAAGATCCATGTATTAAGATACGATGGGAAGAAAGGATTGAAGAGGGATATCAAGAGTCCAACAAGCACAGAAACAGCCAGCAATGACAATGAAAATAAAGGATCCAACGGCAAGAAAAATAATGGATCTAAAGATGAACTGACTGTTCATTTAGTGTCAAACATGGAGGTTGAATGTCCTGTTGAAAGTGCTGATTTGGTGATAACCTTAGATTCATGCTCACCACCTAAGGGGTTCATTTCTTTACAAAATGTGGATACCATTTCATTGTTTACACCATATTCAATTGACTATTTTTTGAAACTGAAGGAGACGAATTCGTCAATAGGAGTAAAAGATGTAATCATGAATGTTATTTGCAACAGAGATAGAGCAGGAACATTGAATGACTCTTGGATTTCCGAGTACTTGAATGGATTACAAAATGTTTTGCCTTTACAAAGCAACTCCATTTTTAAAAACGAGGAGTACTTCAGCTTCAAAAACTATACAAAAGGAACCAAGCAGCTGACAGAACAGATACTGGAAAATTCAGATGATTTATACGGGGACTTTTTGGAGAATTATGTCAATGGGTTAGATTCAGGAGATTCTGTGTTTAATTTCTTGAGATATCTTAAGCACATAGACCATCGTATAAACTTTTCACAACTTTCGGATACAGACATCACAAATGTTAGAAAGTTGATCAAGGAAAGAGTTCATTTGAAAGATGACGACAACCTGCTGAATGAGGATACCTTCAAGATTACCAAGAACCTTATTGTCAATTTTGATCAAAGAATTTTATATCAGCTGAACAGAGGCCTAATAAGCTTTCAAACTAAGGAAATAAAAAAAGAAATTTCCAATGAGGAAATATTTGATAAACTACAGAATGAAAAAGAATTAAACAAGTATGCGGAAGGATTGAATAAATACATTGATAGCGAAATTTCCTTTTTCAATTCTGAATATGAATTTTTAGTCAAGAAAATTGTTGTTGATGGTATAAAGTATACAAAGGAAGCCAACAAAAAGATAGATCAGGGCCTGCAAAAGCAGAAACTACTAAGAGAGGAAATATCAAAGCTCAAGGAAGAGTTGAACAAAAAGGAAGTTAATAATAATAACTCTGACAATGAAGCCAATCATTTGAAGAAAAAGATTGATGACAAGACCAAGGAAATTGAATATTTAAGCTCAGAAATCGCAAAAGCAGAAAAATCGATAGTGGACTCCAACAATGAAATATTGACTATACAACAGAAATTAGAAGCTGTTGAGTCCGAGATTGAATCCAAAATGACAGCTATTACTTCGAAAAAGAGAGAAATTTCAGAAATGCTCAATTCTGGTGAAGCTCTCAAAACCAATGAAATTATTGAGGAATCCAACAGCTTCTTTACCTTAGTTTCTGAACTTCCTTCAAAACGTTCCAAAAGACAGAGAAGAAGATAGATCTAGCGTATACATTTACATTTAATAGAACCCATTCTTTATATAAAGTTAATTTTTGAATTAAAACCAGCAGTTAAAATCTGACCATCGTTCAATATTTTTGATGTCAACAGCTTATCACCAGCGATAACCATGTCCTTTTTATGGTCGTTTATGTTCTCTATGTTACCATTTCTCAGGGTGTTGATCTCCACACTGGCATCCTTGAATCCGGTGCTCACTAGAATATCATCTTTCAAGTCCATTGAAGTGACTAGGTTTCCTTGATGCACAAGTTTTTCATCAAGCAAACAATCATTGATTCCGTCAATGCTTAGTTTTCTCAGATCAAATATTTTTAGTTTTCCTTGGCCACCTGTTATTAATGTATGATTGTTGTCTAATAGCTTCATGTCATGACAGGGCTCCTTGTCCAAATTCTTTGATCTTCCAACTAAAAACCCAGATCTAAGATCATGCATTTGAATTTCATCGTTGGTTGCTGTGACAAAAAGATGGTCAAAGGAAGATAAGCTCATTGCTGTAAGTCCTGATGTATATCCATCTTGTTTGTACAAAAGAGCATCGCCACTATTCAAATCCAATAAGGACCATGTTTTGTCATGCGATATGGTCAATACATTGTTTGAAGAGTGATTCAATGAACACATGTCAACTATTCTATCTTTGTGTATCTCCAACTGTGTAAGCTTCCCCGAGTTCATCAATGAAAGTGTTCCGTCTTGTGCTCCTGATACAATCAAGTCGGAATCCCTGATGTACGAAAGCGCAGAGACTCTGGTATTGTTGTGATTGTAAACATTACTATACTCATGTGTATCGATGTTGTAGCTGGAGATATCTCCTCTATGTGTGGAAAACAGAATTTGATTATCTTTGTACTCTACAATTTTGGCTATAGCACCATTAGCTGTGAAGCTTGATCTTTTCGTTAGTTGAAACGTATGTTTCCCATCGAGTCTATAATTCCTTTGTGGTTTTGTTTGTATATAACGTGGATAACTTTTGATGAGCTCAAGTCTAAAGTTTATAGTCTGTAAGTTGGCTGGAGTATAGAAATCATCTACAGGTACTAAATCAGTCATATTTCTATTCAAGTGTTTATCTATTGGTTGTCAAGTGTTCTTCACAAATACGATGTACTTGAATATGTTTAAAAATTGATGGTTTTGAATATTGTAAAAAAAAAAATATTAAATTTATAGGAAAAAAAAGTAAATCCTAATGTGTTGAAATTTAAGAAATACTAGAAACACCAAAGAAACATTTGTCAACAATGTCTATCGATAAACAACTCATAGCTAAATTTATCAATGAGTCAGATGTTCTGCTAAATGATGAAACACATTTAGAGTTTTATATGTCTCAGCACTTGAGAATGAATGGACTCTACTGGACAGTTATCTCTAAACAAATGATAGATCAGGAAATAGATGATTCTCAAAAGAACGAGCTAGTAGCATGGATAAAGGAGTGCCATGACAGTGACAAAGGGGCATTTTCTCCTTATCCTGGACATGACTGTCACATTCTATCAACTTTATCAGCAATCCAACTACTGATAATCTTTGATGACATAGAGTTTTTAACAGAAAAAGTCTTCCCCAAAGTTTTCCAATACATCAAAAGCCTCCAACTTGATAATGGCGCATTCAAGGGGGACACGTTTACTGAAGAGCTAGACACAAGATACTCGTATAACAGTTTACATATACTTTATTACGTCAAAAAGTATTCACCACAGCTATTCAAACAAAATGAACTACACAAGGTTGTTGCAAACGGATTGACATACTTGAAAAGATGCTTCAACCATGACGGCGGCTTTGGTCTTAAGCCACAAAGAGAATCCCACGGGGCTCATGTATGGACATCATTTGCCAGTTTTGCCATCTGGGATGAGATAGACAGTTACTTCAGCAAACAAGAGCTGGAGGACTTGAAATGGTGGCTTAGTGAAAGACAAAATCTGGATGGCGGGTTGAATGGAAGACCTTGCAAGCTATCGGACTGTTGCTACTCATGGTGGTGCCTAGCTTCTTTGAAGCTTATAAATTACAGTAGCCACTTCAAGCACAATAAACTTGACTGTCTGGAATCTATTGACCTACAAAAGTTAAAGCAGTTTATTGTACAGTGCCAGGACGATGTTAATGGCGGGATTTCAGATAGACCAGGAAATGTTGTTGACATTTTCCACACTTGCTTTGGATTGACTGGAATGTCTCTTATAGAGGAAATCCTTGGTGATCAAAAATTCAAACAGATTGACCCTCGTTTCTGTATGTTGAAAGATATCATAGATTCTAATTGATAAATATAATTACATCAGCAAAATTAAAGAAAATATATAGTTGTATTTCAATGTCCTTTATAGTTTCAGTTCTTTCCAGAAATACTTTCTTAGACAAGGTGCATACTCCCACCATCCACATAGGGATGCCTCCGAATTGGAAATGAATTTACCTGTATTGACTGCCTGCACTCCGTTGAAAGTTGTATTGTAGGAAGAAGCAGATGTGTCAACTAAAACAATACTTGTGGGTAGAGGGTTCAGTTGCAGGAAATGATCAAAATTCCAATTTATGATGTTTTTGTGGAAGAACAGATGTTGCTGAGAAATCAATGTTTTGACTACTTTATATTTTTCCTTCTTTTTATTTTCCATTTGATCCAGTATATCAACTTCTTTATCTGTGGAGTTTTCTACATCATTTTCTAAATCGTTGTTAATGAATTGATTGTAGTATTTGTTGTTTACTATTACAATTTCTTGATTTAAGTATATCAGTTTGACAGGGTTACTTTTAAAGTGACAGTTTTTCAAAACATTTGGGAAATTGTGATTCTTTATAAAAAAGTCTGGTATGCCAGATTTGGGATAGACATCATCTGAACCAAACCAAGGATCATTTTCACCTGGAACAAAGATAAACTGCGTCTTTGAATTCAACAAGGCTTGATATTTGTTGATAATACCAAACAAGGAGTTGAAGTTCTCGCTGTAGTTTTTGTAAACGTTTTCTGAGTTCGACATGATATCTACTTTCAAGCTTTTGGACACAAAGGAGCCCTGGAACACTATAAATCTAGGCATGGCTAACGTATCTGATTGAAAGGTTTCCAAAACTTTATCAATACCATCCAAAACTTTTTGGTCATCAAGAAACATGTCTCCTCCCAAAAATGCAATCCAGTTTTTCTTTAATTTCAAATTAATGTCTTCAAGTTTCAAAAAAAAATCTTCATTTAGAACGTATTTTTGCTCATTGTTGATGCCTAGATAATCCATCTTGTTTAATCTTTTGGAAATAGTCACTGGTCTAGGTTCATTGTTGGGAAAATGGATATATTTAACATGGAACACCTCACCAATGGTGAAGTAAATCCCCTTCAAAATAAGAACTTCACCAGAAATTAGATAATAATCATTGTGGCTATACTCCGTGTTATCCAGGTTCAATTTGACAGTACCACTAGGGTCTTCCAAGACCCACTCATTTCTAAAGTTTTTTCTTATGATACCACATATAGTGAAAACCTCCTCATTTCTCCCCAAAAGGTCCTTGATGGGATTAAACTTCACTTCAGAATCACTGTTTTTGATATGCTTGGATTTAATGAGTTCTATTCTGTTAATTAATGTCTGTGGCTTTTTCAACGGATTGATAATGTTCCTGTGTTTGTGTTCCATATCTGCAAACGCTGACCCTTTCAGAGTGAAACTTTTTTGGTGGTAATCATAATTCAAAGAGGGAAGCTCATCAAAGCTACTGAATTTTATAAAATTGTGATAGTTCTTTATAATTGATTGTTCTTGCTCAACATCCATGGATATATTGACCTGATCTTCCTCAAAGGCCTCATCATTGCCCACATCTTGAACAGAAGTGGAGTTACCAGGCTCGACATCCATACCGGATAGTTCCAAGTTCTCCTTATTGGACAAATCCAAGGAGTTCTTCGTTTCATATAAATCCTTGTATATTGAGATAATTATGTCTTTGTCCTCAAATTTCTTTCCATAATTCCTTCCTATCCACTCTCTGGCAATGGAATCTATGATCTTCTTTGTTTGGTTGAGTTTGGTTGTTCTCCATTCCTCGCCTATGGCTCTATTGCCTATGATATATGCAAGCGTTTGAAGACCTGTGGTGGTTAACAGAAGATTGTGTTGCTTGGTGATGATTCTGTAGATGATTGGTCTGATAACATGGTTCGGTATGTCAACAGGAAGAAAGATGTTCTCCATGGCAGTATGGGTTGTCTTTTTGGTTTGGATATTCAACTTTATTTTCAAATTTTTTACTTTGAAATTTTTTTTCTGTAACGTGGATTCATCAGACGCGTTTTTCAGTATAGAACTAGATGGGGAACTTGGATGTGTGTGTTTTCAACAACGCTACCAAGTGTGCTTCCAGACGCGTTAAAAAAAAAACTTAAAAAGCTAATTTTTTCCCAAAGCAACAACGATGATCGTATTGGGAAAAAAAAAAGAGTATATTTTGGATTAGCCGCGTTTACAGGAAAAAAAAAAAGCCACCTCCGTGGCAGATAAACAAACCCATTGATGCTTCCAATCTGAACTGAGTGTAAAAAAAAAAATAATCAGCATTTTAATGTTAGCTTTGAAAAAACACGCTATTGATAGATGATTTAACTAATGCATTTCTGATAAAAATAAAAAATACTTTCACAGTGGATACCAAGAAAAACAGCAGTATATCTCTCCAAAGTATACACATACATATTGTATCTCATTATTTAAGAAAAAACTAAAGTTTAGAGCAAAGAGTGCTATCCTTTTAGTTCCATTCCAATATATACTGATAAAAACTAAACACACTTGAATTCATATTTAAATCAACAAAATGGAGAGTAACCAAAACAAATTGAAATCCATTCTTTCCAAAATGAATGTGGACGATAGTAAAGTATCATCAAAAAGATCTAAACTAGACGAAAAGAGAATGAACGCAAGAAACAAATATAAAGTTCAAAAGTCAAATAGAGTTAGCAAGAAAAAAAGACAACAACCACCGTCTATCATGAAAAAAATAATTGGCTTCTTTACAAGTGGTGATAACAAAAAGGAGTATCAAAGTGGTGATGACTCCCTTTATGAAATTCAATCAAGATTCCATAACCAAGACCAAGTTAAGTCCATCAAGAGGAAATTAACAAGTGCATCAAACAAGAGTACGAAAAGCACCTATGTGGATGATTCGCTATTTAATTTCAAGGGAAAGAACTACTACAAAACAGCACTTCCCAAAAGCCCCTCTAAAGAAGAATCCCCACTAACTTTAAGGCAATTATCTGACAAGCTGTTAGAATACGAAAAGACTATAAGTCTTTTAGAAAAGAAAGTGAGTGATATGTCCAATGAAGTGACACTAATGCAGCAGCAACATAAGCAAAACAATGGGTTTGTTGATATGTCCTTGATTGAGGAAAAGAGAAAAATCAACAACCTTCAGTCGAGTGACCCAATGGTTGACTTTGATGACAACAGCAACAGCAACATAAACGACAACTTGAGGAAGAGAAACAAACACGGGAACATCATGGCGTTTGACAAGCTGTCTCCGATCAAAAGACAAAACACATTCCTTGGTCCAGAAAGACACAGCGTGCTGGATGCTTCGCCAAAGGAGTCAGGCAAGGGGAAGGCAAACGCAATAACGAGCTCTCCAACAAAGACATACAAGGGAAACAAATTGAGTAACACAAACATCACCAGACTGCTGAGAAACGAGAACAACAAAAGCGAGGATTCTTACGACTGGAGACAGATAGAGGAGGATTCCATTTCGTCTAGTGACATTGAATAGGTTATATATTGTATTTAAATGAAGAAAGTTGGTTCTTTTTGAGTTAATTCGTAGTTTTTTATTTCTTGAGGAAAAAAAAACAAACCCGAAGCCAGTGTTTCAAAAAGGGGGGGGGGAAAAAATACAACAAACAAACAATATCCATAGATTAGAATATTAAACCAAAAAAATAAAACAAACACCAAAGCACACAATGAGTGATGTTGATTTTCTAAACAAAGGTCTTGAACTTATAACGAGTGCCATCGATCTCGACAACAACAAGAAGTACAAAGAAGCCTATGAATCCTACTACAATGGACTGGACTACCTGATGCTTGCGATTAAGTACGAAAAGAACGAAAAGTCCAAGGAACTCATACGTGTCAAGTTCATGGAGTATCTGAACAGAGCCGAGAAGCTGAAGAAGTTTCTAGAGGATGAAGAAAAGCAGCCTGCCAAGGAGACCACCGAGAAGAAGAACGACGCCAATGGAGACGAGGACAAGTTGAAAAGTTCCATTTCACAGGCGATTCTGACAGAAAAGCCAAATGTAAAATGGTCTGATATCGCTGGGCTAGAGACAGCTAAGGAGTCCCTGAAGGAGGCGGTGATCCTTCCTGTGAAGTTTCCCCATCTGTTCAAGGGGAAGAGAAAGCCAACTACAGGTATTCTGCTTTACGGACCTCCTGGTACAGGTAAGTCGTACTTGGCGAAGGCTGTTGCCACCGAGGCACAGTCAACGTTCTTTTCCATTTCATCCTCTGATTTGGTTTCCAAGTGGATGGGTGAGTCGGAGAAGCTTGTTAAGAATCTTTTCCACTTAGCCAGAGAAAAGAAACCCAGCATCATTTTCATTGATGAAATCGATGCCCTGACCTCTGCAAGATCCGACAACGAGTCCGAGGCATCCAGACGTATAAAAACCGAGCTTTTGGTGCAGATGAACGGTGTGGGCAATGACACACAGGGTGTGCTGGTCCTGGGAGCTACAAACATCCCCTGGCAGTTGGACTCCGCCATAAGAAGAAGATTCGAAAAGAGAATATACATAGCCTTGCCTGATCTGGGAGCCCGTTGCAAGATGTTTGAGCTTAATGTGGGCGACACCCCATGCACCTTGAAAAGAAAGGACTACAGGGTCCTGGGAAAGATGACTGAGGGGTACTCGGGTTCCGATATCAACACCGTTGTCAAGGATGCGCTTATGGAGCCGATAAGAAAGATCCAAACAGCCACACACTTCAAAAAGGTTGTTTGCGATGGGTCCACAAAATTCACCCCATGCTCACCAGGCGACCAGGATGCAGTTGAGATGTCCTGGTTGGATATTGAAAACGGCGAGGATCTTTTGGAACCGGACCTAACACTCAAGGACTTCATAAAGAGTGTCAAAAGAAGCAGACCTACAGTCAACCAACATGATCTAGACAAGCAGATAGAGTTCACCAATGATTTTGGGCAGGAGGGAAATTGAAAAGTAAATATATATATGGTTTATTCAATGACATTGACGTTGTTCTTTTCATCACTGGTCTTGACAGAAGTTATTTTTATTTTAATGATTGCATAGGAGTCACATTTGTAGTTCATGGACTCAGGGTCTTGCTTTTGTAGGTAGTCCTGATAGTACTGTATCTCCTTTTCGTCCTTCAAGACAAAGGCATCACCTGAGATAGAAGCTGAGATGTTTCTCTTCAACTCCTGCTGGTTCAACTGCTTCAACAAGTTGCTGAATTGCTCGTTCTCTTCATTTGGGTTTTCCTTCCCACTTAGCATCCAGTCGTGCAACAACACAGAAACGTTTTTGTTTTTGGATATGTTCTTGAACTTGGTTGTGTGCTTTGGGGTCAAAACAACTATTAATTTGTTGTCCTCTGGTAAAAAGGTTTTGTCCTCTGAGATGTACAGATAGTGCATCATGGATATGGAAGGAACATTGGTTTCTGGATCGGAAGTGGCTAGGTGAAGATACTTTGATTCAGAAAGCAGGTATTGTAAGTGGTCAGGAAACTGTGATTTGCTTAGGTTAGACATTGTATATGTGCTCGTGGTGATTGCCAATTTAATTAATTATACACGCCTGAGTGATATTATCTAATATAAGGGTTAGGTGGTATAGGTATTTTTCCCTGATAATCGTTTAAGCTACAAGTCGAAAAAAAAAAAAAACATACGAGTGGCATCACGTGCAACAGGGCTGAAAAGTATCCACAGCAAGAATTCAACCTCAATCTTTTTGAAAATAAAACAAATCTAATAGTTCACAGCTATATATAATCAAAACTATATTCTTACTTGGTGCTTTCTGTTGTGTAGGTATATTTGAGAGCCACAGAAGATTACCAGACCCAGGTAAACCAATGCTGTGGTGAAAATGGTCTTTGCTATAAGAACCCCCTCTTCTATAGTCGGATCGTTAATGGAGTGTCCCACAAACTCCTCGTGTCCTGTGTTATATAGGTGTCCCAATACTGTTAGAATCACACATCCAAATATGGAGATAATGGTACAGAACCATGCCTTTCCTTGTCCTACAACTGGTTTCATTTTGTTTATATAATGTATGCTCTTTCCTTGGTTTATGTATATTTGTATCTG
Source organism: Hanseniaspora opuntiae (assembly GCA_001749795.1). Classification (NCBI taxonomy): domain Eukaryota; kingdom Fungi; phylum Ascomycota; class Saccharomycetes; order Saccharomycodales; family Saccharomycodaceae; genus Hanseniaspora; species Hanseniaspora opuntiae. Next base: position 204,067 of record LPNL01000001.1, read on the forward strand.
TTCCATTTAAAGGGATGGAAGTTCTTACAACCAAAAAAAAAAAAAAACTAACAGCCAATAAAGCGTCTTAGCGGGAAAAATGAAAAAAAAATACTGAAAAAAACAGGTTTTGGTGTAGAATATACACGTGACACAGGCAAAATAACTGGCAATATGTAAATCAAAACTAACAATCTACAAACCCTCAAACTTTCTTATACCATGTTTCAAAGACTCTTCTTTTCTTTTCAGTTCCTGTTGTTGCTTCTTTTGCTGCTTTTTGCTAATTTTCTTAATGTCCTTGTTTGACATCTTTATTTCTTGCACTTGTATGTTCAATGGCTTCTCTTCCATGGACTTCTTGAAGCTGGCTATAGCCTCGTCATCACTGTTGGACTCATCTTCCTCATCGCCACTCAGACTATCAGACTCGTCGTCAGATGAGCTTTGGGAGTCATCACTGGAGTCATCTTCCATGGAAGCATTACTCATTTCTTCCTCTTCTTGATCAATGTTCCACACCTTGATGGTGTTCATGGATCCAGAGACCAATCTGTATTCGTAGTCAATGTCCAATAGTGAAACATCCTCGTACTTCCCATGATGGACTTTCTTGACTATTCTCTTGACCTTCCCATCAAGCAAGTACACAAAGCCGTCTGTGCACCCACACCAGATTCTGTTGTTGTTCAGCATTGTTGGCATCAGACTTTCAATCCCCTCATTCTTTGATATCTTGATTCTTCCTATCTGGTCATTGTACTCGTTCAAGCCGTATTGCCAAAATGTCAGGACTCCCTGGCCCTGGCCACAGAACAACGTAGAATCATTTTCATCATCATTCAAAAAACACAAGGATAACAGTTCATCCTCTTGGTCCTCAGATGATTGTACCTTTGTTATGTCCTTCCATCTGCAGTCCCATATTTGAACAGTTGTTTGGCCAACAGATATGAACTTGTGGATGGATAGCCCCTCTGTGATGAACTCGTCCTGGACTTTGTTTTTTCCTGCTTTCTTGATGACTCTTTTGTAGTTGCTTTTACTCAAGGCCTCTATTTTGTTGATGCTGTCTCCATTGTGCAGTCCAACAAGTTCATTAAACATCTCCAGCTTGTACTGTGAGTCATACTTCATCACCTTGACGATTCCCTTTTCTTCAGTCCCCATCAAGATGTATTCGTTGAAAGCAAACAGGCAGTTTGGCTTTACTTGTAACTTTTCCAAGTCCTCAAAGTAGTACTTGTCTAAAATCTTCCCGTTTTCACTCTTGAAAAGCTTCATGTGGTTGTCTGAACCAACAGATACGGCAGTTTTCTCATCCAGGTATATCACATTTCTGCAAGACTTTTCATGTCTCTTTGTCTTCCACAGGAGATTGACATATTGGGGAATGTCACTGGCTTCAATTTCATCATCGTCTTCGTTGAACAAAGTATACTTAAATTCCTTACCTATCTTGTTGAAAACCATTTTAATCTTGTTGTTTTCAGTGATGTTGTACTCAATGCAGCATAAATGGCCAGTTGAAAACCCTATAAGCATTTGGTTTTTGGCTGGGTGCATGGCCATGGTGAAAATAGCGTTTTCACAATCAAGTGTGATGTTTAGTAATTGAGAATCCATCGTTATTGTTATTTCTTGGTTTTTTGGATCTATACTATAAAGAGTTTTTGCTCCTTTGAATAAAGTAACAAAGGATTTCAATAGTTCTCTAAAAAAAAATAAAAGTTAAAAAAATCACAATTGCCCGTGTCCGAAAGAGGGAATCAAAGTTTAATATATACTGAATAAAAAAAAAAAAGAAATTAGCCATCAAAGTCATATACAAACTCATTGGATTCCTCCACGCCTCCATATCGACTCAACGCTTTGCTTGATTCTAACCTTTTCCTCATCATCTATATCCTCATCGGAGTTATCGCCGCAAAAGGCATCCAAAATACCTTGGCCTAGTTTTTTACTCATGCTTTTCAGAGCCAGTTGCTTTTCTCTTTGGTAATCATTCGCTAGCTGAATGCTCTCAACAAACTCTCTGGTATACACATCAGGGTTTCTGGTGTTCTCAATGTATTGAATCACATCAAGGGGGATGTTGACGTTTCTTTCTGTTTTGCTGAGTGCAAATGAGTCCTGGTTCAGTTCCTTGATGGTGGTTATGATTTTGTTGAGGTTGTTTAGTATACTGTTCTGCGTGTCGTCTGTGTTTGCGTAGTCGTACACAGTCAGGTTCAGTTCGTTGAATGTTTCAATCAGATCCTTTGTTTTGGATTCTATGCTTGTAAGTTGATCAGCCATATCGTGTATGGTCTATTTGGTCTTTTTAAAATCTATCTTTCGTGCATGAAAGAAACAACTTGATGCTGTGGGAAGGTTGATGTTTTCACACATTTCGGGAAAACTGGCGGAAAGGGGAAAAAGTTACGAAATACAAACGGTGGATCGCGTGACGAGCCCTCATTGTGGTGTTAAAAAATTAAAAAAAAGGATCATAACTCACAACGAGTGCAATTATTTAGTGAAAAAAAAAATTATGTAATGCCATATACCATACCCAATGAATTGAAAACCTGGTTGCACCTTGCATGTGCTTATATAGCTGAGGATGTATACTTCAGTACATCTTCTTTTTCAATATTCAATAGAAAATCACGGATTCCTGAACCAGCATACACTCAGCAATGACAGAAAGCTTAACCACCAACTCAGAAATCATCCACTTCAATGAGTCTCAATTGAAACACTGGAATGATCATTTACAAAAGTTGCAATCCCCAGAGGAAATAATCAAGTGGGCAATTGTCACTTTCAAGAACATTTACCAAATCTCAGCCTTGGGGATCAGTGGACTCTCCATCATCCACCTGTTATCTGAGAAATTCTCTGACGAAAAAATAGACTGTATATTCATCGACACTCTTCACCATTTCCCACAAACACTGGACTTGGTAGAGAAAATCCAACAAAAGTATTATGGAAAGGACTCTGTTTCTGATTTCCACATTGTGAAGCCATTGGGGCTGGATTCAGAAAAGGAGTTCAGTGCCAAGTATGGAGACAATCTATGGATCAGTGATGATGACAAGTACGATTACTACTCCAAAGTCGAGCCCCTGGAAAGAACTTACAAGGCATTTAACATAGACCTTGTGATCACAGGAAGAAGACAGACCCAGGGGAACGACAGAGCAAACCTGGACATTCTTGAGTACGATGCCTTAAATAAAGTCTTGAAACTTAACCCGTTCTACAATCATACCTTCAAACAGGTTCATGAAATAGTTATCAAGGGAAACGTTCCTACAAATGAGCTTCTTGAGTATGGATACAAGTCCATAGGTGACTACCACTCCACTTTGCCTACTGTAGGAGATGACGAAAGAGGTGGAAGATGGTCTGACAAGAAGGGTAAAACCGAATGTGGAATCCATCAACCAGAGAGATTTTCCAAGTTCAAGTAGTTGAAAAAAAATGGAACTATGTATGTCTGAACTTCTTTAAGGATTATATACTTTGTAATGTATTTATTGAAATATTTCTTCTGTCTCTTGTGAGGTTTTAGCTATTGATTAAAAAGGTTTGTGAATGTTACGTGAGCAAAGCATGTGACTATCCATTAACTCCGAAGAAGTAAAAAAAAAAATTTTTTTTTACAAATTTTTTACCTCTATGCTTGTGAAAAAAGCATATTTCTCTTGAAAAAGTATATTTACTGCAATTTAATATATTCAACATCCTAAAAATAAACACAAAGAAACACTTTGGAATAACCAATCACTATAATATATATTAAGTCATAATGTCTACATACGCTAAGCTCTTTAGAATGCCTCCTATAAACCCTAGATGGAGCACCATCAAGGATAACGCCAAGAGACAAATTTTTGCTGAAACTGAACTTGAGCAACGTACTCTGAAGTCGATATCCAGAAACACACTTCTTCCTACAAAGGTCAGAATGCAGGCTCAACTGCAACTTTCAGCCATGCCTAAGATATCAAAGATGACCCAAATAAGAAACAGATGTGTTGTCACAGGTACAGGTAGATCTGTTCTTGGAGATGGTATCAAGCTTAATAGAATTCCATTCAGAGCCAGAGCCATCAGTGGTGAATTACCAGAATATAAGATTGGCGGATGGTAATATATATCTTCCCCATATTATTATATACGATCATCAACTTTAATTTAGATATGTAAATAGAAAAAAAGAGCGAAGAGTTTTGAGATATGAATATAAAACTGTATGAAAATGTATCTTGTATTTGATACCTACTTTTTTTTTAATGAAACAGAAAAAATAGAACAATAAAATTATTAATAGATCATTTAATTAAAGAAAAACATATAATTTAAATTTGAATATAACAGAACCTTATAAAATAGTACATTTCTTCTTATCTTTTTTACCGTTTTTACCGGATTTTTTACTCAATTTGCTCTTGTTTTGCTTACCCATCAAGGAGGCTCTGGTGGCTGCTTCAAAGACTTCTCTGACACCAAAGCCTGTCTTGGCAGAACATTCGATATAATCGGTGGCACCTATTTGGTCAGCAACTTCTTGACCTTGTTGTTGGGTAACAGGACCTTCTGAACCTATGCTTTGAAGGTGTTGGATGATGGCTGGGTCGTTTCTTAGATCAACTTTACAACCAACCAAGATGATAGGAACACCTTGACAGAAGTGTAAGACTTCGGAGATCCACTTTTCCAAGACGTTTTCCAAGGAGTCTGGCAAGTCAACAGAGAAACATATGATGACAACATTGGAGTCTGGGTATGATAAAGGTCTTAGTCTATCGAAGTCTTCTTGGCCAGCAGTATCCCATAGTGCTAGTTCAACTCTTCTACCATCAACTTCAACATCAGCAACATAGTTGTCAAAGACAGTAGGAACATATATGGTAGGGAACTTACCCTTGGCAAAGACCATCAACAAACAGGTCTTACCACAGGCACCATCACCTACAATGGCTAATTTTCTTCTTATGCTACCGTTAACGTTATTATTTTGGGACATTGTATATCAAGAACAAATGGATGTGTGAATATAACAAAAAAAAAGGGGGAAAAGAATAAAGGATATAAAGATTGGTTATTATTTTGGCTTTTAATATTTATCCTTTACTATTAACACTTGTATTATTGCTTTAATGATTTATATTAAACTTGATTTGATCAAAGAACTACGAAGTTATGTGTTTGTAATCCTTTATAACTATAATTTATGATTTTATCTAATAAATTTGATTAACACATTTTCTCTTAGTTAAATGAAGGTAAAAAAATAAACAACAAAAATGCACGCAAAGGAAAGAAAGAGAAAAAAAATTTTTTTCTCAAAAGAGATCATGGCAGACTTAAATGGACACATGTTTATTTTTAGCGCCTTTTGATTTATAGCCCAAAAAATTAATGCTACACGGTGATTAGTCTGATCTGGTCATGTGATTGATTTGTCTTATATCCGATAATTGAATCAGTGAAATATCCAACATTTCTTTTTTTTTTAAAAAAAAAACTCTCCAAAAAAAGAGGCCAACAAGCGCATTGATAAATAATTACCCAATTAGGAATTATTCACAGTCTTTCACTACCATACTTTTTTTTTCTCTCTCTCTCAGTAATTTGTCCTTATTGTCCAAATACATTGCATTTCGTTCCAAACTGAAATTCTACTAATATTTCATTAAAAAAAATTTTCATTTTTTATTATTTTTGCTAAATGGGTTGTTGAAACTTTAACAATAATCAATTTGGTTGTTAATTATCAAATATTCTAAGGACAACAGATCATAAAGATTAACAAGAAATTTGCAAAAACTCCAAATAAAAATAGTATAGCATATTTTACAATTGTTTTTTTAGAAACTCCATCTGTATTTTTTTTTTGAAACAAATTTAAGTTAAAAGGGAAAACAAGTACCAACAAAGCAATAATAAAATATCAATATCATCAATAATAACAACATGGATTTGCAAGATTTCTTAAAGAGTAACGCTTTCACTCAATCATCCTCCAATGCCTTCAACTTCACCTCTAACAATATTGATCTATCCAAAATCAATGAAGTACCAAAGGCTGCCCCAAAGGCTCATGACTTGAATGACTTCTTAACCGGTAAGGCCTCCTCCTTGGATCCTTCCGCTGAAAAGACCATCAACTCCAAAAAGACCTATGTTGAATTCCCTGTTCCAGACTACCCTCCATTCATGGCCACCTTCTGTAACTTCCCTCCTGACATCACTGAAGAGGGTGTCAAGAACTGGTTCGAAGATGGTATCCAAAACCCAGGCTGTGTTTTGAACTTGAACATGCCTAAGAATATGGACAACACATACAAGCGTAGAGGTTTTGTTGAATTCAAATCCAAGTCAGACTTGGAAAAGGCCCTGAAGTTGAGTAGTTCCTTCTTGAACTCAAACAAGCTTTACGTTGATGTTGCTGATCCAAACACCAGAATCAACTCCAACGGCAGAAGCGGTGGATACGGGGGCAGATACGCCTCTGGTCTAACCATGAACTGGAGCAAAGGTAGCGGAGCTGTTCCTCAACAAAACGATTCATATACTAGTGCACAACCTGTTGATTGGTCAAAGAAGGGTGCCAACCAACCTGAACGTGGTGTCCCTGCTTCAGCAATTGACTGGTCCCAAAAGGGTCAAAACTTTAGAGAACCTAGACAAGAAGCTCCTTCAGCTACTTCTTTCGATTGGGCCAAGAAGGGTCAAAACATCAGAGAACCTAGACAAGAAGGTCCTTCAGCAGCATCTCTAGACTGGGCCAAGAAGGGTCAAAACATCAGAGAACCTAGACAAGAAGCTCCTTCAGCTACATCTTTTGATTGGGCCAAGAAGGGTCAAAACATCAGAGAACCTAGACAAGAAGGTCCTTCAGCTGCATCCATGGACTGGGCATTAAAGGGCTCCAATAAGCAAAGAGAACAATCAAAACCAAAAACCGCCTCCCCAACTTCATTCGATTGGTCAAAGAAAGGTGCCTTCGTTGATGAGCCTAGATCCCAAAGAAACTCTAAGAATAATGAAAATAAAGAAGCCAAGTCTTCTACCAAAACTTTGGGCTTTGACAAGTTATCTTTAGATGAAGAATAGAAGAATTTTTTATTCTCTTGAAATTTTAGGCTTTTGATTAATGTATATATTTGAATTAATAAAATCATAGATTTAAATACAAAGAAAACTGTGCACATGCCACTTCTAGATAGATGTTAAATCAAACAATCTATGCTTGGGCGTGATGATTTTTCTTATTTCATCCAATGTTAGTAAACAGGCATATCTCTCCATTGATGGGTTACTGAGAGTGGTGTATCTACTGGAATTGGCTGTCTTGAACACTCTTACCAAATCAACATGTGACTTCATTTTGGTTCTGTGATTGATAAGACCTAGTTTGATCAGCCTTTCCCAACATGATTTCACAACTGTCTTTGGGAACTTCCGAATGGGTATATCTTTAGAATCTTTTGAAGTGTACAAATCCTCATAAAGTCTGTATACCTGCACCAACGATGTTGTTTTGTTATTGTGCTTGTAAGTCAATCTATCATCCTCATTGGCAAATAACAATTTGTTTTTCTTTGTCATCAATATCAAAAGCAATACCTCTAGATCAGTCAGGGACTTAACCAGCTCAGACAAGCTATTTCTATTTGTATTCATGTAGTACTCAACAATGGCCTTTGGAAACTTGGTTTCTATATCCTCCCATGTTTCCATGTTGAAATTAGTGTAATTCAATCCGTTCAATAACCCCATTTGTAACTGATGATTATTCTTATTACTGTAAAATACAGTCTTTAAGAAATCATTTAAAATCAGATGGTCATCAGCGGAGTTTTGATTTACCCACTTGAGTACCAGTGAATTCCATTGCGATTCCAATCCTGAATTTATATATGAATCATACTCACCAGTTTCTTCATCCAAATTAAACATTAAAGTATTATAAAAATCAGCTTTGAATGTATCAAAATCATTCAATGGCTTGAATGTTATGAATGTATTTGAAAATCTAGAGTGCACTCTCTTTTCCAGCATGTTTTCAATATAAGGCAAGGTAGTGATACCCAAAAAGCAAGTTGAAAATGCATATTTATCATTATTCCCATCCATGAAATCAAATAAGTTATACAGCAACGTTTGTCTTTCGATATCTTCAGAAAACAGCTCTAAACTATCAACTATGAAAAACACAGTTGGTAGTTGATTTCTTCCTATCAAAAACTTATTCGTTTTATTCAATATCAGTTGTGCATCATTGGCCAGAAAACTCAAGAATGTATCAAACGCCTTTGTTTTGTTCTCTCCAGATACAAAGTCAACATTGTGATCCAATCCGGTTGTATTAACTCTTTCCCCTGTTTCCAAATAGGTGAAGTATCGATCCATTTTATCCTTGAACAGCTTATCAAGAGTGACCACATCCTCATCATCGTCCAGCTTCTTATTTTTCAAACTGTTTATGTCAATGTTTCTGTACACCTGATTCTCAAACTGTGTAAGCAATGTGTCAACTGATGTGTCAACAACACCACTCAGGTTGATGATGATGTTGTTATTCTTGATGTCACTGGATAATGCCTCATCGATGGTCTTTTTGACAATGTGCAGATCCGTAGGATTAAAGACTTGGATAATAAAGGATTCGTTTCTTTTCCCACTTGATGAATTACAACACTTGTTCAACTTCCATTTGATCCTATCTAGATTTTGTTCATAGTATTCAGGCACCTTCTTTTCCAGATGGATTTTCTTCAAAAGTGACAGTCGTAGTTTATGAATATTTTGTTCATCAAAGTGACCTAAGTCCATTATGTGTAGTTGATAATTGATAATACGCTATAGTATGTATATTTGGTGGTGTATATATCAAGCCTTTTGTCTTTTTAAAATTGTATAAACAGGATCATATCGTTCATGATATGTTTAGATTTTGTTGAGGGATATTTTTCTTAGTGCAAAGTCATGTGTGAGTGCACGTGAGCGGTTTACTTCGGAGTTTATTTCCACCGCCAAAAAAATTTTATATTTTTTTTTTCTAGCTACCCTAAATTGGTCAAACTAAGTCTGTACTTTACGTTTTGAACATAAAATCATCTCTTGCAATACGATCAAAACACTTAAGAAAGATATACTCTCTATATACAGAAACCAAAACACAAGCTTCCAATCTTGATATTACAACGTTGTCTTATATTATGAGTACAAGTCCTCAATCAACCAGTGAATCTAAAGATGTTGTAAGTACTACCAATAACCAATCCAAAAAGTCACCATACTCTTTGTTCAAGGTGGTAAAGACCAACAAGGATTTAGCAAGATGCCCCAAAACAGGATATTCCATGATAGATCTATCAAGCAAACCCACAAACATGAATGATCCACATTACCATGGATTAGTTACTGAAATACAAGATCATTACGAACCTCTGGTGAAACATATAATGGGGAAGGGATCCTTCGGAGAAGTCATCAAGGGTATTAACCTACAAACAAATAGATTGGTGGCTATCAAGAAGCTCAAGATAATGAAAACTGATGACATATTCCCCATAGTGGCTCAAAGAGAGATCATGATACTGAAGAAAATGTGCCATCACAACGTGATAACATTGAATGATGTCATCTTTGACAACTTTGAAAAGTTTGCCATCAAGCCAAAGGAACAGTCAGCAGGCAGCAGCACAAAGTCCTCCAATAGAAACCCATTCATGACGGAGGCCGAGATGAACTCGATTGGAAACCCAACAAACGTTGCTCCAGACAGGTTCTTCTACATGGTTCTGCCATACATGGTGAGTGATCTTGCTGGTATCATCCACAATCCATACTTTGAGCTGACCATACCGAAAATCAAAAACATCCTGATGCAGATGCTTTCTGGGCTTGATTACATCCACAAAATGAAGTACTTCCACAGAGACATCAAAACAGCAAACATTCTTATTGATCAAAACGGAATTTTGAAAATAGCTGACTTTGGGTTGAGTAGATTGTACTATGGATGTCCTCCAAACAAGAAGTTGCCTGGTGGGTCGGGTGCTGGAATGAAGTTCACAGCACTGGTTGTCACAAGATGGTATAGAGCACCTGAAATTGTATTGTGCGATCGTTTTTACACAACAGCTATAGACATATGGGGCGTTGGGTGTATATTTGGAGAGTTCTTCATCAAAAAGCCCATTTTGCAAGGGAAAACAGATATAGAGCAAGGTCACTTGATTTTCCAGATGTTTGGGAAGCCTGACAATCAATCATGGCCAACTTTGAAATATCTAAAGCAGTTTGATGCCCATTACTCAAACAAGCAGTATCTAGGCAATTATAAAGGCATCTTTGGCTCATTTTTGGACGAAAAGGGATTAGATCTTTTCCAGAAGATGATGACCCTGGATCCATATCAAAGAATTACTGCTTCAGCAGCCTTGGAACATGAATGGTTCACCGTGGAGCCGTGTCCGGTACAGAATTTGCAATTTGAAAGGGTCATGGAGTCTCATGAAAGTGATATAAACAACTTTGATAAATTGAAGGAGGAGATGTTAAGCAAGGCAGCCAATGGGAAAAAGGTTGATTACAATTCTTCCAGACATTCAGAAAAGCCGCAATCAACGTCTGTTGGTCGATTTAGAGATGAAGCAGATAAGTTTGCATCCAAAAGAGCCAGAAGCGCGGAAGATTTGAACAAAACTCTGCAACTATTGGATGATGTCCAGCCATTGAATAATGACAGATCCAATCGATATAACAGAAACCAAACGAGATATGGATCTGGCACTCGATTTGAGAAGCCCTCAAGATTCCAGGGAAACACAGAAACAACCATGAAGAGTAGATTTGATAATAGACAAAGATTTGAATCGGATAAGCAAGATCGTGCCAGTACCTACACAAAAGTTGAGAATGTTCCTGAAACAAGCAATGAAGAACCAGGAGATGAGGTGACAAGCTTCATAAAAGTTTATAAAAAAAAGAAATTTGAGATGGCAACGTCTCAAAATGATACAACGGTGAATAGTAAAAAGGATGCACAACAAGCTGACAGCAAAGCAAAAAAGAAAACGAATAACAGTATCAAGATATCTATAGAGGACATGTATGAGTGATGCCTTCAAAGAATTATTTGCTATTGGTCTGCAAACCTGTATGGCTTGATCGATGCCTTTTTTTTTTGTTTTTTCATCTGTTTTGAGGGTCATTCTGCTATTTCCAAAACAAGTACTGTCAGAGAACCTCAAAACCTTGTTTTTGTAGACAATCCTTACAGGGGGAAAACATACATTTTTTTTGGTGCGAAAAACCCAAGCAAAACTTATCCCTGGAGGAAAACATTAATTAAGGATCTGAAAGTTGTTTCAGAGTACCGCAAGTCATTGATTTATCCTGTGAAAAAACAAAGCAATGCTTATGTTTCATAATTCAAAGATGATGTTTGAAAAATAATTGTAGTTTTTTATTCTTTCTGGTAAGTATATGTTATGTATTTTGTGATTTTTTTTTCCAATTTTAATTCATATGTCGTTGTTATAGTTTCGTTTTATTAGCTAAATGATACTTAATGATTATATACTTTAAGAGATTTACATGGATTTAAGAAGACATCAAAGTAACCAAGTAAACGATATACTCATCTTTGAAAATAAAAAAGCTTGGTAGGTCTAAAGACAATCCACTAAGAACATAACTCAATTTGGCCAACAATGGTTGATTTATTCAAAAATAAAAACATTGATTCAATCACTATAAAGAAGAAAATATCATTATCAGATTTGAATCAAGAAAATTCAAGTTCCAAATCATCTCTTTCTTTATCCAACAGTTCCAATGAAGATGGTACAAATAACAAGCATAAGAAAACATTGCATGAAGTCACTACTAAGGATTTCAACCGAACCCCTAAGGGTCTCATGTTTGCCAAGGATATCAAGGATATATTCTGTATAGTGCTTATATGCTTAGACATGAAAAAGAAACTAGTTGATAAAACAAACTTGAAGAAGAAAAAAAAAAGAAGCTTCATATCAAAGTTGTCTTCATCGAGTGTGAAAGAGTTCAGCAATGAGTCTTATTACTGCTTTTGTCTGGACGAGTGCATTGAGGAGATGCAAAATCTGGCTGTCAATGTTGATATGGAAACAACAACTGTGTCTATATTATATTCAATAAAGCCTGAAATGTCTTTACAGTTGATCAAGATATTCATGAATTCTAAGTTGTTGCACAACCCAACTGATAGAACCAATACAGACTTGAACAATAAATCCATCTTACAGCCAACTCCAAAGGGTGTCTCGATATTAACAAAATACATCAAGGATATGGGCATTAAAAAGCAAATCCCCGAAGTTGTCTTTTCAAATTTAAACTCTACCTATCTGTTCAACTTTGAAAGATCATCTGTAACAGATAGAATTATATACAGTGATTACTTTATCAAGTTGATTTTCACTAAAATGTTTAGTGATGCTCCAACCATATGGTCACCAGACACAAAGCCAAACAAGATTGCTAGTTTAAAGACATTATTAGGAGGCAATGATGACATTAATGAGTTTGACTTCACTGGCCAACAAACTCAAAACATCATGGACATCATCAATCACCAGCAATCACCAGAAAACCCGTTTGCAGACACCAACATTATCTTACCAGATGAATTGAATGATGCGGCTTTGCTGAATGATGAAAATAGAGTCTCTCCCTTGCACCACAAATTCTTCACCAATCCAGAATCTGACTCCCACATTCAGTATTATTCTCACCTGGGTGGTATAAGAATGTACTATAAAAAGGAGTTCATTGAAAGTATCAAAACAGAAAAAAACACCATAAAGACAAAAAAACATGTAATTGCTTACTCCTTCTCCACAAAGGCAATTGTCCAATGGTTGATGGATTGTACTGACTTGATTTATTTTAAGGAAGCTGTGATCATGGCATCGTTGTTTTACAAATGCGGCCTTATCAAGCCTATTTGCTTTAGTCCCTCTGTTTCAAGAAAGGACAACTTCACGATATCTAAAAAGAATCTGTACACATTCACGAAAAAGGGCTGTGATTGGCTGGATTGGAACGAAAACTATTTACAAGCACTGTACACTGATTGGTCTCAAGAAAAGGAAAAAAGATTAAGTCAACTGGAAAAATCAGTTGTCAGTACAGATTTCAATGAAGAGTTCGTTAGCAATGATGTTTCTGAAAATAAGGAAGCTTATGTTGTTTCCTTGGAATCCATCTTGAATGATCCAGGTAAAAGGTTTTTGTTCAAGTCTCATTTAGATAAGGAGCTGTGTTCAGAAAACTTTTCTGCTTACACCGATATCAAGAAGTTTTTGAAAAAAATGGACAATGTTGAAAACTTTGTTGATGTGAAAGAAAAAACCAAGAGACTTTCAAACAAAGATGCAAAATCCATAAACTTATACAGCTCTTTAAAAAGCAGACTGATGAAGGAGTGCAATGATTGCTTATCAATAGCTTATCAGATTTTTTCCACTTACATAGCTGATAGATCATCAAAGCTGATAAACATTGACTACAATTTAAGAAATTCGATATCCAATCTTATCTTGAACTCAAGCTCTACATTGACTGCTACAAACTCATTGAGTCCATTTGCTGAAGCTTTAGGAATTAAGGAAAACAACACTAACAAGGAGCCATCTAGTTTGAAGAATTTGGTTATTGATGATGCTGTTGAACCAAACCTAGAAAGTCATACACCAGAATGGCCTGTTAAAATCAACGGCATGGATAGGAAGTTAAAACCAGTAGGATTGAACATCTTAGGTGATTCCAGCAAGCAAATCAGAAACAAAGATTCAGATTACTTCTTTTCAAATCAATTGTTCAAAGATAACATCGTTTTAGATTCACCAACGGAAAGCTTAGTGACACATTCTCTATACATCCTAAGTAAGCTGAAGCCATTATTAGAGGATGTGAACAAAAAACTGTACAAAATCATGGAAACTGATTCTTTGCCTAAGTTCCTGAACGGCAACAAGGACATTTTAGACGATGTCAAGCAATAATCTCAAATGAATGTTTCATTATAAGGCTATATATACTATGTTCAATTCACTAATAGATTTATATATATTGTTCATTTTTTTTTTATTTTAATTTTTTTTTTTTTTGGGAGAGTTTATTTAAGCAGATAGAGGCTCAAGAGTTGAACCCTTTTTGATGGTGGCCCAACCGATCAATCTCCAGTGCTTTTCGATTCTTCTGGACAAAGCAATCTTTTCGTTGACTTCAGTACATGCAGGAGAGGTTAGTTGCAATCTGGCCATATCAGCCTTGACAGCAACAACTCTGGCACCGGTGGCAGTGGAACCAATGTTGACCATTAAAACTTCACCAGGTTCCAGCTTTCTGACCTTTGTTTGCTTGGAGCCGTCTGTCTTGACACCTAACAGTCTTCTCAACAAGAAGTAGTTAATTTCTATATCAGTGTAAATGCTTGGTAGATGTCCCTTAGCACCAACAACTTGACCAACAAGTCTATCGGCTCTACACAAAGTAGGATCAACCTTGGTACCAACACCGATCAAACCACCAGGAACGGCAAACTTCAAGTCGTTGTTTTCAGCAAACAGGGAAACAATCTTGGAGAAAATAGGCTTACATTGGATCTTACCTTGCTTATCCTTAGTGACTATACCTGGTCTGACTTCGATTTCATCACCCAACTTGAAAACACCATTCAAGATGGAACCACCAGCAACACCACCCTTCAAGTCTCTGATTTCAGCACCTGGTTTGTTGACATCAAATGATCTGATGACAATCAATCTTGGAGTGACATTGAAGTCTCTTGGAGGAACTGGGATGCTCTTAACAATACATTCATTGACGGCATCGATGTTATATTTCAATTGGGCGGAAATAGGAACGATAGGAGCCCCATCGGCAATTGTACCCTTGATGAACTTCAATATGGACTTTTGATGGTCTAGGGCACTTTCCTCTCTCATCAAATCAACCTTGTTTTGCAAGATTATAACATGCTTCAACTTCATGATTTCAATGGCAGCCAAGTGCTCAGATGTTTGTGGTTGTGGACATGGTTCGTTACCAGCAATCAAAAGCAAAGCAGCATCCATGACAGCGGCACCAGACAACATGGTACTCATCAAAATATCGTGACCTGGACAATCAACAAATGACACATGTCTAACTACTTCGTATCTTCCCTCACACCCTTCAGTTTGACACTTTGGATGTATTTCCTTGTCAGACTTGAAGGATCTGTAACAGTCAGGCTCAGGACACACAGGACACTTGTAAATCTTGGCATTGGCATAACCCAACTTGATGGTGATATTTCTTTCAAGTTCATCTTTGAATCTGACTGGCTGGACACCTGAAATGGCTCTAACAACAGTGGACTTACCGTGTGCTACGTGACCAATGGTACCAATGTTGATTGTTGCTTGTCTATTGATGATTTCAGGGGATAAAGGAGTCAATTTGGAGAAGTCCGGGTTTTCAGGTTGGGCTGGCAAACCACCACCTTCTTCAAACTCTCTCTTTGCGTCCTCTTCGTCTTCTACTTGGAAGGAAACACTTTTCTTAGGTTTTTCGGATTCATTGGAAGGTTGAGATTCTTCATCGTGGTTTTCAGCTTCTTGTTCAAATAATTCTTCATCTTGTTGTTCGATGTATTCTTCATCGTCATCGATGGTGTTACCAAACTTATCAACAGCCATTTTGTGAGTGCTTTTCTTTCTTATTTATTTATATAAACAGTAATGTGGACAAAAACAAATCAAAAAAAAAAAAAGATATATTCTATGTAATCTTCCTGTTCGGTTGCTTAACTGTGGTTATGTCTTGTAGGGGGCTTACACCTGTCTATATCAATAATCATTTGAAATGTATTGATATGTGTTACGAAGTGAATTTCTTTTTTTTGTCTGAAGAGGGAAAGCGATTCCAACGAAAAAAAAAATTAAGAAAAAAAAAAATTTTTTTCTGGTGACGGAGAAAAGAGTATGGTTCGGTCACTAGTAAATATTTCCCTTTTGGGACAGTCACAGAAACTATATAAAATTACACTGTGGGATTGAAGGCAAACTCATTCATCATCATGTCGATGTCATCCCACAGGAACTGGTTGTTCGCATTGTTCAGGTTGTTCACACTGCTTGATATGCTTTCGCTTTCCTCTTGAACACTGCTTTTAGCTGTTTCATTGCCAAATATCTCAGTCATTATGTTGTTGTTATTGAAGAGAATGTTTGGAGTGTGCATGCCCTCAGGCACTGGACTTGCAGCGTTGTTGATCAGGTTCATGTAGTTCATATACTTTGGTGACTTCGCAAACAGTGGTGTTGGCTGGTCCATGCCTCCATACGCTCTGTTGTATTGGTTGCCTAATGGGTTAACTAGATTTTGCTGGTTCAAAACATTTGCCGGTGTTTCCTCTCTAACAGACGATGGCTTTGCATGAGTGCTCAATGACTTTTCCATCTGGTTGGAGAAATTGCTGTTCATCATCAGCAAAAATGGGGAACCTTCTCTACGTTGAATGATGTTACTTGGTGTTTTATTAAATGCAGGAGCTGTTTTGTTAATCATGCTTTTCAAGTCCAGGATTTCCTTTCTGTAATTTGCCGATCTTGGTGACTTCATAGATGGCTGTGTGTCAGGTGTTGTGTTATATGAACTTGTGCCTTCACTTTGAGTTGATGCAGGAACAGTCATCGGTTCAGGATCCAATGGGATTGTTTGTATGATTTTAGTGGCATTAACCGCTGCTGGAGGTTGACTTGAAGTTTTCCCCTTTCTACCCTTCCTGTCACTGTTCCCTTCAGGCTTTTTATCAACTTCACCTCTTTCATTTTCAGCATTCTCGTGAGCTTCAGCAGTCCTAGATTTTTCCATTTCTTGCTTTCTCTGTACACCACTGTGTTGCTTTAAAACATATAGGCAATCAAAAAACACAGAGGCTGACAATCTGTTTGTTATAGTCAAATTCAGGTTGAACTCTTCCTCTCTGTATTCCTTAACCCATTCCGTGTATAAGCTTTCGTATATTTGCCAGATTGACTTCATGATTCTTGAGGATCTGTATGGCAAGTCAAACTTCATCAGTGAGCAACCCTGTGCCAGCTTGATGGCCAAATCATAACTTTTTTTGGATTTTTTCAATTCAATATTTGTTTGTAGTGATGAAAATGATAATTTACAGATGATACAGGCGGCCTGCCATATGTTCAGTACAAAGACACCTGGGAAATATTTGATAATATCAGGCTCTCTTTTGTTCATGTCATTGCAATGCTGTATTAAGTCAATACATGCATTATTCAGCTTTGTTAGACCAACTTTGGTCTTTATGTCCACTTGCTGTGTGGTGTAGTCCTTCAAAAACTTGTCAGTGAACACCTTTTCGTCATCGACGCTATCGTCATCAGAGCCTCCGCTTTTGTCACTCTTTAAAAAGTAGTTAGAAAACAGGTTGATTTTCGTCACCAAAAGGAAAAACTTTATGATATCGTTGACTTCTCCATTTTCTAACAATTCATTATTCAACAAGGTCATCTTTTGTTCAAGTCTCATTAGGGTATCATACTGACTATCAGTGTCTTGTAGATTTTTAACAGAATCATTTTGAAACTTGATTATATGAAGCATTTGTTTCAGTGGCTTGTTGATGATAATTCTATCCTTGTTTGTTTCCCCGTAGATAGAAAGTTCGCAATTGTTTAATATGGCCTGATCAAATGATACGTAACTGGGGAATCCAAAAGTGCTTGCAATATATTGGGACAGCACATTGCTTGATGTCCAGGTTTTGATTTGATCAGTGATGAATTGTAAGTTGTTTGTCTTGTACTCAACAGAATGCTCTGCGGAGTTCAGTCCTAATCTGATACTCTGCATCATTGCCGATCCGATGGTGTTCCATGATGTATCGCAACTTATCGATGAAGATGAGGAAGGCCAGAATGAATACAAAAGAAATGCTTGAACGGAATACACAGAGGAAACATTCAAAAATGGAGAATATTCAGGATCCTTGTTGTTCAATTCATTGTCTGTGAAGTAATACTTGATTATTGGTTGCATGGCAATTTCAGCCATTATGTTTTTGACCCATGTGATCAAATGCTTCATTGGAGAGTTGAGGTCAATGTTCAACCCACTATTCGAAGAGCCCTTTTTCAGTTTCTTGTCCACAGTTATGTTTTTGCTGAAGTCATCCATGGATTGATGGTAACGAGGCAGTCTTCTCATACCTATTAGAATTACCACCCAAAATAAACATGGAGACAGGTTGTATATCACTTCTGGATCCTTGTCTATATCAACAACAGGTAAAAAAATGTGGTAATGCTTGACAAACTCCAGGTACAGCTCTTTGATCATATCAGGTTGCAATGTAACCATGCCCAAGGTTTTTGTGCTTATATTCGTAAGCTTAGCATCCAATGCTTGTATTTTTTCTTCCAAAACTTGTTGATTCAAAAAGTCACTTGTATTGAGCATTTCACCATTCAGCTTTCTCTTTTGATTTTCAGTCAGGGCACTTCTAAATGGTAGAGTAGCTTTACTAGGCTGGCCTTGTGTAAATGAATCATCTTTCATGTTTTCAAATGCTGTCGCCTTGTCGGCATTATGAAGAAGTTCCAATATTGATTCCTTTTCATTGAATAACTTCTCGATGATCATTCTATGTTTCTCTGCATACCCAATTTTATCATTCGGCGTATCCTCCATATCCTTGATGTTCATTATATCCTGCACAATGTTGAGAAGCTTGTCTTCAACGAGTTGGGATTTTTGTCTCTTTTTGACTCTTTTGAATCCTTGCTGGAGTATACACTCTTTGTTTTTCTTTATACACCTGCTACATTTGTTTACTCCTTCTGGTTGTGTATCCAAGTCACATTTTGTCTTTTGCTGTCTGCACTCAATGCATGCTAACTTTCTTTTCCTCTTGACTTGCTCAACAGGGATGGGGGATTTGTCACTGTCCATGTTAATTAAAAAGAGTTGATAACGATGAATGTGTTTTGGTTGCCTAATTTTCATTTGTTGACAAAAATGATTATAGTTTATAAAAGCTTGACATTGAAGTAAAATATATTCGAAATCGCACTTTTGACATATTCCAGATTCAGTAAAACTAAGACGGTGAAAAAAAAAAGAAAAGAGGAGCGGAAGACTGATTTCGGGGAAGAAAAAAAGTGAATATGACTATCAGAGTTGTACAACAAGGATGACAACGTTTGTTCAATTCTCTTAATTGATTCGACATGTATCTTGAGTTAAACACAAGTGTATGTTATTTGCCTAAAAATTAGCTATTGAATGATACCAAATAAGAAACATTTGCATTTTTTTCTTGTATACTTGATGCAACACAGTGTGATTACTCCATCTATTAATTTATCTGCAAGTGTTTCTCAAATTTGAACCAGAATATCACATGCAAGTAAATAACTGTGGCACTGTCCCACAGTATAGAGACAACACATAGCAATCTGCTTATCAAAGCCACGTTTCTCTAATTGCAAGTCAAGCAATACGACCCAAGGCGCAAGGAAGATCCAACCCACAGCCCTTTTTTTTTTTTGGTACCGGAGAAAATTTTTTTCTGTGGAGATTTTTCCTATCGCTGTGATTATTTTTAAAGGTGCAAAAAAGTCAGGTATAAAAACAGTGATTAATCACATCAGTTAATTCGTTGGATATACAGTGTTGAATTCATCTTCAAATATCTAGATGGTATATTAACAGAATAACCAAAAAAACCATACACATATATCGTCACTTTCATTGACACAACACCAAAAGTCTTGGATTTGCAACATGAGTACAGACAACCTGCCGAGACTGACAATATGGAATAAGATTTACAACAACAAATACATCAATGGGTTGATCACACAATCCGATAAGGACATCAGAATTTTATACTTGTGTGTGTTCATCAGACAGTTCCAATATGGGCTTTTGAACCAGATTCTTATTTTCTACTTCAAGGAGTTACACTACAACTCAGAAAAGATCGGGGTATTCTTATCATTGACTCTATTCGGTGATGTTGTGTTGTCATGGGTTTTGACCTGGTATGCCGATGCCCTGAAGAGAAGCAACATCATTAAGCTAGGTATAGTTCTTATGTTTATCAATGGGCTTACATTTATTGTCTACGACAAGAACTTCACAGTCTTGCTTATTGTTTCCACCTTGGGAATTGTAGGTGATGGTTCTGATGTTGGTCCTTTCAAGTCTATAGAGGAATCATGCATGGCTCACTTGACCAAAAAGAAATATAGACCTATCATATACTCATGGCACTACTTGTTCTCAAGCATTGGGTTCAGTGTGGGCTGTTGGATTGCTGGAACAATTGTTGATTACTTGATGGACAACCAGATTTACACCACGTACTTGAACTGCTACAAGTTTGTATTTGGTGTTTACTGTTTGTTGTCTGTTGTCAAGTTCATCGCTGTGCAGTTTTTCTCTGAAAACGTGAACATGAACTTCCATTACAACGATGAGGAGATTGAAGATCAAGAGGTTTCAAACACCATGCTGGACGCTGAAGAAAGACCATTGTTGGCTGATGATGCCAATGACGCTTTGAGTGAAAGTTTATTGCATCAGCCTTCAAATGCCGGAAACGTTAACATGGTTTCTCCTGCCAAGGCTGTGAATGAAATTGAAGGAACTGTGTCTCAAAGAAGAAGAGACTCCTCAAACGTCGTTCCTATAACTGAAGAATCATCTAAGTTATCGTCTGCCACAGTATCCATTCTTATAAAATTGCTTGTTATTTTCATGTTGGACTCCTTTTCATATGGTTTGATAACCTCATGGATTCCTTATTATTACGAAAAGACATTTTTGTTCACATACACTCACTTGGGTTTACTATTTTCTGTGGGTAAGATCATTACAGCTTCCACTGTTTTCCCATCCTCCATGATTACATATGCATTGGGGCCAGTTAAGGCAACATTTGTGGTTCAATCCATTTCAGCCATCTTTTTGATCATGATTCCGTTGGTTGACTTCAATGTGAAGGCCAGTGTCTCTTCATTGATGGGTTACTATGCCACAGCATCAATGGACGTTACTCCAAGACAGATTTTGTTGACCGATTTGGTCAGTGCAAATGAGATCACCAAGGTCATGGGGATCGTCAATGTGGGCAAGACTTTGGCAAGATGTTTTGGACAGTTGCTGAGCGGATACGTAGTCCAAAGTGGGTTGCTAAAATATGCGTTTATTTTCTCAGGTTCAGTGCTACTGACTGCTGACTTTATATTAATCTTATCTTTTGTTGGCATTGATAAAAAGATATTGCAAAATCTAAGAAGAAAGTAATGGAAATAGATTTACCCCTTAAAAAAAATTGAAAAAAAAAAAAACTAAGCACAATCTATAGAAATATTATTTCTGTTCAAATGATCAAATTTCAAGACCAAACATCACTCATTCTTTAATAAACATGGACTATGAAATCTCATGTAAATTGGATATATATAAAATTAGTTATTCAGTAGCTTCATATAATGAACATGTTTTCAAATGCGATGTGTCTTACGATTACAACTACTTCATGAACACGAAGTTATGTGCCTTGACCGTTTACGATAGAGATGACACAGCAATATGTGACATCAAAGAAAAAAGAAAGCTGCTTCCTTACAAGAAACAATATGATATAATTTTTAGAGATGGCAAAAAACTCAGGCTTCAGTTCAGACTAAAGAAAGACACCGAAGTTGAGTCTTCAGATGTACCTTTATTCAACCATTTCAAGTGGAGGAAGCATAATTCCAACTATACATTATTGGTACCACATGCTGACGGCTATACAACAGCTGCAGAATGCAGGTATGAACACTTGGACAATATACATTTATACATACATGATGAATACACAGGCCACTCAGCACAGATTTTGTCCATGTTATTTGTAATGATCACGGAAAACTTGGATAAGCCTAACATAATGTATAATATTGGAATATGAAATTGGATATTTTACTATATAATGTATATACTTTAATTTAAAAGGTCATAAGGCTAGAGAAAAAAATGGAAATTATTCACGTTTTGCTTAAGCTGTTTCATATCTGTCACCAGCAGTTTTGAAAGACTTCAAGAACTCATTAATCTTTGCAAAGTCTTCATCGGATATATCCTTGATTGAGAAGTTTTCTTTAACTCTAGATGGTGTAGTACCAGATGGAATTGGGATGAAGTTGATATTCTTGAAGACGGTGTTGTTTTTTCTAACCCAAGCTAGCGCCAATTGTGGCAATGTGATATCTCTCTTAGAGGTGAAGTTTTCTTCTAAAAACTTGACCAGTTGCATGTTGTGAACCATGGCTTCATCTTGGAATCTCTTTAGTTGAGATCTGAAGTCACCAGCAGGAATGTCCTTGACGGACTTGATTTGATTAGTCAAGAGTCCTCTACCCAATGGTGAGTAACAAACAACAGAAACATCATGTTTGTTCAAGTACTCACAGATACCGTTATCGATGATTTGCTTTGAGAACATAGACAATTCCAATTCACAACAGGCAATGTATTCCTTGTAATTCTTCTTGTTGAAAACCATTTCAATTTGTTCTTTGCTAACTTCACTCAAAGACAATGCTCCAATTTTCCCAGCGTCAACATACTCGATCAAGGTGTCAAATGACTCTTCCCAGTGATCCATGTCCATTCTGGCACACTCAAAAATATCTATGAAGCCTAGAACATCTAGACAACCCTCGACAGACTTGACAATGCCCTCTCTGGTACCTGCAGGAACCAACTTTTGGTTGTCCATACCACCTTTGACAGAAACAAATACTTTTTTCTTCCCTTCGGCATCCAAGGAATCAATAAACTTCTTGGCATACTTCAAGTTCAGGTAAGGTTCACCGTAGAACTCACCCAAGTTAAAAAGGATCTTGTGTGTGTCAGCAGGAACGACCTTTAGAAGCTCAGTCATTGTCTTGACAGCATCCTCAATAGGAACAGGGTTCTCTCTCCAGGTGAAGGACATCAACCCGTACCCTAAGGTCTTTTTGTTTTTCAAGTCGTTTCTAATATCTAGAACTGATTGTGGTGCCATTTTTGATTATTTTGCTATGTATTGGTTGAGTTTATTAAGAGTATTTTTTTAAGGAATCAATGGATAAAACGAGGTGTGTGTTTAGCGGGTATATAGTGTGTGTTTGGAAGTGATGAAATTAGGGGATACGGTGTTTCTTGAATTTAACCGCCTTTAACGAAAAAAGCAAAAAAAAACAAATGGAAACTACGTAATATTAAGTATGTACCATTGTTTTATTTGCTTTTCATTCAAGGAGAATGATGTCTTCCATGCTCAATAGCGGCATCAGGATGTGACATCATGTTCAAATGAGGCACAGCACAGATGGATTATGTCGGTATTTGATCGACATGCCAAGGTTACTTTTTAGAATTATTCCTCATCCAGGCAAAGTTCTTGAACCCTCCTTGTGTGTTAGATTTTCTAGCATATATATCAATAGATTGAAGTAATACGATAAACCAAAGCTCTTTCACTATAACTTTAGTGATTATCTCAACACAGCTGTGGAATCTATAATTCTTATGGGTCTAGACCCTGAACAGTTTTACGCTGTTATATCCTTGCAAGGCACATATCGGTCTTAGCCAAATTTCAAGCGTGTGCACAAAAAAAAAGGCTAAAAAAATAAAAATCTCGGGGACGTTATTGACTAAGCTTTTGGGTTTATTTCACCCTGAGGACTGAAACGGGTGTAGTGTGAGCATTTTGCATGGATTTTTTACTAGCTTAAAAAAAAAAAGTCTATCTCAGAATATGAATCATGGTATAATATACTCGTTTACCATACTTTTTTTCATTTTCTTGTTCCTTGTACAGTTTTACTCATTTGTTTAACCAAAAAAAAAACCACAGAATCACCAAACTATATAGCAATGTTTAGAAGAAACAAAAAGGAAAAGAAAGAGGAGTCTGAAGACTTGAGCCAGTTCATCAAAAGATCCACCCCTATAGAGACTTTCCCTCAGGAGATTAAGGAAAATTACAAGCCAGTCGCTGATGAGTACACTAAAGAGCAACTCAGCAAGTTCAACGAATTGAGGGAATACATCAACAGCAATAAAGAATATCCAATTGTTGAATCGGATGCAAAGGCCTTTGTCCAAAACAAAACCCAGGGCATGAAACTCCAACCATTGGCTGAGATAGAAAAGGTATGGCTTTCAGACAGATGCTTGTTCAGATACTTGAAGGCATGTAAGTGGGTATTGAAGGATGCCACTGAAAGACTTGTTTTGACTCTAGCCTGGAGAAGAGGGTTTGGAATCGTCAAGTTAAAGGAAGAAGGTTCAGAACCACAAGAAAAGGATGCTCTTTTGGGCTTTGATGATATATCCGAAGAAAACGAAACAGGTAAGGAATTGCTCATGGGTTACGACAATGACATGAGACCTATCTTGTACTTGAAGCCAGGAAGACAGAACACGCAGCCTTCCAAAAGACAAGTTCAGCACTTGGTCTTTATGTTAGAAAGAGCCATTGATTTGATGGATGAGAACATACAAGACTCACTAACTCTTATTATAGACTTCAAGAGCAAGCATGACGATGTGGACAAGGTTTCTAGTAAACTGCCTCCTTTATCTGTAGGTAAGGAAGTATTGCATATCTTGCAAACACACTATCCTGAAAGATTGGGCAGAGCTTTACTTTTCAACATGCATTGGATAGCTAAGAGTTTCCTTAACTTGATATCTCCCTTCATAGATCCAACAACAAGATCAAAGATTGTGTATGACGTGAAGGATGTTGAGCAGTATGTCAAAAAGGATCAATTAGAAAAGGACTATGGTGGGTTGATTCTATTCAAGTATGAACATGAAAAGTACTGGCCAGCACTCAAAGAGCTAACTGAATCGAAGAGAGCTGAGAAATACGCAGGCATTGAAGTGTAGATATGTATAAGAAGATGTTAGATATATATTATATGTAAATAGGTTGGATTGTGTTCATCGTTTGATTTTTTACTTCTTTTTCATTTGTACATTGATCAATATTAAGTAATTGATAAAGTATTGGTTTTTTTTTTTTCCGTGGATACGAACTTTATTTTTTTTTTTTTATTGGTGGCATCGCGTTTAATTACATAATGCATCGTTCGCTCAAACATATATAAACCCGTGTTTGATCCCATTTGAAGATGTATTTCAACAATAAGAAAAAGTAAGAAAACCAATAAATAAACTCACTTACAGCACCAACTTAAACATGTTTGACTCAAGATATACTCCAATCGACTTGAAAGAGACCAATTTCTTTAGGCCAATTCGCTTGAGCGACAACATTACCCTAAAACATAGAGGTGTGTTGCCTCCTTTGACAAGACTAAGAAATGTTCCAGGAAACACTTATAATCTATCCACCGAGTACACTGAGACTCCTGAATGGAAATCATTTGTATCTAACCCTAAAAACAAAACTGGACAAAAAATCAGAGGCTTGGCTGAGGATATTATTACCAAAGATCACAAAAAGAAGGGACTTTGATCATTATCGAAGGTACCATCATCTCTGAAAGAGCTGGTGGGTCCCCTAATCCACCAGGTATATTCAATGACTCTCAAGTTGAAACTTTATCCAAAATTGTTGATGCAATTCATGAAAACAAGTCCTATGCTGTCCAGCAGATCGTTGCTCTTGGTAGACAAGCAGATGCAGAATACCTAAAGTCAAAGAACCTCAAGTACATGGCTCCGTCTTCTGTTTATGTGGCTGAAAACGATATTTACGGAACGAAGTTAAAGTCTGAAAGATCCGGTAACCCCTTGCAAGAGTGTACTTTGGAAGATCTTCAAAACATCAAAGATGATTTTGTTTCGTCTGCCGAAAAGGCTCTTGAAGCAGGTTGTGATGCGGTAGAAATCCACGCTGCCAATGGATACTTATTGAACCAATTTTTAGATAAGAAAATTAACAAGAGAGATGATACTTACGGTACACAAAACAACGAAAACAGGGCCAGATACTTTTTAGAGGTTTTTGATGCAGTTGCTGCTGCACACGGTGCTGACAAAGTAGCCGTCAGATTCTCTCCGTTTGGTTTAATGGGTGACATGACTGCAGCTTCCGATCCGGATGACACAGTGCAATTCTATGAATACTTATACAAACAGTTGGAGAAGAGAAGAGTCGAAGGGAAAGGTCCACTGTACATTTCCCTAATTGAGCCAAGAACAGATGAAATGGATATGTCAGCTGTGAATGAAAAAGTTAGCAATGAATTTGTGTTTGAAAACTTTAACGGTGTGGTCATCAGAGCCGGTAATGTCATCTTAGACAAAGAATACACAAAAAAGATTATTGATCAAAACGATAGAACATTGTTAGCCTTTGGTAGATACTTCATGTCCAATCCTGATTTGATCGAAAGATTAGAGAATGGTTGGGAAATCAACAAGTATGATAGAAATACTTTCTATGTTGGTGGTATAAATGGATACGTCAACTATGAATATTATCAGTAGTTATTTTATGCTGTTATGTATAAGATTTTTAAAGCCCTTTGATGTTATAACTTTACTTCTTAAGATTTAAGGATTTAGTTTCTAAGAAAGAAAAAAGTTTGATGTTTCTTCAAATAAATTATGTTTTTTATAGTATGTATTTTTAAACTTAGAATTCTAAACTACATTATTTTATTTAAGGTAATTCTCTTCTACCAGTTGGATATTTTAATATTTTGGTGTGATTTTTCCATAAAGAAACTAGTTAATGGTAGAATATGTGTGAATGTTAATTATTTACATCTAGAGCGACAATGCCAATAGGAGTTGAGATCAAGACACAGTCATATTCGATTAGGTTGTTTAAACTTTACTATGTAGTGCTTTAATAGAATTTAAATAAATATATTATAGGTATTTTATACAGAATTTTTTCAGCAAAAAAATGTAATAAAAAAATATTCATTTAGGTTTAATCATTTAAAAAAATTTCTAACATTCGAAAAAGGAATTTAAAAAGCAAAAAAACCTTATTTTTTTTAATTTGCAGTTTTCAATCTTTTACTAGGTGAATAATTTTGTTTTATATCAACATTTTAAATTTTTATTACTGTCCAAAATTAAAGATTTAATAATTTATCACAATCACTTTTTCTAGGATGGAATGAGGGAAACTTTCTTTTTGGACTTATTATTGGAAGAATTGGAAGCCATCAAAGGGAAAACCGAAGTCAGTGATAAATTAAATGTAAATGATTTAAGTTTTCTAAAAGCTAATAATGTTAACATTGTGGATGCAGATCTTTTAGACTTGAACATTATAGACGTCTTTCCAAGGACAAATCTCATGAGCATAGATACTTTGAGATTTTTTTTAAGGTGTTTATTTGAAATGATAACAGCTCTCTTTCAAGGGTTTTTAAAGGCTGTGAGAAAAAGTTCGTTGAAAGTAAAGTTTAGAAGTAATTTGCAAAGTGAGGCCAATGTTTTTGTTCAACATAGTAATGTGCATGTGGTTAAAGGCAGTGATATGACAAAATTGCTTTCAGTGTGTAAAAAAAATGGCTTTACATTTAATAGTTTGCTTTTAAGTCTTCTGTCAGTAAGTGGTCCGGAGAATTTGATGAATATAAAATCAGAAAATAAAGATTCAGCTACATTCAGACATGAAATTTCAGTACCACTGAACGCAAGAAGATTCTTGCTTTGTGGTGAGGCTCTTCAAAAGAAGATTGGTATGTTTGTAACGGGTGGTAAGATAGATACATGTGATATTAAGCTTAAATTGTTTGAGAATGATCCATATGGCAGTGTAATTAATTTAGCAAAAGATTTAAACGATAAAGTTCAGAATGTATGTGTTCAAAACTTTCAAAAAACTGTTGATGAAGTGGGATTATTAAACTTGTTAGCCGATAAGACGATGAAAAACTTAGATTCTATTTTTAAAGAAAACCCAAAAAAGATAT
>LPNL01000002.1:0-22331 GCA_001749795.1 Hanseniaspora opuntiae
TGTTGAAACCCCTGRATCAACCATTACTGTCCCATGGACTGGTACTGCTACCACCACCTTCACTTCTGAAGTTGTTGTCACCGGCACTGATGGCAAGCCTACTACCTCTACCGTTGTTGTTGTTGAAACCCCTGAATCAACCATTACTGTYCCATGGACTGGATCTGTTACYTCAACCACRACYTCATCAACMGTTGTCACTGGTACCGATGGTAAAACAACCACTGAAACAGTYATCGTTGTTGAAACTCCAGGAACATCTTTAAGAACTACAATTCCATGGACTGGCCACTTCACCACATCATTCACAACTGAAACAGTATTTGTTGGTCATGGTAAGACATCATTAACTGTTCCTGTTATTGTTGTTGAAACACCTACGAGCTCTGGTTGGAATGCTACCACATTAAAAACAACTTCAAATGCAAAGCCTTCAACTGATGTAACCACTGAAATCAACACTGATTATGAAACTGTTGTTTGTACCGAATACAGTTGTGTAAAATCAAGCGAAACAGCAAGTTCAGTATCAWCCTTCAGCCAAGTTCCAAGCAGTGTGCAAACAACTTACTTGACTAGCTCTAAAGAAAAGTCTTCATRTGTTTCTACAGTCACAAGTGCATCTGCCACTCCAAGTGAAAAAACATCTGTCATCTCAACTGAAGGAACATCTGCCACTCCAAGTATAGCAACATCTCTACCATCAGCTTCTACTCCTTCATTGATTGCTACTGAGAATACCAACAAAGCTGGCTCTTTGAAAATAAGTGTTCTATTTATTTTACTACTGCAACTAATTTAAGTTGCAAGTAATWTAAATTGCATTGTATAGTTCGTTCAATATGTATTAGTATATATCTTCTTTTAAGTTAACCTTAATTTTTYGTTTTTTTTTATGAAGACGAACTGCGTTTATCTCCGAAAAAAAAAAAGAAAAATCATAAATGATTTATTAGTCAAAGTAAATTGGTTTGATCATGACATCGATGGCCTTAATGAATCCATGTTCATTAATGAAAAGTAATCATTTAATAATAATAAAAAAGAGTTTAGAAATAGTTTATATAGTACTTTAATGTATTTAAAGTGTATTGCCTATCTTCATAACTGTGATAACCACAMCGACCTTTTCACATTTTCCTGATCAGAAGTTACAACTAATACATTCAAAGCGACTCAACATATTCTTCATTTTGATACTTTTTACCATCACTTAAAGCTGCAATACCTGACACAGCACCCAAATCTTGAATACCATCTCCAAACACATCKGCAACTTCYTCTARYGTTCTTCCTGATGTTTCCACAAATGTGAAACATACAAAAAACTCAACGAAGACTATTCCCACATAGACAATATAGTATTTCCAGTGTATAGCATCCATGGCTATTGAGTTAACAAAACCATTATAGATGTGAAGCARAAAYTGGACAAGCATTAAAATTGACATTCCTTTTGCTCTAGTGGTAAAAGGTAGAATYTCTGTAATGTAGGTGAATGGTAATCCGTTTAAACCCAAACAATAAAAGAAGAAGTAAATGAATAGGAAGGCCAAAACTGTTTTACCTAATGCCTTGTTTTGGAAATTTGTTTCTTCAGCTCTAGCCGACAAAATTGTCCAAATGAGTAATGACACAAACATACCCACGATGGAGATTTTAAACATCAAAACTCTCTTCTTGATATAWGAGACAATCCAAATTGATTGGATTATACAACAGCCGAGATTGTAGATCATCAAACCGGCGTTTATRATAAGTTGTTGGGAAGTTGAAGTGTATCCAATTGAGTTTAGAACCTTTGCCAAATAGTACATCAATATACCATTACCTGATAATTGCATGAATATACCAACCCAAACAATAATCCATACTCTTTTTAAATTGGCTTTTGTCTTGAATAGGTCAGTGAATTTAGTTTGAGCAGCAATATTTTCTTGTTCAATGGCCATTTGAATTTCATTCATTTCATAATCAACAAGCTCTTGTCCGTTTTCCATATTACCAGCATGTATATCATTTAAAATGGCTCTTGCTTCGGCTATTTTCCCTTGAGCAACATACCATCTTGGAGATTCTGGAACAAACAATGGAATCAAGATCAATTGCAATATAGGAAGGCAGCATTGACATATAGTAGGGATTCTCCAAGCCCAGTGATGGCTGACGCTTTTCACACCAAAAGCCAACCAGGCAGCAAGCACAGCACCCAAATACCAGTTTGAATTGTAGTAGTTGATTTGAATAGTTCTAGCTGTGGGTTCMGGATAMGCAATTTCSGCTATYAAGGCTGGAGCTGAGCTTTGAATTACACCAGAGCCAATACCAATGATCATTCTTCCAGCAATCAAAGTACCCATGACATCTCTTTTTGTATAATTCTTTGGAAAGCCATTTTTTTTCCAACTACCTGCTATAGATTGAATAACAACACCTATAATGATCACAACATTAAAAAACAATAAACACTGTTTTCTACCATATTTATCATTTACTTTAGCAGAAAAGAAAAAGGAGATTAAGCACCCCATAGAAAAAGCACTTGTTAACGCACCAAGAACGGAACCTGAAACATTACCAATTGCATTGTTGAAATCCTTTTCCGTGTATAAAGAGTTTAACAATGAGCTTTCAAACCCAGTATTACTGGCAGTCAATGCAACAATCAAAATGATAAAGGTTAACTTTTGAAAGTGTCTAACCCTATACCAAGGCTTGTCGTATTTTGGCAAAACAGTATAGATATTTATATCTTTTTCATCTGGAAGGTCGTAATTATCTCTTGAAAGGGTAATTTTGTTTTTTTTTTTGCTCGTTAGCGTCCGAGGTTGATTCACTGGAATCATAAATGTTATTAGACATAGTTCCAAAGATTGATAGTTTTGTTGTTGTTTGTTAATGGTTTCTACATTTTATATTTTTAACAGTAAACAGAAAAGAACATATTGAAAATACACAGATCAAGCTTTACTTATATACTAAATGGATTCAATAAATATTCAATCTGTTTTCAATTACATGGATGGAAGGAAGCTAGATCTGKAGTGGAAAAAAAGATAAAGTATGCTTTTGGTTTTTGTAATARTRAAAGAGATACATACCCCAAATTTAATGCTATAATCACTTAGATATCATTTTCCATTCATCTAATCACAATTTGATAAATAAGATCCACCTTCTCTGTACATWTMTKAAGCAAAATTGRAGAATATGGGTCTAGATTTTKAAGGAGCTGTGGGAARGATATACGCAATATATAYTRTATTATTWTGKTTTTATTAAAAGAAAGTACACWYTATGGGGKTTTTYGGKKTWAACGCAACAATGGAGAAATTAAGCGMATTTGAATAATCAGGGACGGYGGGWTGGGAAAAAAGGATCGGAYTTGTGTTTTCCCAASRGGTTCAAAATGATTATCCARATTATCCTATCGGTACAATGTTTCCCGCCCACACCYTTGTGTAGCGCTTTACCCAAAAAAAAAAAACAAAAAAACAAGAATCAATATGATTAAAGCTACACTGATGAGTTATTGCCAACAACCTGTACATAYATCCATTTCAAAAGATTGAATTACTAAGAAAAAAAAAACGTTTAGCAAAGTGGTTTGTAAGCGTTTATTTTATCTGATAATAGAGATGATACAACTCAAGAGTTAAAAGTTATAAGCTACTATATTATCTCAAATCTTCAAAAACTCCCACGTATATCAAATAACTAAAAAGAAAATATATAATTAAATCATTGCTATGACAATTTAAACCATCACTTATGATTTTACATACCATGTCCGCTATTCAATTCCATTCAATAAATACCAAAGTCCAGCTTCTTATTTATTTCATTGTATTATTTATTACAAACTATCATTTACGTCAATAACCTCTGTTGTAATATTATTTTTCTTAAGGGATTCAGATTCACTGTCATCATCAATTTCCATTTTGAATGTGGTGTTGGAAGAGATGTCATATCCTTCCTTTGACAAGTATTCCATAAATCTTTTGTCTTCAAGCTGCTGAGATACTTGATCCATTGGTGGACAGGTTATAATCAATAAWCCGGCTGCWGCCAAACCAATTGCTCCTCCGTAATAAAATGGTGCCTTGATACCACCGTTTGCAATCAACTTTGGGAAAAGATAGTTGGATCCAAATGCGGCTGCTTTACCCATGGCTGCACACCATAAGTAACAGGAGCCCCTAACTGGGGTTGCAAAACCATTAACACACAATAGACCGATGTTGTTTCCCAATGAGAATTCACCAAGAGTAATGAAGATACCATARAAAACTGTGAATCCAGCAATATGTTTTTGAAGAACTTCTAGCTTTGCTGCCATTATAAAACCAAACAAACCCTGTATCCAGACAGTGGAGCCRACCCATCTTGGACCAAAGTACTTAGATGCTACGCAACCCAAAAAGGCACCTGGTAAGTAGAATACATTGAATAATAAGTTCCAAGCCCAAACTGTGCGCATATCTGAGGTATCACCAAGAATCGAGTCCAAAATCATGGAGGAAATACCACTCATACCATAAAGTACAAAGTCGTAAAAGACCCATACTAAGCCAAAGCATAGTATTCTAAACCAGTAAAATTTGTAGACTAGGTGATATGGAATCTTTTTTGTCTTGAATCTGTTCTTTTCAAAGTGATCTGATTCTTTCATTCTGAATCTAGCAATAAAAAAGAAGAATGGAATCAAAGAACCAATTCCTACAGTAACTCTCCAYACAGTATTCATATTGTTGCTTCCAGCTATAAGAGTCATAATCCAAGTAACTAGAGATGAAGCTACAAAACCAACGTCAATGGATGTGTTTGTGAACATATTGAACCAAAGGTTTCTATCTTTTGGAGTTAGCTTTTTGGAAATATCAGATGACCAAGAAGATCCTGCTGGATATTCGGAACCTATACCAACACCGACCATAAATCTCAAAAAGCATAAATATGACCATAGAGAGTCAGAGGCCTTTGCATACTTTTTCCCTGTTGAAGAATCCAAATAATAGCTTTTTTCTGTAGGTTTAGCATGTGTACCTATAGTCCAGGCACCAGCCAATAAAACGGAAAAAACACACATGATCACATTACCGATTAGTGTCACAGTTCTTCTACCTATGATATCACAGAAGTAGCCAAAAAACATGATAGAGAACACTTCACCGGCAAAGACTACAGCGGAAATGTTTGATATAGCCTTTGATTTTGAGTATTGAGGTCCATAAACATCTTTTAAACCAGAKGAKATAACACCYGTAGAGTTGTTAACATACCCATCACCTAGCAAACAGGCAGAGGCAGAAAACATATCAAAAATGATCTTTCTTTTTTCGGCTTTAGAAAAACTGTAATCGATTTCTTCTGAAATTATACAATTGCTTGATTTTTTGTACTCCTCTAACTCGTGTTCTTCTTCTTCACTCTCGAATTTGTTACCATCTCCTTTCAAACCCACAATTTCTCTGGAACCATAGGTGTACCAGTTAGTGGCAGCTTCTTTAAAGCTTCTAGGAATATCTCTTGCCCAACTTG
Source organism: Hanseniaspora opuntiae (assembly GCA_001749795.1). Classification (NCBI taxonomy): domain Eukaryota; kingdom Fungi; phylum Ascomycota; class Saccharomycetes; order Saccharomycodales; family Saccharomycodaceae; genus Hanseniaspora; species Hanseniaspora opuntiae. The sequence goes on from LPNL01000002.1 coordinate 5,545, forward strand.
GACCTTGAATGTGTCTTTTTGAAAACGGTACAACCATTGTAACTATTTTTAGTTTATGGTTTTCTTTTATTTTTTTTTCATTCAGACATTGATGAATTATAGTTCTAAATAGCTTCCTTTATATATCAGCARGTCTTGRTTAGCGTTACAATCAGCATTGGTGACAACACACTTCAAAATACTGTTGCATTGTAATAATTAAATTTGATCAGTAATCACTGRAAAGACGTTTTCACCAATCAATCCGATGTCTTTGGATCCCTTTTTATTTTATTTTTTTTCGGATATGATCAGTGCAAATATTTCCCTTTTGGGTATTTTTTGCCGCTCAATCGGTGTTACCGCTTATAAAAAGTAAAATAATGATGRACTAAACTGAAAYTTATATAAAGACGTAATTCAAACCTTATCGCTTATCGTTCTTATTCATAAAGTTCTGATTGTTGTATCTTAATCAAGAGATCTTGTGCCGACACAGCAGCGTCTAATTTTATCAAATAGCTTCCAAACTCTGAATTGTACGCTGATAAGCCTTTGAAATTTCTGGCAGTCTTCTTATGGTGTATACTGCTACGTAATGCATATGGATCTTTTACAAACAGATCATACCCATAGGTTTTTTCACTAAGACAAACACCTTGAAGATAGGAGTCTTGTTTCTCTGGCTCATCGTGAATCGGATAGTTGCTATCAAATTCTAAACTACATTGCGGTAATTTGTTTTCGGCACCACAATATTTCCAATGGAGATCTCTAAATCTATYTTCTTTAAATACAAAGCCAGTTATTATTACCTTCTTCAAGTYCTYAATACCATGAYGATGTTTCAATAAGGCTAARCTAAAGTACAAATTATCAAAAGAGTCCATAGCAAACTCTTCAATTAGAAAATTCTTAATGCAAATGTCTTYTTTGGAAGWTTTCAATAAACACTCAAAAGTSGYAATCAAAGTGGAAAAATTGGTGTCRTATATTTCTTTCTTTAAATGTTCGACTAAGTCATTATCACCCAAAACGTTGTAATACTTCATCATCAATTTGAAATAGCTTTTACTTTCAGTAATTTGTGGAAATTCTTTTTTAGTATAGCCACCTGAAAATATGGTTATTCTGTTTTTTGCTGATGTTATAAGACACTTTAATATTTGTTCAACCATGGCTAAATGATCATTCCCTTCTATCTGGAATGGTACGAGAACCCATTCTTCTCGATCAAGTCCAAAACACGACGTTTCTTCATCGTTTATAGATGGTTTCCATATAGAATGGCATGGTAGTATGTTCAATTCATCAATCATYTGYARTARAGATAAGTCTCCTTTGGTTCTGYGATMAAWASTGTTGTGTAAGCAGTAAACAATTTTATTTTTCTTTAGAGAAAAAAAAAAGAAAAAATCAATAGAAAAATTTCAGRTCTYMATTWYGGTCTGAACAACGCATRMAGAAATCAASTGATGATGTGTTWTAATATACGGTTTYCATGTTTTAGGTTATATTCAAAGCAAGACATATGAAATGATCAAATTAAAAAAAWWAAYTTTCTATACAGTTWTATTAATTAAAGCTAATATCAAGAATATCATAAAATTTCAGATTGTAAAAAAAAATAAAAAAGAAAGCAACGACAACCACAGGATTCGAACCTATGCGGGCAGAGCCCAAAAGATTTCTAATCTTACGCCTTAACCACTCGGCCAGATTGCCAGTTATTTCTTTGATGAAAACTTTKYWRTGCTTGTTCAAMYATAAAGCTCAACTTTTCAACTKTTCAAATATTTTATTATGATTGAAGCAWGTTACTGAATGYTGTKTGCTGSTTTGTRYASTCTCGTTCAAGTTGTRAATGTTACATGAGAWGAYCAAAGACTARATCATCTTAGAATTTAAGKGTTYACACACASWGGATACTATTTTGTCTATTAAATTAGTAAAGYSRKTTTTATKTTGTATAAGGATATGCGTTTAATTAATTAAGAAGACCAYATCATCCAATTCAATCTGTATTTACTTTTCTTTTTTTCCRAATTTTATGTTAAGAGCTTATTTTAAATATTTTGCAAAAATAAAGTGAGCTAAGAGTATATAAGTGGAGATGATTAATTATAAGATGTTCCAAAACAAGTTTGTTAAWTTTGATATTGATAAGATTTTTTTCTTTTAATTTTTTTAAATATTATGAATTGCATAGAAAATACATAATTTTTTGGATCAAAAAAAAAAGAATTAAACAATTTTCAAAAACAGTAAWTGATCACATCTTTTGTATCATTAAAGTATATGTATTTTTGAAACATAACACTATATAACATAGATGTCTAAATTATAGTTCATAGTAAATCATYCTTCAAACAGCACAAAAKAATTCACACCAACMTTTGAAAGTTTCACAACGCAGAATTTTTTTATAGCAAATGATTAAATTTTGTATATATAAGTATAAATGTAAATATTTTTTGTTTTTTTTTCGCAATTTATAAATAAAATATATAATTACCAAGATTGGGATTCATCAATGAAGCCAAAGTTCTTTCCACTCTTATCCTTAATGATGTTTGCCATATATTGTTTCTTAACTTGATAAGAAACAGCCATTAAACCACAAGTCATAATTAYAGAGGATTCGTRATTTTCAAAGGTTTCATCAACACAATCTTTAGAATTCATATAGCATGCATGGAACTGTACTTTYGGATTAAACTTGAACAAARTGTTATCCAAGGAACTCTCACTAGAGCTAGAAGATGATTCTTTTGGCTTTATGGTTTCTGTCAAATCAAACTTTCTGCAATAAATATTAATTTTTACATTTAGATCTTCCTTTTCTACGATAGTTTTGATTTCATCTTCAAAGGCCTTGATAATAAGTGGAGATCTAACACCCCAGTTTAATACATTAGTTTTCAAACTACCATCAAAAGTGTTTGAAGCTCTGTGACTACTCAAATAACCTATAGGGCCAGCAACACCAGTACCTGTAGTCACTATGGTCAATTGATCATGCTTGTTGGTAAAGCCTCTTTCAGTGTGACCGTATGGTCCTTCAATACAAACCCTCAAATCCATTTTGGTTATTCCAAGCTTTTTGAATTTCTTATAAAGTTTCATACTGATWCCTTTTTTGACTTTCATAACAATGGCAAAGTCATCAGAGTTTTGAAGCTTAACAAATGTAAATGGATGAGATTGCCAGAAACAGAAAGGTAGACCTAGATACAAGAATCCAAAGTTACCTTCTTTCAGTTTGAACAATGATTTGTTATAGTTGTTGATATTGATTTTAATGAAAATGTCAGTTTTATCATCGCCTAAAACATCTTCGTATAATACAGCTGTGTTCTTTCTGTATCCACCGAATAAGACGAACATGTTGAAAAATCTACACAGCTTTTCTAGAGACCAAACACCAATGTAAGGAATCACATATTGTGCTAGATCCAAAGGATTCAAATGGTACCATAAACCAGCAACAAACACAATGGCTAAAACAACGTGAATAACGTAAAAGATTTCATAAAAGTGCTTTCTGACAAATCTGTGGTTACTCAAAATGACAATAGCAGCACCTGCAATTATGGTGAAAATACCAGCTCTCCAGTAGTCCTTTTTGTAATTTGAGGTGTAAGAGTGATTTTGTACAGAGAAAATCCAATAAGCGATACCATGTGCAGAAGCCAGGATCACAGCCAACAAACCAAGGAACTTATGGAAAAAAATCATATCAGCTAAGTTCCATCCAGTACACCACAGTAGGAAGTTGTTTCTAGAGGCCAACAAAATAGAAAGATTTAATGGGAAAACAGACAAATAACCGGTTCTGTCTGCAATGTATCTAGCAATTTGAGTTGTTTTCTTTGGCCAAAGGTAATTGTTGTTCATGGAATGGTAGTTCCACAAAGAACCAACTAGTAAAATAAYCATAGTGGAACCAATAGCAAAACTCTTAGTGAAGTTAAATTCATTAGGATCTATAGGAATGTGGAAACGTTCCAATACATCGTAAACTTTTGAGAAAACAATAAAGACAATTTTCTTTAGCTTAAATTCAGCTTTAATCAAAGGTTTAGGTCTTAAAAGCTTAAAGATTATTTGGTACAGACCCAAAACCACAAAATGGAGCAACCAATAACCAAGGAATATCAAACCAAAAATAATACCCCATGAGTGGTTTTGACGGTTTGTGTAGTAAGCCTTGTAAGCTAAGTCATAGTTTTTTTGCTTAAAAGCAATAGGAGTTCTCATTACAGTTTTTGAAACATTAAACTTAGGAWCWTCASTTRCATTCTTRATGTATTTGGTTACATTAYTGTAWGATTCTTTGATATCATCTACAGTAAAGTGGAAATYACCAATATCCAGTTTGTTACATCTTTGATTGAAATAAGTGACAAAGTGATGAAGATTTACATYGTTTTCAACTGCACAATATGACATGGCACCAAAGGCAACAACATCTGTACATTGACAGTTATATTTTTTGATAGTATCCTTTTTACAGTACATGGCTGACTTTGAAGTGGCAACCTTACAGGCATAGAAGGGAGTAATTTCCTTAGCTTGGTCCCATTTATCAAATTCAATCTTCCCTAGAACGACTTGCAGTTGAGCAGCAACAAACAGTAGAGAGAAAAACCTTTTAAATACTAACATTTTTGATGTGTGGTTGTWTATTCATATTTTCTAATTATATTTTTTGATTTTCAGAATAACAGACCTAACCAAAATAACCTAAGTGTTTAATTYACTACCATAACATCTCTTTATATACATTTTTAAACTACAAGTCAAGACCTGCAAAAAAAAAAAAGAAACTTAAAAAAAGGAAATAGAATGTTCAGTTTSTGATTATTGATAGCTTCTAAGGCATTTGAAAAGCAATAAACACACCTCGAAATGTGTGTGAATTACATTAATTTAATTTGGTATTTGCACCTCGTTTTGTCTAATCATCTWTTGAAAATTATCACCTGGGCATATCCTTCTTATTTTTTTTTGAAAATTGGTGGGTGAAAAAAATAAAAAACGGCRAAAAATCCTTTGGATGAAATTATCTCRAAAAATAGAAAAAGATATGAAATCGGGGTGTAAATCACTGCACCGTATTACTCAGATTACCAATAAACAACATWCCTGAAATAACCTGTATGMATCCTTAAATRGTCTAGATTAATTTTGCTTGGTATAAGGTAATATTCAAAAAAAAAAAAAATAACAATTATATAGCCAACAGATAAGCAAATAGTTGTAATTCTGTAGTGGATATATCGAAAAAAAWGAAGATAAATACAATTAAATATATAAAATWATAGCAGCAGTTTTACCATGATTGGGATTCATCAATGAAACCAACGTGGTTATTTGTTTTGTTTTTAATGACATTCTCCATGTATTGCTTCTTGACTTGATAAGAAACAGACATAAGCCCACATGTCATTATCAAAGAAGAGTTGTTTTCTGAAAAGACCAAGTCAACACAGTCTTTAGAACTCATATATCCTTGCACCATGTTTAATTTGCCATCAAATGTGGAAATGAAATCTGAATTCGAACTTTTGCAAGAATCTGTTTCACTGTCCTTAGGTTTTATTTTATTTTCAATAACCAAGTTTTTGCAATAAACATGAACCTCAATGTTCATTTTTTTGTCCAATAATACAGATTTTAACTCTTTTTCCAAGGCTCTTATAACATTCAATGACTTGACACCCCAGTGCAAAACGTTTGGTTTTAATTCACCATCATGTGAATTAGAAGCTCTGTGATGGCTCAAGTAACCTAGCGGACCAGCAATGGCAGTACCTGTTGTAATAACACATAATTGATCATGCTTGTTAGCAAAATGTCTTTCAGAATARCCGTACGGACCCTCAATGCACACTCTCAAATCCATGTGCTTAACACCTTGCTTCAAAAATTTCTTGTAAAGGTTCATTGTAATACCCTTTTTTACTTTTAATAAAACGGCAAAATTTTCGGAATCCTKGATCTTGACAATTGTGAACGGGTGAGATTGCCAAAAGAACAATGGTAAYCCTAAATAAACAAACCCRAAGTCRCCYTCTTTAACTTTAAACAAGGATTTGTTGTAATTGTCAATGTCCAATTTGATGAAAATRTCATTTGGATCYGAGTTTTCTTCATCCACATAAAGGGTGGCTTTGTTTTTTCTAAAGCCGCCAAACACAACAAACATTCTAAACACTCTCARTAGTCTTTCTASTGCCCATATAAYAATAAAYGGSAGAATGTACTGAGCMAGTTCTAATGGGTTTAAATGACGCCACATACCAATAACAAAMACTATAGCCAAARCAATRTGGAGAACAAAAAATATCTCATAGTAGTGCTTTCTTACMAGTCTGTGATTACTTAAAAAGATTATGGCAGCTCCAACAACCATAGCATAAACACCTGAAATCCAGTAATTATCAGAGTATGACTCTGTGTARTAGTCTRWTTTSACAGCRTTGATCCAGTARGCAATWGAGTGAACAGCAGCCAAAACCATTGCAGATARACCAAAGAACTTGTGAAARAARATCATATCRGCWARATTCCAACCTGTGCACCACAACAAAAAGTTATTTCTGGATGCCAAAAAAATGGATAAACTCAAAGGAAACATACACAAGTATCCTGCTCTATCACCAATGTATCTTGATATCTGAGCTGATCTCTTTGTCCAGAAGTAGTTACCTTCAAAGCTGTGATAATTCCAGCAAACACCAACAAGAAAGATAATCAARCTTAAACCAATACCAATACACTTTGATAAGTTGAATTCGTTAGGGTCAATTGGTACTTTAAAAAAATCTAACCAATTGTAAATTTTAGAAAATAAAATGTAGTTATACTTCTTAAATTTGAATTCTGCATTGATMAATGCATCATATCTCATATACTTGAAGAGTATCTGATACATTCCAAATAGCAGGAAGTAAAGCAACCAGAAGCCTAAAAATATTAAGCCAAAGATTATACCCCATGAAGTGTTTTGATAGAAGTCATAGTAGGTTCTGTGTGCCAGGTCATATGAAGACTGAGAARCTTTTATTGGTGTTCTCATGACGTCAGCAGTGTAGTTAAAGTTGGGAAAGTCAGACAATGATTTGATGTACTTAGAAGCGTTTTGGTAAGCTTCTGTAATGTCTTGTGTTGTAATGTCATACTTTTTAGTTAACAAGGCATTACACTCAGTGTTGAAGTACTTGACAAAGTGATCCAAATTAACTGAGTTTTCAACCGCACAGTAAGCCATGGCACCAAATGCAACGACATCATCACATTGGCATTCATAGTAGTACTGAGCATCAAGCTCACAGTATCTAGCAGTCTCAGTGTTTGCAACTTTACAACCATAGAATGGTGATATTTCACTGGCCTTTTCCCATTTGGAAAAATCAACTTTGGCAGCAACAGCTGCAAAGAAAAATGCAAATTTGATAAAAAACAGCATATTTATTAATAGACTTAATTAATATTATGTATTATATGAAATACTGGATTTGGCTTATACYTTTTGTATACCTAAAGAATAAGATAGAAAACGTAAAGTATACATAGAATGCAAGAAAAAAGAACATTTATTATATTTAAAGAACAGAATCCAGCATGGTTAGTATATCGTTATTTATATAGTGAATTTTATTACATAATTTAATTAAAATTCAAGAATTTTTGATTTTTCATTAGCTGTCAAAAAAATGWCAATCTGCAATGATTAAAGTTGTCACTTCCGGAAATTAAAAAAAAAAAAAAAAACATATCAATGGGAATCAGGTTTAATTCAATTTGCACCTAGTTTTATTTATTTAAAAAGTTGASTAATTGTCATCGTTTTTAGGCTGAATRGATAYAKCAGTGATTTGATTCGTTTAGTCCAGTTTATTACTAATTCGCAAGTCTAAAGAATGGATATAATGGAAAAAGGTGGTGTATTTTTAATTAAAAAAAAAAAAAGAGRCATTTCACAGTCACTTYTTTTGTTTGAGTTTAAATAACTATGGTGATTACCGGTTTTGATTCCCTAAACATGTTCGGGTTTATCGCTTCATGMTTTTAACGRCTAAGTTTCTCTTTGTTGAAATATATACAAAATGTTATGATGCGTCAATATTGCTCAAKAGTCAAATGTGTTTGTGGAGTGAGTTTATTTCATTGGAAAACAAAATATACAGTAAAAGGGGTGTATATCAATAAAGTTGTTAATAACAAATGATAGATAGGGAAKGTRTCTACGATCAGTACCCAATAATGTATCAAACTTCAAAATTTCTTCAGCTTSTGCTGATGATTCAACTATAAGGGATTTTGTAATTTCTATAAAAAAAAAATCCCGAACCACTGTTCTATAATGTCATACAGTTGTAATTCATTTTCATCGGCTAGTAGTTAGTACSACATATCAGTATAACATATCTTCACAGTCTAAAGTAACAACACTATCCTCATTTAGGAGCCAAYTTGAAACAAAGCACATCGTTTTTACCTTTGGTTATCACGTCTTCTTCTGACACTCTAATGTTACCAGTTGTCAAAATGGAACCTATRCTAACCTCAATTCCAAACAAGTGTCTCTTCACTTCACCAACAGTGCTTCCGTTTTTGATCAGGAATGCATCCTTGTAAGGATTGCTGCTTGGATCATCAAGATTGTTCATATTCTTAACAGTGTACACAGGAATCAAGTCAAGAACCTTGGCTGATTTTGTCAATAAGTCTTGAATACCTGTTGATCCGTATCTGAACAGAATCAAGTCTCTTATTTTCTCAATCTTCTCCAAGATGGCAGGTGGAAGTTCCTTCAAGTTTTCTGGGTCATCTTCAGAAGTGTCCAAGAACTCCGTACCTGATTCATAGTTAATAAAACCTTGGGTGTGTAATTTTTGAAGGAAAATCTCAGTTATGGCTGTGGTTAAAACAATTTCGTACTTACCYTGATACTTCAACACCAACTTGGATATGTTCTTGTTTGCATCTGGATGGTCTATTTTGTTCAATGCCAGAACCATAGGAAACTTGATTTCCATAAAACATTCGATACATTTCAAAATAAGTTCCTCATCCCACTTGTCCAATGGGGGAAGATACTTCGACTCGGCCTCACTGTCCTGTCTTTGCATCAGCAAATCAATTGTCTTTTGAACCATGCTCATGTTGGCTGAGTAACCTGCCAACTGATTTGTTAAAGTYTCAACTATGGATGAGTTTGTGTTTATATGTCTTCTCACTATGGAACCCCATTTCTTTTCCAAGTTGTTGTAGATCCAAAGCTTGATTTCATTGATCAAAAACTCTACATCGTTGATAGGATCATAGCCTCTGGTGCTTTCACCTTTGGCATTGGTGGTACCAGATATGTCTATACAGTGAATCAACAAGTCAGCAGTTCTCAAGGAATCCAAGAACTTGTTCCCCAATCCTAAGTTCAAGTGAGCTTCAGGAATCAACCCTGGAATGTCCAGTACYTTGATAGGAATGTATCTCTTTCCAGAGTCACACTTTCCATATGTTGGCTTACAGTTTGGATTCTTGTTACATTTACATYTGAAAGGGATGTATGAAACTCCTTCCTGCGCAGTTAATGTTGTGAATGGATAGTTACCTATTTTGAATAAAGATTCATTCTTTGTAAGTGAGTTGATGGTTGATGACTTACCCACACTAGGTTTCCCCACACAGGCAATTGTGTATTCCTTAGCCATTGRTGTAAATGAATATTTTACGTAGGGTTTSTAGTTATATATTTTGTTAMTGRGACTTCTTCAAGAGATGTATTTTCAAAATGTTCTGAAAAGAAAAATTARGAAAATTTGACAAAAAAAGAGATTGGRAACAYTTTCTTAWATCCGACGTTAGAARTTTYAYCARATGGATCAGATGCAACGCTACCATAGAGGCTGCTGCTTTTTTTTCTTTTTTTTTCAAAATGTGAAATCYACGCCAAAAGRAGATCCATTTTTGKTTATGTTTTGATTTTTTTTACAACTCCATTCAATGAATCATAATTTTCAAGAATAAACACTAAGTTGAAGATTATAAAAGAATATAACCAATAACAACATAACATATAATAAAACTATTTTCAGAATAAGAACTTATCAACTCTTTGTAACTTTTACTAATTTTTTTWAAATATACACATCAGGATAGATAAAAATATCATTGTTTTCTTATTCCYACTGCTAATCATTTAACATCATATCATGGATAATGAAAACCAACCCAACTGCTCGAACCAAAGCTTTACCAGTCAATCACCAAATAACGAATCCATAAAGTCTTTCAAAGAGTTCAAAACCTTAAAGATCCTCAATAAAAAAACAAGGGACATAWCCAACTCAAGTACAACAACATTTGGAAATGAAACCGATGATGTTTACGATGATGCATATGCACAATTAACTCAAAATGAAAATCAACATAKCAGCTCYAATGTTGCAAGCTTGGATCTGGCAAGCAGGCCCAAGAAAAATAGAGCATCATACAATAGCATTATAAGAACATCCGTTCATAGCGATTCATACTCTATCTTCAACGGWAGAAATAGGTTATCCATAGCGATATTCAGYGACTTGGACTGTGTAAGTATAAAAGATGATGAAACAGTGATAGGAATGGACGAAAATYTTGATGATTTTGAGGAAGTTTCTGCCGAACCATCTGAAAAAGATGAATCTGATGATATATATGACCCTTTTGCGGATGAAAGTGTCAGACCTTTGAGAAGATACAACTCCCATGAAAGTATTCTTTCTACAAAGAACGTTGTAGTTATAGAGCCAGAAAAGCTTAATTTCAAACARAAACCTGATGTTGAAAGCCTTTACTTAGGTAGTTTCACAAAGAAGGAAGAGAAATTCAAAAGATCTTTTGATTACCTAAGAAACGGTCAGTTATCATATTTGACAAGTCAGCCTGTCACGGCAATGTGTAATAGAAGGGCTGTGACCACCACAACCCACGACAAAGATGACTCTAATGGATTTTGCAATCCGTTCATGCTTCCATTGGTATCAAAAACTAAAAGGGACCCACTCACCTTCAAAACTAAGGATTCATTAAAGCAATATCTTACCGATGAAAAATTAAATCATAAATACCCATTAAAAAACATCAAAACATCCAAGATAAATGAAACTACCATAGACTTAGAGAATAAGACCATCAAAAGAAAAAGTAGCATAGTATGGAACCTGCCCAAAAAGGGTGATARCACACACAGTTCGTTCAACTCAAATYTAATTAATGAAAAAAAAMCCTACAAAAACCCATTTTTAGCTGTTGSCAAAAGACAAGCATCTTTGAAAATCACCAGACAAGGTACGGCTGTAGTGGACAACGGAACTGAAGTTTACTCTACAAAAATCGAACTTGATCTRCTRAAAGATGCATTACAAGATATATAACCATTATATAATATACACTAAATYGTGGACTTTTTAGCAGGATRGCTGAATTGTGAGTCTGTTTTTCGCTTTTTACCCAAAAAYGGAACTTCTCTTTTCCCTTCTTTGTTRTACCCAAACKTTTCTTTGTTGCTWACTGTCTTTGTGTTTATGTTCTTTGTGTGGTTCTTTGTAAACGTYTTCACACCCAAACGGAACTTCATTTCTTCACTYTCTATGGCTGGTTTCTTGACTATCTTCCTAGTGTTYTTCATAAACATCAACGAATCAGCTTGATCGTCATCGTCWTCCAAGTTTTCATTCTCGGTAGCTGCGGTGCTGGGAAGTTCCACTTGTGTTTTAAACTTYRATTTGAAGTCAACATCTTCCTTTKCGTTCTCTTCACCTACATTAAGATCACCAATGGTTGATTCTCTGGCCAAAAAAGATAAAGTGGAAGTGACATTCAGTTTATCAAGAACTCCAATTTTGTTTTCAGGTAAGGAAACTCTGGTATTCACACCTTCCAACACGTTTATTCTATTTTTTTTACTCTTTGATAATCTCTTATTGATTTTAGCCTCAATAGCTTCTTGACGTCTTTTGTATGCAATATACTCGTCATCTTGCTCAAAATCATTATCATCATCTAAAAATCCTTCCTCACGATCAATACCACGACGCTCACCTTTCAAAGTCTTTTGGATTTGCTTTTCTAGCAATTCTTCATCACGGGCCTGCTGTTCTCTTTCAAGCTGCCTTAGTACTTCTTCATTGTCTTCTATATCACTATCATCATCAAACATTTCTTCGTCTGAGGTGTGCAGAGCATCATCAACTTTTTCATCAYCAGGGTCATTGGCTTTATTATCGTTTAAKACTGGTYGATTTTCYTCATCCGAATCTGACTCTTCKGCCTCTTCAGCTAAGAACGGATTCTCAACATYGTCCTTTAAATCACTTTCTAAAGCTTTACGACGTAGCCTTGCYCTTTCAAGTCTYCTCTTTTCCTTCTCCTTTTCATCGCCGTCTCCAKTTGCGACTTCTWCAACAATCTTTGGAGAGCCMAGWGGAGAGCTGTTAGTTTCCAARGGAAATGTCTCTGCGGGGCTTGTTTTCTTCCCATAGAATATCTCCTCCTCTTGCTGTTCAATGACTTCATCTGATAACTCACTTCGCTCATCGCCATCGTAATCACTATCAMGATTAACATGATCATCATCGTCACCTRAAAGCTCTTCGTCTGATTGATTTTCTTCWTCAACACCRCTGTTATTCGTTATGTGTGTTTCAATTATTTCCAGATCTACYCTTGTCTTTTGTGATTGTTTAACAGCCTTCTTTTTCAGTTGAGCAAAAAGATCTTGGACATCCATGCTCTTTTTTTTCTTTTTWAGACTATCCTTGTCCTTCAATGCTCTTTGACGCGCAATGTGGGCTTGAACCTCCAATGCAGTAGCCTTTGCAGCTGCGGATTCATTATGTCTGTWGGCTACATTGTCAAACTCGTCGTCATCGTCRTCATCTGAAAGAAGAATATATTGCTGTGATGAAACRGCRTCATTTTGTTTTSTTTGCTCYTCAGAKACTTTCTCATCATCACTCAGCTTATTTTCATCTTCTYTGTCSGATTCTAGTTCAATTTCGAAATCAGAAACTTCAGAGTTGTACTCGTCACCTTCTGATGCTACCGTAGCAGCCTCGTCCTTTAGAGGCTTAGACTTTKCAAACCCTGGRACTTCTGGCAACTCCTCAAATAAACTGTCATCCGATTCATCAAACATGGCCTTGATGTTTGTGGACTTTTCCTTGGATATAACTGGGGCGTTCATTCTTTCRAAAAATTCATCTTCTAGTTCTTCATCAAAAATGGCCTTTAGTTGTCCGGACTGAGATTTGGTTCTTTGTGTCTTCAATTGAGTCGGCTGTGTGAATGATGRATTGGGTTGTGGCATCTGAGTTTCTTGTGTTTCTTTAAGATCATCCAGATCTTCTGCCTCTTCRAAAACACCCCTTAATTGAGTTGGTTGTGTCAGAGATCCTACTGCTACATCYTTTAGTTGTGTTGGTTGAGTACCACTTTGCTCTACTGTACTTTGAACAATGTTCAGCTGAGTAGGTTGAGTTAGGTTTGCTGGTTCATTATYAACTTCTTTGGGCATTTTCTGTGTTGGTTGAGTGTCCTGCARTTCCTCATCAGATTCTATAATATCACTTTTGTCAAATGCATTTCTTATTCTTTTTAACAATGAGGTTTTTCTTTTTCGTTTTGGTTCTGATTCTGACTTTAAATCTGAATTTATGCTTTCGTCATCACTATCAAAAAGAAAGACATTACTACCATCTTTCAATTGAGCTTCATCAGCAGTTTTAYTTTTYTCTTCTGAATKGAGTAAGTTTGATATGAATGACATAGCTATTAGGTTGTTGGAGAACTTATACATATCAAATGAGCTCTAATAGTTTACAACAATTAACTTTTTATTGAAATAAATAGAGTTAATTTTTTCCATTTTTTTTCTTCCAAGAATTTCATTTTTACGCGTTTTCCCACACGAAAAGARAGATATCTCRGAGAAGCAAACGTGACCAAAATTGGTAGCGACTCATAAATCAATTCAAAATCCAAATAGCATTATCAATGGAAAACGAATTTTGAAAATATATAGAAGTTCTATGATCTAGTTTACTCTAGTTAATCTTTCTTAGCCTTTTTCTTTTTCKTCTTATCCTCATCAGCAACATCATCSTCACTGCCTTCKGACTTTCTTTTTTTCTCTTTCTTTTCCTTYTTCTCCTTCTTTTCTTTCTTTTCCTTCTTCTCTAGCTTCTTTTTTTCTTTCTTCTCCTTCTTCTCTTTTTCTATGGCACTGACATACTCTTCTTCTTCAGGAGCAACGTAATGCTTGGCCCTTTCTTCCTCTCTTTCCAAGGTTCTTTCTTCTTGCTTTTGYTTTCTTTCATAGCTCTTCTTCATATCCTTTTCTCTCTTGCTTAAGAAATACTCACCACTTTCAATTTCCAAATCAATCTTTCTAGGTTGCTGAGTAGGTGGGAATGGAGTGTATACTCTCTTTTCATCACTTTGTTTCTTTTCYTTAATTTTGCTTGGYTTCTTTCTTTGAACATTTCTCTTCTTAAACATAGGTAAGAATCTTGACCAATCTTCTTCGGCTAGTTCCGGTTTCTTTGCTAATTCTCTCTTGATCATTAATTCCTTGATATGGTAGATAGGGTGGACGTTGTTCATACAATCTTCAACAATTCTTCTTAGTTCCTTTAAACCCTTGTGTGGACCCATACAGGCAACAGTGTTACCTTGTACTAGGATATAACATTTGGTAAGAAGTTCCAAAGCCTTCAAGGTGTTTCCGTTTGGTCCAACAAGTCTTTGTCTTCTTTTGACAAATCTATCTTTATTAGAGGTGAAGCTGCTGATCTTGATAATATCACAGGCAGTGTAAGCATCTAAGATCTTAACTGCTTGTGGGAATGGAACAGATCTGGCCAATAGCTTGATCAAGTCTCTAGCTTTCAAAATCATAGATGGATCAAATGTCTTTCTGGTGGTCTTAACAGTCATKGAACCYTCAACYARATCCAARACACATGCAATGTGATGACTGTCCAAGGCYTTKGTAACGTCGTTCCATATGGATCTTAAGTATTGTTCTCTGTATTTAGGGAATAAGGTCATGAATGATGACTCTTCAGCAAATGGTAATCCAGATGCATTGTCGGCTTCAGTGAAGTCATCGACTTTCCATTTGTCAATGTCTGGGGTATCCCAAGGTTTATCCTTATTGTGAGTTGAAACCATTTCTATAAATAAATTGTGTTTTGGGTTGTATTATGTTACTATTATCATGAATATTACGACATGTATTAAAATATATAAAGTTTTTTCTAGATTTGAGAATATGGCTATCCAAAAAAGGTAAAAAAAAAAATAAATCTTGAAAAAAAAGAAAAGAAACAAGCTGGTGAGTAGTTTATTAGTGAAAKTCCGCTTTCCCAAAAGAGTAATCCAACGGTGAAAAAAGGAAAATAAGGAAATATTCATTATTTCAATTGATTTTTTAAAATACTTTTACGATTTGAATAAAAAGGATGTGCACGATAAAGATGWATAACTAATAATTTCATTTATTTATTAAAAGAAAGACAAATATTGTAAAAACACTGAAGATCAATAACATAATGGCTGCTAAAACCTCCGGAAAAGGTAAATCCTCATYYACAAACATCAAGAGCTTTAAAAAATCAAATGATAAAATCAACAATTTAARGCGTTCAAACACATTGAACAGTAAACTTAAAAGAAAACAAAACAARATTAAACTTGARGAAATTAATCAAGACTTCAAAAAMAACAAYGACAAGATTGAAGATATACATCATYTGATGAAGACCTATGATCATCAAAAGAAGCATAACATAAACAACGACAACATAATAGCCAAGACTTCATTGCCATCTGGTGAYAACATCCAAAAAATTAGTGAAATTGATCTTCAATTGAAGAAGCAAAGAAAGGAAATGAAGGATAAAGCTGATAAAGAACTAGACAAGCAACTTGACTTTATATCTGGATTCAAGCTATGAACAGAATAATACTTTGTGTATCGGAATACACCAGTGTCTGTATCTATTAATATTGTTTGAGAAGTTTATATATTAAAATTAACCTTTTCAAAGCAATTTATTTTCTTATTATTTTCATGTTGTGTTAGAATATATAACTTTATATAGTAGGACTATCAATTCAGATATACTTACTTTTTATTTATTTTTRGTGTTTATCAGAATTGAGAGGGTAAAACACAATTAACATTAAGCATTGATGGATCTRATACCWGCCTTGGACTTGAAGATGGCGTTACCTTCAGCATAAGCCATACCRAAACCAATACCGGTCCCTAGGAARACAAAGGCTGGTCTTCTTTTGAATAAAACAGAGGCTACAATACCACCTACTAAACCCAAGGTAGTTTTGGTGACACCATTGGCTATGACAGCATCCCATCTGGAGTCTAGAATAGATTGGGAAGGAATTATTTGTTCTTGTTTAACTTGTTGGTCAGCCATTTTTGATAGATTTATATGTGGATATGTTATTTATAAAGGTAGAATTAGGGAAGAAAAAAAAATTAGATGATAACGAAATCAATTAGTTCTCTATGTAGAAACAGTAAGATAAGGGGAATTGGAGTATGACTTAATTTCTTTRAGGTYYTTAGAAGCTTTTTTYTATTTTTTAAAGGTTTATTTGAYGTTAWTGAAATGTATATGTTCTATAACCCATAAAAAATGAACCAATTGAACCAATTGAAAAAATTCAATAAMTCCCTTCGGAGTAAACTAAACAAAAAAAAATTTTTTTTTGGTGTAGCTACTTGAGAA
>LPNL01000002.1:31502-126071 GCA_001749795.1 Hanseniaspora opuntiae
TTGATTATTGATTTTTCTTATCAGTTTTGGTAGTTTTCTTTTTATTTGAAAACAGAATCTTTTTCAAAAGATATAACATAGAGAACAAAACAACTAGCCAAGTGCCTGCTTGAATTTTGTAAAAGTTACTTGTGTTTGGATACGGAATTTCAATGGTTTCCTTGCCATGGTGTAACAAATTGGTGTATGTGTTTTGCTCTTTTGATAATGGATTGGCAAATTTTTCAACATAGTAACCACCCAAATGACTCTTTTGATTGAATGGAGTCATGATAAAGTCTCTTGCTTCATCCCTACAATGGTCAAAGGCAAAATATTCAAACTCAAACTGGGAATGGTTCWTTTGATTTGCAATAGATGAGTCTATGTATCTGTTGTGTAAATTGAATTTGAAGTCCGAAACCTCATGAGCATGGTTCAAGTCAAAGTTTTCCTTTTTGAACAAATAATAAGCATTTTCATAGGTGTCAATTTTATAATCAGGTGCCTCTAAATCAATACTCTCTTCAGATATATCAACAAGTTTCCAGTTTTCGGTGTCAAATTTAATTTCGTTATCAAACTTGTTAACAAATGCTTGCTTTGGTATATCAAACAATAGGTATCTATCACAGTTGTTCGCATATGGATTGTAAGTCTTCAGATCTTTAGTACCCTCAGTTGATACGTAAATTTCAGGATGTATCCCATCTTGATGGAATTTCAAATCAAACAGTCCCATTTTGGTTAAATCATTTTCATATAAGCTAATATAAAAGTTGGTCTTTTGAAACTTGTTTTCGTTCAGTTTATAAATCATTCCTTGCACATTGGTGTCTAATTTGTTTTCCTTTGTGGTAAAAAACATACCGGTATCAGAGAATTCATTTAGATCAATGACTTTTTCCTSTTCGAGTGAATGTTGAGGGTAAGTCATTTGTAGCAAAAGCTTATTATTCATGATTGTTAGTTCTATGGAATCATAGAAATCAAGGTCATTGTGGAGCTTGTTAAACATATTATCAAACACAGACAAATGGATGTCATACTCATTGATGAGCTGTTCAATGTTGCTGATGAAATCCTGTTCATTATCAAAACGTGTGCTGTCTTGTTGGAAGACATACTTGTTAAACCCACTTTCTAGAAACAAAGGCTTTAAGATGTTGTCARTGTTGTATTCAAATTTGTCATCTCCTTTATAGGTAAACTTGACATTTGCATTWGTGTTTTTAATCTTTATGTTGTATCTTTCTTGGTARTAAACATCTGTGGGTTCAATATCTTTGATAATAAGATCGTTTTTGAATGAGATGTCTTGATCATCCTGCTCAATGACTGTATGATCCTCTGTGTACAGATAKGACTTGTTGAARTAYAGTATGGASAGTCTGCTATTGACTATTTGACTGGACATTGYTGCTTKRTTTGGTCTTCTGGGTAGCAGAACTAACAAGATAACACTGTTATTKYCAAAATACAGCACATCATGGTAGCGTGAGTGTGAGCCTCGTTTATTTTTCTGAACCAAAAATAGCACAGGCGTSTGGTTCCATTATGCCAAAAAAAWGAGAGRAAACGCACATTATTTCCCCTAASGAAAATGCTAAAATCGTGTAGAACAACATTGTGCTTAGATTTTTTTTTATTTTATTTTATTTCTTTCTTTTTTTTTWAAAGCAATTTRAATAMAYAWWTAGCATGTTACAAGTTGTATCATTGGTATARTATCAACTAACAGCATCCATACCTTATCTTTGACAAATTGTGTATACTCATACACCAARCAAAACAGCCATATCAATAATCSCCATTTTAATAGGTATTCAGTACCACTTCTTTTCTTTCTATCGTTAGTGTTTTCTTGTATTTTTTAGAACAGAAATTTATAAATATAMTTTTATACAATTGATTTTTGATTGATATTGYATATTAGAGCCTACATTTTGAAAAGTAACAAAGGAAGGGAAATATACCAATAAACTAGAACAATCGATTCACAATCATTGTTAATGAATACTTGATCACATATCTTTATTTCGGAAATATATTAMATAATAACACTAAAAAAAGAATGAGTGTTTCTACWGATTTGAGCAACAAGCCCTTTGATAAAAGACACAGACATAAAAGATCCTTTGCTYTGTCAGGAGATAACAATTTYGATTTCTTACCGAGCAACAACACCAGGAAAAACAGCAATTCAAGTTTACCTGAGTTTATAAACACCAACAATGCAGGCGCTTCAAGTAATCCAGTTATAGATTTTGACAATGCCGAGAAGTTTATACAACAAAGCACCACCCAGGCGAAAAAGGAAAGTAACCTACGACATAAACGATCTGAAAGCGCGCCCACCGAAATGCTAACTTTCAGTCCCTTTGAGGATGAGRTGAAGGGGAACTGGCTWGACTTAAGCAAGGCGAGTTCTGATGATCACATCAAGAAATATTGGGAGAGTAATTACTCCGGCTYCATTCAAGACTTGGGCAACGAGCCATCGAAGAATAACAACCTGCTGATGGAGGTTGATGAGGAGGATGAGAACAATTCCGGGTCAAACAATAGCAGTCCTGTGAAAGAAAGGATGTCTTATGGAGTGTCGGAGCGAGTTTCCATGTCCAGCATGAATAACTCAAAGGGTATAAGACAGATGTCAAACAGCAGCTACAGATCCATAACACCATCATCTGCGACAACAAACATGTCTGCTTCGTCATTCAGACTAACCCTGTCAACACCAGCAACGGCCATTACCTCATCATCACCGTTGGCAACAGCCTCTCCAACAACAAACAACACAAACGCCAACAGAAATCTAGGCAGAACCAAACACACAAACAATTTCCACCAAAGATACCACAACTTTGGTATACCTTACTCTCCAAGTGGGTCTTCAGCTGCGGGCAATGGGACTGGATCATCACAGGGGTCCTCAAGRGTGAGTTCCGCAACATCAGGGGACTCCGGWGTGAGTGCCGAAAGAAAGGATCATGCGAACTTGAAGACCCTTGARGGCAACTCTGGCCTGAGTCCACTGGCCTCTGAGGTGATCAGCAAATACGCCACGATGGGGAAAAAAAAGAGTAATGGGAAAATGGGAGTCAAGAAGAAAGGCAGCGGAAGTAACTTGAACACACCATTTAATTTCAGATCACAGGAGTATGACATAAGCAAGGACCTGGAGGATTTGAGGATYCTGGATGACAATGAAAATGATCCGCTGATGAAGTACCTGGCTGAGGAAAACTCCAAAAAGCAAGCCAGTATCTCAACAATCACAAACAACACGTACAGTTCGGGAACAATACTGGATCACAGCTCAGCAAGCAATGAGCGGAACTTTTTCATATCCGATGATGAGTTCAAGAGAACCCCAAAGCATTCAAGACAGTTAACTGATACGGAATCAAACATCACTTTGATAGTACCTGGGAAGGAYACAAAGTCTCTTGGWGAGTTTGAAAGRAACTTGCAAGTCTTTGAAGAAGAACCTATTSCCCTTGATAGCCAGCAAGARCAYTCTAAAGAGGATTTACACTCATACGTGTCAAGTGACAAAAAGAAGAGCAAAGAGAACATACGAAGYAGAATATCGAACTCCATGTCATTCAGCAATCTTTCACTGAAGACTAGTGACGAAGGAGGAAGAAGAATCAAAAAGTCATTGAGTATACAATCCTTGTCCAAGTATTTGAAACCCAATGCTGATAACAAAAGCGAAGACAATCCTAAAAGGGAAAAACGCAAACGGGACTCATCTAAAAGACACTCATTAATTGCATGGATTTTCAAATCTAAATAATAATATACATTAATTTAAAAGCCTTAAAATACCTAATTTTGTAAACTACTTAACGTTGTGTGTTGATCTATTTTTTTAGTTTTGTTTGGGTGGGATGGAATCGTTCTATCATCGAGTTYAGAGYCACACGTGACCAGCACCGATAAATCACGAACAATCAAGACCAAAAATGTATCATCAAATGCACTAACACAACTAAAAACACTCACTCTTTTATTTTATAAAAAAATTTCTTGGAATTAGAAAACATAAATATAAATAGATGAATAAATAATAAATATTGGAGAAAAGGAAAAAAAATAGAAACTCTTTTATGGTTTTTGGAATAATATCATTTTCATCAACTTGTTAATCTTTTTTTTATTTTTTTGTAAAGAATATTTCTAAAACATTGAACATACAGTGTGTACTCAGCACGCTTATTTGACTTCTAAGTTGTCCAATTGTTCTCTTTCAATGGCTTCAGCTTCAGCTTCTAATAAGTATGGCAATAAATAGTTGTCGTCGTTTTCAGCCTTCATTTGCTTTTCCTTTGGTAAGATATGATGGGTTAATTCTAATTGATGGGCTTGAACGATTCTGTAGATTCTTTCGTATTGTAAGTCCTTTGGCAATCTTCTCAAGGCAGTTTCAGTGATATCGTTTTCTTCATGGATTAAGTCGTTCATCTTTAAGCCTAATTCTCTGTAACCAGATAAGTACTTGAAACCCTTGGCTAAAGGAGAAACAACCTTGTTCAAGGCAGGTTTGCTGTTGATGTATGATACAGCCTTAACAATAGATGTGAATGATTGAGCCATTATTAGTGTATGATAAAYAGGTAATAAATATATATGGATTTATAATTTATTGGTTTATTATAGGTTATGCYTCTTATTGAAWGTCTTAGATTTCAAWRTAAATAACAGATTAAAAAAAAAAAAAGAAAAAAYKAGATTTCCTTAGAGACSCAGTTGAACCAACAGAAAAAGAGTAAAAAAAAATTTTTTACCTTTCCCCTTTTGCAACTGTGTKTGTTCCGCTAACTCCCAAAAAAAAAAARGTAAGRACAGCYAGCCGCGTTCACCGTAARTCCGCGATATGCACCAATCACAATTCTAGAAATACACAGTAATAATGAGTTTAGTGCTATYCATGATTGATCAATGAAGATACAATTTGTTATACRCGTAAATAGTATATTGAGYTATTRATAAAAAYAGAGTCTCTAAWAMTTTAACTCCACTTATTATATGAAAATTTCTTAACATTAAAMAATGATGAATCCCTTCAACATCAAATAAGTAATCCTGGATATTTTAAAATCATGGTAGCATTTGGTGAAAACGATATTTTTTAGTTAACGGCACGTGCTCAGCTCGACACGCGGAAGCCACTCTCTGCTTATGTCCGGCGAAACTCTAAAAATGAGAGATTTTCACATCGTATATATCGAAAGTGAACAAAATTTGARCATTCCAGAAAGCTCTTCCACCAATATTTATCTTAACTCAACTGTCCAACAAACAACTCTCATAATCTTAATCCTCCACAGAGRTTAAGAATTAAAGCCCTAGCTACTGATAGTCATCGTTATTGACTTGATAGAATTATAAAACACAACAGTAAATCTACTGATTAAACTAATTAAAACGGTTACACATCAAATTTWGAATTTAGAATATTAAAAACCGATTTACCAATATATACAAACACCACTGCTATTGAAATGTCAGAACAGAAAGATTTGTTTGAAAAATATTGTTTAGCTATCATAGCCAGAATTGATGAGATGTGCATTGATGTCGCAGAAATAAATGAGAGAACTAAACACCTAGCAATTGAAGGCAAGGGACACAAAGCTGACACTCCTTCTACCAAAGGCGAATCTAACTTAAATAATGAACCCCAATTCGTSTAAAGAAAGCAAAGGAATATCAACCAGTTACCCAACATACGGCAATTGTGTTGAAACTATGAATGTTAATGCCGACTCCTTGATCTCAAAGATCAAAAGCGACACATACTGGCGAGGACTTCAAATACCAKATGAAGAACCAATAGCYGCAACTCACCAAAGATTGGTCGCTTGACCTGAATTCAGAAACGACTCCAGAAAAGTCTCTTTGCACCAGGTGGCAATCTTATCAGACAAAGCTATCGAAACCTTCGTTAAGCAATTGACCAAAATGAAGAAAGATGGATATCTAGACTGTTTCTGTAATAACCCAGAGGAAACATGCTCTATTCGACAATATCCTAAGGACTTATTCCTGACATTGTACAACACCATGGTTAAGGCTAGCAAAAAAAACTTCTAATTTCGATTTGGTTCCAATCGCCTTTATCGCTGCCTGTATTGCCGCTGCAGGAKGATTTGACTTTTCGGACCCTAAGCACGCTGATATCTTAACAACTTTAGCAATTGAATCTAAGATTTACCTGGTTGTCRATGAATTGTATGAYTTTATTAAGGAATTRAAGCATWTYATTTTCCAGTTTTTAATGGATGACATGGGCTGGAAAAGACATTCMGAGCTTGGTGCTTGTGTTACAMTAAGAGAAATTATTGACGCTGTGGACTCTATCGATGCTACTAAGATGCATCCGAGTATAAAGTTTATTGCCTTGTCTAAACATAGCAGAGACAGCGTTACCCTCAATKCCATTATTGCCGGTACTGACGAAGCCATCAACGAGAGCTACGAATTACACGGCCTCAAAAAGGGCAGATTCACAAATGAAGATAAACTATGGATCGACAAAGCTATGATGAGAGAATTTGACAAATTGCTGGATGACTCAATTAGCATTACTGAAAAAAAAAGCTATTGTCAACAAACTGAAAGATTACATTGATCGTCTGCATCGTAAAATGGCTGATGATGATATCTACCAATGGGTTTCCCAATTAAAAATGGCTGTATACGATGAGAGATTGAGGCCTAAGATGTATGAGTTCTGGATTGAATTCAACAAGGAAGTTAAAAGGGACCCTACTCAAAACTTTGGCTGSTGGGCCARAAATTATTTTTCTCAGTACACTGATATCTCAAAGCCCATYAAGCAGGCCCAAATATACAAGTTGTTGCAGGATTCCTTGCCACGTAMTAACTTTAGTCCAATGGACASAATACCAGATTTCAAGATTCCATATAACTACTCTTTGARCGCTGCTTTTTCTAAGAACTCTAAAAAGRGGAAGAACAAAAGAAACAAAAAACAACAARAACCGCATTAAGAAAACAGAAGACCTTGTTTCTAGCAAAATAAAAGACTGAATTATTCAYAGAAAAGCAGTTAGAAAAGAGCAAAACCRAGACATGAACCAATTAATTAACATACYAACGCGATTTCAAATGAATCTAAAAATACTGGCAAAGCTTGTCCTACACTTTYAYAAGMASAAATACTATCWACATGAATATCTGTTTGCGCAAGAATCTGTCGAGAACTTTACACATCAATAACATGGCCCCGTCAACTGCTGATCTTTCGTGACTACAACCTTCAAAATAAAATRATTTTYCTTTTTTTGTTTAGATTAGTACCTAAAAATAAAAATAAACTAGTTTCTATATAAATTGGATAAATTCTTTTAATCAAACCACTCAACTAGTAGTCATTTTCACCTGGTGCTGCACCAAAGTTGTTTGGGAAGCCACAAGCCAGTAAGAAGTCTTCCACAGGGGTGGAGTCCTTTTTGGCCAACATGTCTTCGTACAACTTCTTTTGTTCCTCTTTGAACAACAACATGTGCAAGTACCCCAAAGCATTTGTGCCTAATGTGTATTTACTATCTTCGAATTCAACTTCAGCAACACTCTTGGATCTWGGGATGATGGTCATCCAGTCAGTGGTCATGATGAAGGAGTAGCTGGTTGGCATTCTGTCCTTAGGGTCCTCAATCTCCCATTGCTGGAAGTATGTCAATGCTCTTTGCAGCAAACTGACGTAACACATGACCAGGTACTCATCGTCGTTATTCAAGTTCTTTGGCAAAGGAACGTTGAAGTTGGCATATGCTACACTCTCGTACTCCAATGGTTGTCTCTTGACATTTGGTATGAATGGTTCTGGGTTTTCTTGCACCAARAAGTCTTGATAGGTCTTYAACTTGTTAGGTAACTTGATGCATTGYAAGTGCTTATGRTCTATGGAGAATCCKGAGTTTGGACCACAGTTGTAGAATACTGCATATCTCTCCTTCTTAAYATCTTCGTCGTCTTCATCATCTTCTTCCTCCTCATCAAACTCTTGTTGTAARGTCTTTAACAACTTGTAGGCTGCGTTCAAGTCATTTGGATTTAACAAGCTGGATTGTGGAACTTGCTTTTGTGTTACCARCAACAAGTGTTCATCGACTATTGGGTACTTGTTCAGAACAAGCTTGTATTCGTTGTCCATGATGTTGTCCAAAACTGTTAGTTCTGGTTCATGCTTCAAGAATGGATTGAACTTTTCCTTGACTACATCTTCTCTTTCCGGCTTTTGTGGCTTTTGGGCATCAATGTCACAGTAGGTTAGATGGTACTTCAAGGAACTTTCAGATGAGTTGCTGGTTTTTAAGTACTTGGAAGTTGATTCAAACTTTACCACACTACCTGTGCTAACTGCTTTATTGTATAWTTCAGTGACTGTCTTTCTTAGGGTTTTAGGATAAGCTGACATTGTTAGTTATATTGGTGTATCTKTTTATCTAGTGGTTTATTACATTTTTTCTATTTACTAATCAATTTCAAAAGATGATWTAGKAATATATATAATAAATTTTCAAATAATTAAGGTCGATGAATCTTCGTTACAAATTTTTTTAGTGGAACTTACACATTTGATTAGGTGARGAAAAAAAAAAAAAGAGGAAAGAATCAGCTGATCACCCATAWAGAATTCGCTACCATGTCTARACTTAAACTCCGAAAAAAAATCAACAAAAAAAAWAAWAATCCAGAAGCGACTTCTAAACGATGTGTTCCATTTTGCTCTTTTTTTGTTCATTTTAMACTTTTTTACAGAGTTACATCCATATACAGAATCTTATAACTCTAATATTTGGTAAAGAAAGACCAAACCATTAACAGATATTATATTTACTTATACCCTATGMGTGCCCTGGATGTCAACTTAAAAAAGGAACAGAGCAAGTCTCCTTCCCTATCACCTTCYAACTCATCCATTCTTTCAATTCCCATAGAAAACTGTATTGCAAAGCTCAGTATAGATACACATCAGAGTTGTACAAACACACCATTCTTTTTGGAGTCAAAACAGAAGTTTATTGACAACATTGGTATAGACATAGGTGGAACATTAGCTAAGTATACATATTACAACTCCAAGACCGAGATGGTTGAGTTTGGATTCAAGGAAACAGATGATATTCACGGCTTGGTGCTTATAATCAAAGAAATCATTAAGTCACGAAAGGAGCAAAACTCAGAAGAAAAGTACTGGATCAAGAACATYATGGCAACTGGTGGAGGAGCACATAAATTTTATGAYGTTTTGAATGCCAACTTCAAAGATCTAAATATTCTGAAAAAAGATGAAATGAAGTCTCTCATTTTTGGATTGAACTTCTTCATCAACTTGAAACAGGATGAAATTTTCACATACTCTGGCACTACTGGTAAGTGCTACAAAAAGTCAGAAAACAAAGACGATGAAGAAATCATGCTTGTCAACATAGGCTCTGGTGTGTCCATGTTGAAGTTGAACATCAACACRCTYCAGTATGAGAGAATYGGTGGGTCRTCCYTGGGTGGAGGCACATTGTGGGGGTTGCTAACCCTTATAACAGGAATYASTGACTATGATGAGATGTTGAAACTAGCCAGTAACGGAGACAACTCAAACGTTGACATGCTTGTTGGCGACATATACGGAACAGCTTATGATGCGATCGGATTGAAGTCCACAGCCATAGCCTCATCAATGGCAAAGATATACAAAAAGCCAGAAACGGACTTTTCCTACGGGGACATATCAAAGTCGTTGCTTTACACAGTCAGTAACAACATTGGCCAGATCAGCTACTTGCAGGCCAAYATTCATAATGTTAGCAARATMTTYTTTGCAGGAAGCTATATAAGAGGCCACTTGATGACTATGAACACCTTRGATTATGCMATCAATTTTTGGTCCAAAAGTGAGAAGTCGGCCTTTTTCATTGAGCACGAAAGCTATCTAGGCGCGATGGGTGCTTTGATATCAGARTAACCAATAATAAAGTAAGCTAAGATATTTATATAAATCTATAACCAATCCGGAACAAAATGACCCTAGTTTTATAATTTCATCTTACATCACTTTCGTATTAAACTATCGATGAGCTCATTCAGCTCAGCAGTTTCTTGATCATCTGCATTTGTCTCTACTTTCACATCAAAGTCATCAAGAATACGCTGCTTCTCTTGAAGTTGATGCTTAATTTTTTGTATRCACTCGGCAATTTCCCTTTCCTTGCTGTTGAAGTTGAAGTTATTTTTGACTTTRATGTCATCCAGTATTTCATGACTTTTTTGGATTTTCTGACTCAGGGTTTTTTCCAGGATYTCAGTTTCGTTTCTCAGACTATCCTGAATGAATATYTCCGTGTTTTTCAGTTGTTCCARCTCATCCTCGTACCCCGTCATGTTGAAGATTCTYTCAAGCATGTTCTCCAGTGATCCGGAYGTGATGTACTTCTTYTTGAGCTTGACRATTTCCTCGTTGTATTCCTCGAGAAGAACATCAATGCTTCGTGGRTCGATCTTAAACGGCATCGTCACATCGTCCTTTTCTGAATCATTCAAAACGTTCTTCAGCTCTTGGAGAGCTATGCCTGACGACTCATCTTTTCTCTTTTGTAGTATGTCTTCAATTTCCAGAAGTCCCTTTTCCAGCAGRGATATAGATTGTTCSACGTCTTCCGTGTTCATKATGTATGGTGTATGGTAGTGGTTGGTGTTTCAGCAGATGTTCTTCAAAATWTACATCAGRTTTTTTTGTTGGTAAACAAAGTTYGTATACTGTYTTTGTTAGAAAACGCTACCAAATGCTGTCTATTTTGTTTTTGCATATAACTTCAAAATTTCTTTTTTCTTTTTTTTTTTTCTGATTTTTCACAATTCGTTTCTCTATCAATTAAATTATCAACGTAAAATTCAACTTTATGCTGTATAAACCAGGAAACAAGTGGGTCTACATATTATCGTTTTGATAATCCAGATCCACATACGTTTTCTTTAATCTTCATCAAGGTTTTATCTTTYATTAGATAAAATCGAAGACTACACACAATTAAGTTGGCTTGAAGTACTCGTTACACTATTAAAGCTTACATATCAGTAWTGTACTATGTACTTYACTGAGAGTGAGTGGTTTGATATGTTTCAATGTGTCAGTGTGTGGATAACAAAAACCTGGAAAGAGAAACTTATTATTASTTTTCTTTTTTCCAGATAACCTATCCTTTTTAMSCTTTGAATTGTGTTTGAATTATTATCGATTTTTCTTTTGGCATTTATRCTGAAAGRTTGATCTAGTTGCATTTCATGTATTACTATATACATATCATCTGTTTTAGATAATGTGTATTATACGGTTAGGSAATGATTAGTAAGGATACATACATTCAAAGTTGGATAATCGTTGAGTTTTTACGAAAATAACAAGTTGTTCTTYWTTCTTTRGRAAAGAAATTTACATACAACAATTTTGTTAATRCTTGAAAAGTAGCGAACTTTAGGTATTAATGTCTTATTAATCATCTAAATTAGATTCTTTTCATGGAGCTCTTGCTCTAAAATAAAATTTAAAAAAAACTCATACATATCTCTATTGTTCTTCCGTCATAGATCTTCTCTTTTCTTGGATCTTCTTTTGCTTGTACTCACCTTGCTTCAACATCCACATGGCTTCTGTGGCGTAGTTTTTWATTGAAAGGTTCTTGTTGCTCAAGTTGGACTCTATAATTTCAACTATTTTCAGATGGTTGATCCATGCCCACAACATACCATATATCTGTTCAATGATAGGGGTGATATCACCGTCCAACTTGTCAAATTGCTCTTGATCTATTTCAGGAATCAATTGGTAATATCTTTCAGCTTTGACCTTGTACATGATTCTTCCTAGAGTTTGTAAKGCTATGCACTTTTGGCCCGGGTATGTGGACATGGCATAGTTTTGAAGTTCTTCAAGAGTGTACCCTTTCAAGTCAGGATTTTCTGCATGATGATGGAGGCCATCCTTAGTTGATTCCACTTCAGCTTGCGGAGCACATAGGTTCCCCTTGAAGTCAAATCTCAGGTCCGCCACAGTATCAATCACCTTGTTATTGGTGATATTYGAGTCATCYTCCAAGGGCTCCATCCACTTCATCTTGTCSACCTCAGTAGASAGTTCTGGGAAATACTTATCTTTCAGTTTCTTTTCAAACTCTGGATCATCTATGGACAGAGGCTCGTACTCCTCAATTTGCTTTTTCGTAACAAAATGAACATCCTTTAACAGTTCCTTACTATCTGTGTCTTTCATTTTCTGCAACAATTGGTAGTCATCAGTTACGTAATCATCTTCATTCTCTATTTCTGGATAGTTCAATTCAACTTCTTCCTGTGGTTCTGGCTCTTCAAATCTGACCTTTTTATCATCAGAAATGTTCAAGATCTGATTGACCTTGCTGTCATCCAGCTTGGGCAAATCAGAAATCTTGTTGGTACCACCAACCCAGTATTTGTTTGTGTCTATATCTGTGAATATTGGGAGACTGGAATCGTCATTGTCCTTGGATTGAGCATTTGAGAATCTCTTGATCAATTTTTCCAAAACTTTTGGATTCATGTTATTCATGATTTCCTGTCTTTCTTTCTCAATYTGATCAGTGGACATACCCATCATTAAATTGATATTTTCCAAATGRATTCTCTCAGCTTCTGTCATATCTTCATTGTTGAAAGGTTTAGGTTCTTCYGGCTTYTTTTCCCTTYTKGMCAYYTTTTTRTTRTTAACTTTCTTYTCTTGRAATCTTACTCTCCATGATTGTAAGGTTTTCTTGTCTGATAAAGCAGGAAAACCAGTGTTGTTCACAGCAGCCTCATCAAARCCTGGAGAAACATCATTTTCGGTTATTTGTATATCAGCAAAGTTTTCAAGTGGATCTTTTTCCACAATATCACCCATCATATCCATTTTTGCTTACAGTTTTAAATTGGTTTGTTAAATTGTATTTGTAATAAGTCTCTAAATTGTTAAGATAAGTGTTGAAAAAGGAKAAAAATTTCTTTTTTTTTTTATGAMAATTAGCTAAGGATTGAAAACACAGTGGGTTATATCCGAATTYCACTGTGTATTTTTTTTTTCTTCTGTTTTGATGACAAGTTTTATACGCTACCGTAAATGGCACTTTGATTTTTAACTCTTGATACAGGGTTTTTGGACGAGTTGTGAGACTTGAAATCAGGTGTGCTTTTAGCTCTCTTTCGCTTACTTCTTTGTTTGTGAGATTTACTTAGTTCGTAGTAGTACCTATAGTGATCATCRTTYTTACTRATTAGATATARRGARTGTATKAGYGCTGGTATGTAGCCAACAAAAAACAAGGCACAACTAGTTAGAAATTCATGTTGCACTATCACATATTGCGGCTTTTTACTTCGCTTAATSACARCAARGWATAGYYTTTGCAAACATAGTGGAGGATATTTGATCAGGATGCTAACAGGAGGCACAAACAAGGCTATAAAGACTAAAAGCCATTCGTAATAAGTATTCATTTTGTAGTGTAATTGGTATACCGGATGGAGATGATTACTTCAATGAGGTTGCTTAAGGTCCAAAGGAAAAAAAAAAAAAAAAATCAAAAAATTGGTGTGATGCAGGGTTCTTTCCCTCTTTTTTTTTYCCTCGGCGCGGTCGCCCACAGCWAACATGTGCTTTGTGAAGCTAGYGATAACAATCTGTGGAAACCTAAAAGACGTTCCAGGTTCAACACGCTTTCCCCCCCYTTTTTTTTACACTGACCTGTATCGCTTTTGAACTTAACACTGAAAAAAAAAATGTAGAAACAAGCAGTAWTTGATGTTACTGGACAATTATTATCATTTCGYCAGTTAACTCACATCACATAACAAAGAAAGATAATATAATRTGTAATTGYTACTATTTACGAAGACATTATACAGATGGTTACGATGAAMTCACTCAACCTYAACAGTGATAATAWTATTATTAAATGTGATTGACTACACTCAGTGATAAGGAACGCCTTTACAGCCGATAAGAAAACCATTGTGAAAGATCTAGATCTTGAAATGTAGCCCMTTTATTTTTATTGTTTTTTTTTCAAGCATGAACTTGGATAACCCTCCAGTCTCTTCATTAAATTGCTGAATAAAATTAAGCACTCCATGCTTTTTTATTTCAATTAATAGGAAATTGCTACACACATGATGATCATTYATTAGTGTTCCATCCAATAAAAAGTCCTTTTTTATTTTTCTTTTAATCAGGGTTGAAGCATTCACAATGTTAAAGAATCACTAACGCAAAWAACTGTAGGTGAATAGGTTATCCTCATAGGTGCTGTGTTTTTTAATCTTTAAAATGTGGGAGAAGTTAAAAATTGAAAGCGTAAATTGTGCGTGGCTTTCTAAGAGAACAAAAAAAAGAGTGGAGTCATTTTTATCTCCTGTGGGTTAAATATAGATTTAATTAATAGCTGAACAAATCGCGCTCTTGTTAATTAGATTGTTTGGTTGTCATTTTTTTTTTCAGCCAAATCACAAGTTTAAAGTGTATCATTTCTATTGTTTGCAGCTGTATTTTTTCCTAAAGCGGTAAAAATTGCTTGTTTATTTTTTTTTTTTCAAGTTGTTTAAAAAAAAAAAAAAGACAAATAAATCTTCTAGAACCTTTTTTGTCTGTGAGCTTAAAGTCCATTTCGAACATCAGTGCTGAACTTTCAGCTAAGTGAAAAAAAAAAAAGAAAGCATGGAAAATAAGCAACATACAAAATTCCAAGTATTTAAGCAASTGGTGGCAWCATGRGCTTTTTGTTATTTTCAARATTTCTTGTTTMTTTTTTTCTAGTAAACATTTGTWAWAAKCTTACWGATAGTTTGWTTGTTTTGATTAGACAATTCTTGTTACAAATTCGTTCTAACAACTTATTTCTTAATTTTATAAGAATATAAACATATAAACCATACACATATATCGTATTCAATTAACATAAAAATGAAATTCTCCACTGTCGCTTTYTCCGTCGCTGCTGCCTCTGTTGCCTTCGCTGCTAACTCCTCCAACGCTTCCAACGCCTCCAACTCCTCCAACAGCACTACCACTGCTACTGGTGCCGGTGCCGCTAACTCTGCTGCCTTCGGTGTTGCCGCTGCTGCTGCTTTAGCTGCTGCTGCTTTATTCTAAGCTGATTTTTGTTAGTGATGATTCATATCATTCTTTTTTATTCCAACATTTACTTTTAACATAAAACAAAAATAAAATAAAAACAAAATTAGTCTAATATATTTAATTCAATTAATTATTATTCAGTCGAAAAAACAATAATATAAAAGAATAAGGTAACATTAAAATGTATTCAGTAAAGTRAAACTTTATATTATAAACTCTAATACCATTTGATAATGATTCTTACTGGTGTTATTTGTTTATGGAGTTCCTAGAAAAACTTCGTAATGAAGAGTATTCTTTCAATAACTGCGCAAAACAATAAGTTTTAATTCATCAAACAGGTTAGAGCTTTATTAGTGATGTTTTATTACTGAGTAYCAAACACTTTTTATACATCAATATATATTTTGTTCATTAAACAAAAACCATATATCAATAATTATTAATTGTCTARCACAATTAATTWAATACCATATACATTAATTATTTAATAAACTCCAAAATTTAATAATTTCAACTTCTACCTTAATTGATAACATCAGTATTTTAAGATTGATACAAACATCTTGACTTTTGTCTATTTTTGATTGCCAAACTTGCAGATAATGTTCATGTGCTGTCAGTTTTGTTTACTGGAAAAATTCAATAATCACATGAAAAACTGCGTCACCCACACTACCCAATTAGGAAATTATTTTCTCTGCTGTTTGGAAAAATAGTGGAAAAAAGAAATTAATGACAATGGAATATTGAACTATTTTCATGTGATTCGATGCATGTATACTAGAGATATACAGGCATGTTTGGTCTGACAAGAGCATGATACTTAGTAATTTGATCTATAGGTTGTTTCTGTAGGAACATGAGGTGAGGATAGCTTTTTTTTTTTACAACTCTCTTTTTAGCACATTCGCCTAAGTCCGAGGTTTAATCAATACAAATTATTACYCAACTATATAAAACAGCAATGATAAAKTAACTCGTTAGCTCCTCCACCCAAAAAAAAAAAAACATGAAAAGACACAATTACACACAGAAGTACAACAGTACACATAAAGCCAATAATAAAACAAAAAAAGTAMGTCTCTGTAGAGAATCTATAAATTATTTTTGATGATTCTCACTTTGCATTTCCATATTTTTCTATCCATATCTTACAATATTCTACTTTTGTTTTTAGGTCAAGAAAAGAATTTTAAAGTTTCAATCCAAGCAAAACTAACCAAAATAAACGAGCATATTCATCAAAGTTTTTTTTTTAGATATATAAATACTTATCAAGTACAGYTATTCAYATTTTCAAATTTATAAAAGTTAACTTACACATTGATGTTAAACTGATCAAAATGGAAATATCACACAATCAAAATTATYCAATAACGGACRATGAGTTAAAATCATTGGCCTTAAAAAACAAGAACAACTACAAKCTATTTGAAAATTTATCCACTAACCCCAGAGATTATCTTTTTGTAAATTGCATTGGAAGAGGAAATTTTGGTGATGTTTATCAAACGATTTATTTACCTTATGTCGACTATAGATACTTTCCCATCGAGTTCATTAGAAAGTTACAAAACTATGAGTATGACGAAATTATAATTAAGTTTCTTAGATACATCTCTGACGAATACTTTGTTGCTGTGAAAATTGTTGATCTCGAGGATTCAGATGAAGACATTGACATTCTTTGCCAAGAAATACAGTTTTTAACAACATTACAAAGCGATGACCCTCAGCGTCAAAACATTGTTAAGTACTTCAAGACTTTTGTTGACAAAAGCAAAATGTGGATTGTCATGGAGTACTGTGGRGGAGGATCCATTTACGAAATATTAAGACACTTGCCAATAACTTTTGAAAATAGCAAAAAAATTGAACATTTAAGAGAGGATCAAATATCCTTTGTYACCAGAGAAGTTATCAAGAGTCTTTTGGTGTTACATGACAAGGGTAGTATACATAGAGACATTAAACTGGCAAATGTATTGCTAAAAGACAATGGGCAAATAAAGCTTTCTGACTTTGGTGTTTCYGGAACATTGAACAACACTTTGAAGAGAAGAGAGACATTTGTTGGTACTCCATACTGGATGGCACCGGAAGTTATTAAAAATGGGTATGAAGATGCCAAAACAGGAGTGAAAATTGAAGGGTATGACGAGAAGGCTGATTACTGGTCCTTAGGAATTACCATAATGGAACTTGTCAACAAAAAGCCTCCGTTGATTGAATTTGATCCAATGGTAATAGTATCCAAAATACCAGATATGGACCCACCAAGTTTGAAAGATAACAAAGCTTGGAAATGCTCCAGACCRCTCATAAACTTTGTTGARTTGTGTTTGGAAAAAAATCCCACCAAGAGATTRAATGGAMACTCCTTATTAAAGCATAAATTTATAAAAAAATACGAGCACAGTTTGGATTCCACATTRAAAAAMGAAATTGATTTTGTCAAAAAACTCAAGCTTCACAAAAGTTTAAATAGGCTTAAAAAGAATCAAAATGGGTTTGACATATGGTTYAAAAAGCCAAGGTATTACAAGCCAAAGCCAATCAACCACATGGAGTYTTATGAAGTTGACAAGGAAAACACTAATAAGTGGTSTTTCACAATATCGGCAAAGACACCAAACTTAACAAAAAGATTATCAAAAACAGCGATAGAAAGCAGTGGATTAAAGAAAAATTCTGCAGAGAATTATACACCAACCTCCATGAAAAATACAAGCTTAAAGAAAAACACACAACCTTTGGTTAAGCCAAATTTGAGTACGAATTTRACAAGYCAAGACACATATGAAACCAATGATGAATCAATGGAAACAACAGAAAGTCAGGARGTAAATGTCAAGGAAGGAAACATTCATGTCTACAATGACATTTTGTTACCAGTTTTTTCTGATATAATAAAAAGATCAGTACACGCAGAAACGCAGAATGATGTTGTTGAGCTACTCAAGAAGTTTCATGATACAGAGAGAAGTCAACCAGGGTTCAGTA
The DNA here is from genome assembly GCA_001749795.1 of Hanseniaspora opuntiae. Taxonomy (NCBI): domain Eukaryota; kingdom Fungi; phylum Ascomycota; class Saccharomycetes; order Saccharomycodales; family Saccharomycodaceae; genus Hanseniaspora; species Hanseniaspora opuntiae. The sequence goes on from LPNL01000002.1 coordinate 49,666, forward strand.
ATGTGTTTGTTGAAGAAATCAGTTATAAATTGAATGAGCTAAAGCTAGAGATTTAGTTCGTTTTATGTTTTGTCTTATATATATTCTACCAACTTTTACTATCCCTTTTTTTGAGAAAGTAAACAGTATAAAGAGTTTATTTTTGAAGTGGGTTTATGATTGTAACGTATTTGATCAATGTTTCCCAAAAGGGAAACGCGGTTAGGTGCTATTAAAATTTTGGCAAAAAACCCTTCTTCCATTTTACTTTTTTTTGTGTAATGRAAATATTGCTATCAATGATACCGATGAACAAGTATAGCCATAGCTTATYTTTACTATCTTCATAGATTGAGCAAGGAATATGTGCTTAGGTGTTCAGTCACAAAAAAATATGCTAATAGTATATGAGTGGAAGYTATTTTATAAACACTTARATATTACATAGCAAAGGATTAATCATCTTAAATGAAAAGGATTTGAGTAACACCAAGCACCATAATATATATAAATAAACAAGAAAAACGTTATAAWCATATCAACATTCAYAGGAAAACAAAATGGTCAAACAAARATACTTAATTAGTTTAATAACAACAATAYTTTTCTTCCTCAATGTATCTAGAGCAGTTGCAATCAGCGATGTGCATGCTTTGGATACATCCAAAAACWYATCCAAAGACCAAAAGGAAGATGCAAAGGCCAACATACCAAAGCCCATCAATGATATAWGTAAAAAATCTTACTCAATAGAGAACGGAGCTCAGCTTAACAGATTATCCAGCGAGTGTCATACTATYGTAGGTTCATTAACATTTGACAACTATCAAGATCCAATTGTTGATTTAGGAAACATTGAAGTCATTGACGGTAATTTGGTTTTGGAAAACTCTGCCAACATCGTTAGAATCGATTGCCCAAAGCTMAACACTATCAAGGGTGAGTTCAAAATCCAAGTTTTAACATCACTCACTTCAATCCATCTAAGAGAACTWCACACTGTTCAAAARATTTATTGGAGAGTTGTRCCTATTTTATCCACTGTTGAGTTTGTTAAGGGATTGTCAAAAATTGAGGAAGTAACAATTAGCGATACCTCTCTTGTTGGATTTGAGGGMTTTAGTGGAGGAAAAGTTGAACAACTTAAAGTTTTTAAYATCAACAATAATAGATTCATGGAAACCATCAAYTGTAACATCCAAAGTGTCTCTGAGCAATTGAGTATCCAATCAAATGCWAARGAGATCCAAGTCAACATGGATAAGTTAGTTTGGGCCAACAAYATGACTGTTAGAGACACATCCATGKTRTCCTCACCTAACTTACAATATGTCAAYAACTCATTGGAGTTTATTTCCAATCATTTCACKGAGATTGAYTTGCCAAAGYTAAAGGCTATYGGTGGAACTTTAAGATTAGATAACAACAAGGTCTTAARTAAAATTGATATGAACAATGTCTCTGATGTTTTTGGAGGAGTSATGATYACMAGCAACAATAACTTAGAAAAAGTAACTTTCCTAAAGTCTTTACAGCAAATTGGAGGTGGGATACATTTTACAGGATCCATGAAGGAAATCGAGTTGCCAAAGCTTAGATTRGTCAAGGGKTCCGTYCAAATYAATTCAACATCTGATGAATTGGACTGCTCTTCATGGACATCTCCTCCCAGCGGTATTTCCATTATCAGAGGAGGCAAAATTGAGTGTTCCAGTAGCAAAAAGCAAACAAAAATCTCTTTGAATGATAAGGGTGAAATTTTGGACACTGCCACCACTGACTTAGACMCWACTGACTCTAAAAGTAGAGTTGTAAACAAGAACCTAGGAATACAGCATCACACATCGGAAACTCTTGGATACATAGTTGCCATTACAAGCATTGCATTGTTTTTCTTRATAAGCAGAAATTAGTTTTATTTGTWAAGAGCGATATAAAATTATATATGAATWTWGAATTTTTTAAAGCAAWWWATAACAAAAYCAGAAATAGATAAGAGATAATTATCGGAMTTGGCGTTGAAAACGTTTCTTTTTTTTTTTYTTTATTTTGGACAATTGTTTTCCCCAACGGAGAACTCAATGCTTGATTATTTGTTTTGAGCTTTTTWTTGAAAATRWAGCATTTTTAAACATTAAAKAATTRATCAATAWYMKARAATATTGAGARTAACTWCACCAAAACMACAGWWMTCATMWACTTTTRCAGARGMYTTTTYRAATTAAWTAAATATAWACATTTAAACAATAAATCTTTACTAAATGGCTGAAGAAAGTGCAAACAACACGAAACAACAAGGTTCCTTGATGAATGGCCAAAGCGAGTCTGGTCCAGCACCAAGAAACGAAGACAACAGGATGAAGATAAACCAGCTGATGAACAAAGCTGATGTTTCCGGAGACTCTCCATCYCAGTCCAARGARTCCAGAAATGGGAACTTTGCCGTGARCATGAACCAATCTCGATCATCTYTGACTCCTATACTGTTGCCCTTGGAGGCCAACACCAACGGTGAAAATAAYCTTTCTGTGACAATCAGTGGGAGAGAGGRGTCTGAGAGTAACAAGAGARACMTGYTGKCAGAGGAGAAAGAACAGCCTAAAAARCCTAGAAAAAAGAGAAAAGTKTACAGTTGCCAAGAGTGTAGAAAAATGAAAACCAGATGTGATTTCCAACCGCTTCTGGGGAAGTGCCACAGGTGTGTGGTTCTAAGCATTCCCTGCTCTCTTGCAGAGGAACGGAAAGAGGAGATCCAGCAAGTTTTGGAAGCAATGAATAAAAACAAAGTCAAGACTGTGTTTGATGTTTATGAAAAGGATAAAACACAAACACCACAGGCCATGCAAAGCGGATTTGCCGGCCTGAACTATGCAAAGGAATTGGAAAGCTTTAGTTCGCCTACTAGATCCATGAATGGAGAGTATCTGAAGTTACAGACTGATGTCAACTACGTGATGAACAAAATGAAGACATTTGAACAAAAGCTGGACATGATTCTGGCTCACATAGGCGGTGGACTTACAAAGAACAACATTGCTAACTTGAACAATGACAATCTGTTCAATGATAATGATGATACGGAAAAGATGAACAAGACCAACAATCACGGTGTCACCATAGAAAACCCACCATTCAGGCTGCTTGATCAGATTGAAAAGGAACTTTTCGGCACCAGTGACGACCATGCAAACGGAAAGCTGACTGAGCGTGAGTTACTGGCAAAGTCACAAAGAGCTTGGGTGGTTGCCAGACAAAAGTTCATGGAGTTTTTCTATAACCACGAGGATCTCTGTTATAAGTTGGCCCATGCGTTCCTGAAGAGAGCTCATTTCTGGATCATTCCTGGAGGTATCAAGACCATTGACAGAGAGTATGTTGAAAAGCATCCCTTTATCGTGTCTGTATTCGCGATCATAGCCATGGGGTTTGATGAAAATGAGAATTTTTCTACCGAACAAGAGATTCTGTATCCTATTGTAGAGAGACTGCTGTCGAATACACTGACGATGTTTGATCAACTCCATGACCATGACATTGAAGCCATTCTRTACATATCAATGTACACAATTTCCAGAAAATCTAAAAAATTYAGACAAGTCAAATTTGATGGATTGATCCTATCAAAGTTTGCCACTGACTCTTTGTTGAATTTGATAGATTTCCACAAGATCAAGGAAAATGTTGAAAACGGCCTCTTTGATGGTAATGATCTTTTCCATTTRAGAATTTTGAACTCMTTGACAACTTTGAARATGGGKTATTCTGTCGGGTAYTGCAACTTCTCCATACAGGACAAGCAAATMAGAGAGTTCAATGATCTAACTGTTAGATTTCCTCAAAGTACATTCGGGGATGAAATAAAACTTGGTGAAATCAAGCTGGGGGACATTGTCAACAGCATTTTCCTGAACTTCGATGTCTTCTTCAAGGAAAAYTTAAGTCTGTTTGAAAAGGAAACTGATAAGGGAAGTATAAGAGTCAATGCCATGAGATCTTGGCTTGAAACATACAGGGAGYTATCMTCAAAGGATGGKTCYAATTTGYTGATCTTTACCTACGACTTTTATTACATCGTGATTTTCAGAAACATCCTAAGCGAGTTTGCTACCAAGAGTTACGARACATTTTTGCAAAACAAGGATTACTATCTTGCCTGYTTRAGYACAATYAAAAAGTAYTGTTTTGCTATMYTRACAGCATTTTTACAGCTTCCAACATCMTTGATAAAGGGRTGYCCAATAATAACACTTCAACAAACAGTTTACTCATGTTTGTCCTTATGTGACTTCTTATTGTGCTTCAACACYAARGAAAAGGCAAAGATTTTGAATYTGTGTACAAAGATATACTGGCACTTGAACAGTATTGGTGAAAAGTTGAATGAAGCCACGCAAAATGTTGGTATAATCATCAAGACACTGATWGATTCCAGTTTGAAYCAATCATCMAAGCAGAATAAAGAYGGWAGTGTTATGAACATGAAGGATTTGTTTTTGCAGATGCAAAAYGGATGCAAGCACAACAACATCAAAAGAAAGAAGAACCAAGTCTCTCGTAGAAACCTCGAAAACCATTCATCCATCAGTTCAGTCACAAGTAAGCAAAAGGGAGGTAATTCCAATAACAACAGTGTTTACAGTCCTTCTGGAAATTTGAGCAATGCTTCGTCTATAAACAATGACCACACACCAGGCGGAACTCTGAACAGAAGCACCCACACTGACAGACATAGCAATAGCGCACTGTACTCTAGTCTTAACGGCAACATGCAAATGCCACAGTTTAATTTTGGTAACCCGCTGCTCAATCAAAGTGTTTTGCTTCCGGATGTTGAWCAATTTCAGTCTTTTGAAGATTTCTTCCAGGACTTTTTCCAAAACAGATTGAAGCCTTCTTCTCAAAACATGTTCCAAGGGAATTGAAAGTATTGATGATAATATATTGCTTATATATGTACATGTACATTMYTTTATTAATWTTWAAAAAGGATATCAASAACAAAACATTTGTTRARTAGATTGGCTGATRTGACAATTAAAAACAAAAATACATATTCTATACTAACTTTATTTATTTAACGGCAACTAAYTCAGTTTCAAATAGTAAATCAGAGTTTGGAGGAATGACGTTTCCWGCACCTCTGGATCCATAAGCTAARGCTGAAGGAATGTATAAGTCTCTCTTTTCACCTACACAGGCACCAATYAAACCTTCATCCCATCCTTTGATGACTTGGCCAACACCTAGTGTGAATTGGATTGGCTGACCTCTGTTRATGGATGAGTCAAAGACAGTACCATCAGAYAACAAACTACCGGTGTAATGAACAGATATCAAGTCACCCTTCTTGGCAGTTTGTTTACAGTCAGAAACAGACTTGACTGTTTTGATTTCAAGTTCAGTAAGACTTCCAGCTTGAGYTAAGGCTAAGAAAAAGGATAATATGGAGGTGATTAAMAAGGATARTTGCATTGTGAAYGGAGGKTTTATGGTCTGATATGTTWCTCTAGATGTAATAAAGCAGTTTCCTTTAAAATATGAAGAAAAACACACACCCTGTGTTCGYTGCTATATTTTTTTGCGGGTCACTTCTGTTTACTGTGGGAAAAAAATTAAATACGCGCACTGTTCATAAACTGAATCAACTCATAACCATAGACTTATATATGCTTAATTAATCTATATAATACTTCAACTTCAACTGTCTCTTCTTGATCATTGGCTGTATAAAGTTCAAAACAATTAATACAATCAAAACAGTTATCAAAATAGGATACTTTTGGTAGTTCTCTTGTAAGATGTCAAACTCATTGGATGTAGGTATTTTATTGATGAAAATGTCATACTTCTCAACATCTACAACGAATGTAGTGGATTCAACGTTGGTGTCAATGGACAACAAGTCAACACTTGAACCTGTTCCTGGACTTAGCAAGTTTCTTGTACTTGTTAAAACGTAATGATCATTCACTGGAATCACTTGATAGTATGGTTGTATAAACATCTTTTCTTTGTCACTCATATCCTTTTCGTTCTTTCTAATGGTAGTTATTAATGTTTTAGGGACCATGGTGATTTGTCCATTTTCCAGCTTGAACAAWATGTTCTTTACACTGACACCGTATTTGGTGTTTGTTACGGCCATTTTGACAATCACTTCTGGGTAGATGTAAGAGACAGCATCAAACTTGATTTCGTTTGTGTCCAAATCTTCAAATAGTTCCACAACAGAGATTTTCTGTTCTGGGACCGGATCCAAGGACTTGTATGATATCAACAGAGTGTTTTCAGTGAACAATACATCAATTGGAGATTCAAAATCAATCTTTGMATCCTCAATATCAATGGTTTGAATGATAGCACCGGTTTGTGAATCCAGTATGTCAACTGYTAGCAATTCAGTGTCCAAATYTTGCAAAACAATAGCAACCATGTTGTGGTTGATATACTTGAAAAGGGTGTTATCAACATCTGTAATGGCTACATTGGCAACCTTGTCGTTCAAGTGCTTGTTTACTGCTTTAATCAGCTTGTACTTGCTTTCGTCAATATCATAAGACCAAATGGTGTTCAAAGTGCTGATATTTTGAGATACAACCTTATCACTTGATGTTTTGATTAGGACATCAGAAATGAATTTCYCTTCGAAAATGTCATCTACATAATAAACRAACTCTTCGTTGTTGGCAAATTGGACAAATAAAGATTGTGTGGATAGTTGACGTGTTTCAACAATCTTTGAACCACTGAACTTAGCCATTGGCAAMAGTTCAACATCAAAACTAAATCTTTCCTTGGTGAAATCAACWATGGTGTACTTGTAAATCATGCCGTATTCATCAACAAACTCAATRACASTGTTRSCATCGGATACAACTCCTTTGATATTGGCTTCTTTGTTTACAAGTTCAAATCTCCATAGGACATCTCCTGTGTTCATGTCAATACCAAAAATCATATTGTCAGCATTAATACCAACTAMATAYTTGTTGAAACCAAATGATCTGTTTCTTTGTTGAACGGCTTCTTCAGATTTGTTTTCACTGAAAAAGTCCARAACAAARGTAGCCCATTTRATTTTCTTTTCAACAAAGACATAATTGTGAACAGCATTGATGGAAAATCTGATTCTCTTGATGTAATTTTGCAAGAATTCTTGAATGTCAAAGCCTTCACCAGGGACTGTAGTGAAATCTTCTGGGAAATCTAAATCAACAAATACTGGTTCCAAAATTGTGTATTTGTTGATGTTTGAGGTRACATTGTCCAAGGACCATTTGCTCAAAACCTTTCCAATGATCAAGTTAATATCAAATTTGTAGTAAATGTTGTTRTGCTTGTCAAAGAAAAGGRCCTTGAACAATGTTCCCTTTTTGTTTGCATTGATATACTTTACTTCCAAATCCATACCTTTCAAAGCCAAGAAATCCTTTTCATCGAATTTAAACTTTAATGATTTYTGGACTTCAGTGTCTACRACTATTGTTAGGTCYTCTTTATTGAAGTCRAAAGCARCACCTTTGATGCTKTCAGATATRCTTTTAGAWGGCAAGTTCTTGAATRATTCMAYAGACTTGGCAAACATACCTGTGTCCAAATCCAGAACATCAGCCAATCCACCCTTGTTATCATACAATCCCAATGTTTTACTATCATTCAACAATTTGTAACTAGAGTAATCATTGTCCAGTGCTTGTCTGAACAAGATGTCACCTGAAGTGGCATCTACAAATGACAATACTGAGTCTTCAGAAATAAAAACAAACTCTGCATCCTTTTCTTTGTATGGTATTATATGCTTGATGTTTGATCCAAGACCAGACTTGTGGAATTCTCTGGTGTTTATGTCCTCAGAAAACACAGCATTTGCTTTCTGAAACAGTGGTGCTACACCCAAGAATATGAATAAAAAGTTCAAGTTAAGTAGCATTGATTWATATTAATATATTGGCGATTTGCTTTGACTTTTTCTTGTTTTTGTTTGGGTATTATTGAAATAMKATAGGGGRCATACGAACAACATTACCACCTATTTCCGTTATACAYTASGATTTTTTTTTTAAAAAAAAACCAAATTGGTTGAAGAAAAAAAATATTGAATTTCACTTACAAGGAAAAATCATWAAYTAATAATTCAACAAATATCAGCAGTAATATGGMCCACCTCTTTGACAAATAAAATYYACCTTGTATAATTAGCATTTATTCATTGATGTAATATATAAATAAGTTATTCCTTCTCATCATTTTCCTTCATTAGTTCATTTCTGCTGTATGGAACAACCTTGACAGTAACGTCCAGGCTGAGACCCARMGCAGTCCATGGTTCATTGGCTTCCCAAGTATCGATTATGGACATTTGGTCCTCACTTCTTGCATTTGGTGGCAAAATCACAACATTTGATTTATTCATACTATTTACATGGACACCTAGACTTTGGTTTMTGTCCTTGATGCTGTTACCACTCAGTGAGGAAAGCTGGCTGGCAACATCGTTCAGCGGYGAGTTTGCATTGAAGTTGCCTATATTGGCGTTGGATTCAACAAGACCCATCATCAGGTCTCTGTTTTTCTTGTTCTGATCAAATAAGCTCATTTCCATATTTTTACAATTTTTCATTTCGTTTCTAAGCAAGATGAACAGCTGGCTCCTTGTTCCTGGATTCTAYTAGAGCCGCTTTGTTTATTTCATAYTGYTCAATGTGTGACAAAAAYTCTGAATATGTCAAGGGCTTTAAATCTAGAGGACCAAACCACTCAAATATCCAGTCATTCTGAAGCAGCCCGGCTCTGGCCAGTGCTATGTTCCTCTTTAGTGAATCATCATTTGTCACATCAACCAGTTTGCCTGTTCCTTGGTCCTTGACTCTGATTCTGGTCTTTGATGGATCCACACCTTCTCTATAAAACTTGCTGGCGTCGTTGTAGAACTTCTGATCCCTGGCRATTTTTGCCTGTTCTGCCCATGGATCGTAATCAAACATCAATAGTCTTGTAGCTTCCAAAAGCGATAGGGAYGTTAAAGTRGTYCCCAATAATAAGAATATAACTCTTTTCAGATTTTCTACATACTTAAACGCCTTGGAMTTCTTRTAACGACCCATMAGGATCTCCCACTTTGTGTATTGYCTTTGCATATGGAAGGACTGTGTTCCTCCAAAGTTCCCCATTCCTAGCTGTCCTGTTTTGCTGTTTATCAAGTTTCCACCCGCATGGTTTGTCTTCATGTATTGGATGGTTCCCTGAGACTCATTGGAAAATCTGTTCARTGATGGAATGTCCTTGATTTGCTTTGTTATTGGCTTGTTCATGAAATAGTTTTTCATTGAGATCCTGAACTTCCTTAGAAAGTAGTATCCGATCGTGACCTGGGTACCGGTTAAAAGCCACAGCCCCCAGTTACAGTCAGATGCAGGAACCAGAGGTCCCCATAATCGAAGCCCTATTGAGGGTCTGTAGTAGAGTTTGGTTATGCTTGTGTCATCGTTGTTATCGTCATTGTTGTTAGGATGGTATTTGTTCTTGTTGTGATTCTCATCCCCTGGTGGGGGRCTGTATAGACCCATTTATGCTTTATATAGTTTGTTATGTGTCTTATTTTCACCACACAAACCACAAAAGTATATTATATATTCAGTAGTGTTGTCTATAATGGCTCTTGGTTKATTATAAACTTATATAGTTTAATTTTCTTGATAGGTTATAWTGAAATAGATGATGAGAACAAATTACAGTAAGGAAAAATCCGGCTGATCTAAAATTCTCGAAAAAAAAWTTTTTTTATGTCCGACTACTGCACTCAAAAATATGATAATCTCTCGTCCATTCACTTTTTTTTTTGAAAAATTCCTATAAATCTATTGGTTTCTTAAACACGGTGATGTTYGCACGTGCACACACCATAATACTAATTATTTAAAGTAAAATCAYAAAAAAAARGGTAACAATCTCATTAAAGACATCTATATAGCAGATTACAATTCATCTTGTTCAGGAACTTCTTCTTCGATTTCTTCTTCAACTTCTTCCTCTTCAACTGGAGTGTTATCAGCCAAAATTTGGGCACCATCTATACCGTGAGCACCGTTTTCCTTGATAAAGTCCAARAAGGATTCTAAAGTTCTCTTGCCTTGGTAGATGATTGGCTCCTTGGACAAGTCACCAGCTGGGTACAAGGCCAATGTTGGGTAACCAGTGATTTCAATGCCAAAGACATCGTTCAAGGTACCATCAATCTTACCAATGGTRATCTTTTCCTTGGCTTCATCATCCAAAGCGTAGATGTCAGCCAAAGTTTCATACAATGGAGCCATCTTCTTACAGTGACCACACCATGGGGCATAGTACTTGATCAATACATCCTTGTTTTCATCGAATCTGATTTCGTCGTGGGTCTTACCAACAACCTTGATGACATTGGATTCTTGAACTTCTGGGATTTCCTCAGACTTGGTGATTGGAGTCAACTCCTTGTTCAAGTACTTTTCAACGAATTCTTCGATAGCGGATTCCTTTAATTCAACAACGGTTTCTTCAGTGAATTCTTCAGCTGGGATTTGTTCTGGACCGAACTTCAAGTTGGATTCTAATTCGTGAATGGCAAACAATGGGAATTGTTCTTGTAAGTTCAAGTTTTCAGCATGCTTACCGTACTTGCTGGCATCTAAACCAGCAAAGTTCAACTTACCTCTGTATTCCTTACCCAACTTGTTGAAYAAAGGYAAGTATTGTTCTCTTTCATCTTCAGATTGGTAGAAGAAGTARGCCAATGGGATGTCAGCGTTCATGTATAGTTCATAAGTGGAACCATCAATTTCACCAAAGTAAGGCTTGGATTCAACAGCAATGAAGTCAGACAAGGCTTCAGAGCTTTCCTTCAAAGAGGCGTCTTCAGAAACTTCACTGTCAAAGGCAATTGGATCTTGGGAAGGAGTTAACACACTGATGTTGTGGGACTTGACTTCATCATCTCCCAAGTAGTTGACAAAGACATATTCATCTCTCAAGTTTTCGGCAACGTTGTAGAAAGTTTCGTTCAATTGCTTAGAGTCTTCACCAGCAAAGTATTGGGAGATGATGACATTGTCCTTTTGCTTGGTTAAGAATTCATTGAATGACTCCAAATCAGTGAATTCACTGACAGCTGGCAAGGATTGCTTGACCATGAATTGAACAATGGCGTCTTTGGATCTTTGTCCTTGGTAATCGCTGACCAATTCACCGTTTTTCTTGAAGACCTTCAAAGTTGGATAACCTCTGATACCTTGTTCCATACACAATTCTTGGTTTTCAGTACAGTCGATTTGTGCAATAGGAATTTCATATTCTTCATGTAGAGTCTTGGCAGCTTCAACATAGTGGGGAGCTAAGGTTTTACAGTGGCCACACCATGGAGCAAAAAATTCAGCCAAGAATAATTCGTTTTCCTTAAGGAATTCTTCAAAGGAGTCTTGGGATAACTTGACCACATGGGAGTCTTCAGGAGCTATGGCGCTTTGTTCTTGGGCCAAGGCCAAGGATGCAATAGCTGCRAAGTAAGCTAATTTAGAGTTGAATAGCATCTGTTTGGTATATTACTTTATTGGTGTTTGTAAGTTAATACTTTTTAAAGAATATCTAATATTAGATAATTGTGTTAATAAGGAGTTCCTTACATTAATAACATTTGTGTGTGTGTGTTTTGTCTTTCGCACACTGGAAAAAAAAAAAATAACAACATGGACACGTAAACACTCTTTGTCCTTGGCGGCTACTGGCAAAAATTACACTTTTAGGTTGTACGGGACTTTTTTTTTCTGGAATCACCCCTTACCAGTTGKGACAGCAGTTTTGWTAACTTCTATGATCTGCTAACGCCACATGTTAAATGCTGAAGACAATCTAGTTTAAGTTTAAGTTCAAAAGATAGACATACATAWSATACATGATCATTTATTTATAATAGGKGGCGGTGGTATTGACGCATTCCCCTCTTCTGTCTTGTRAACAGTCTCTTCTGGYTCTTGCAGTTGTGAYARCAAACTGCTGTCTAATTTCTTACTATCGTGATGCTTCTTTCTGTTRTTAGCATTRCTTATTTGYTGTTCAAAGGAAAGTGGCTTGAACTCAGTTTTCAACTCACCTTCGGATAAYTGAATGCTACTTTTATGTTCCTGCTGTAAAGGAATGCTTAAAATATTTTCGGAGTTAACATCCTCTTGGGTGTTSAGCTCATCCATCATCTTTTGCTGAACGTCCTTTGGTATTGGRATTCTGTGCAAGTACCCATAYCCAACATTGCAGCCCAACTTGGCTCTATCRTCTAGTTGGAATRAAACATTTCTCACAACATCATGGTCTGAGTTATATACATACAATTCAACCTCTTGGTTTTGCTTGCTTTGTARTATATTGTACAATAGCTTCTCACCTCCTGTGCACAACAAACCTTGCTGACAGCCTATTATGTAATCAGTGTTGGCAACTAATCTATTTTTGTTGATGTTGTTRTCTTGTATGGATAAAATATGGTAGACATAKGTGGCTGCAATAAGTGGYTGCCATTGGACCTTGAAGCCCAARCTCAAGAAAATTGGATTGTTGTTTTCATCAGATGAGATATCAATTTCTTGGATTTCTGAATTAGGCTCTAGGGCCACATACTCCTCTCTATAGAAGCCACCCTTTCCTGACCAAACATTTAACTTGACTTCCTTCTCTCCTAGGACCAATTCATTCAATAGCTTATAAATAGCATTGWAGTCAACAACCATGTACCCATACTCATTGAAAACTATGGGAATGGGCTGATCATTAATACCGATTATATAGTCAAAGAAGGTTGTTAACTGTAATTGGTAAGCATCAGTTTGAAGAACTCTCAACCCATAAAGCTGGTCGACATTGGTTATAACTTTCAAGTTGTTTGTTGAGTCGTAGTATCTTATCAACAAGTGTTCTGGAATGGATTGGAAGTATACATCAGAGATTGCTGTGTTGTTTCTGGWGTTGATGGTGTTGATTGTTTCATTTACTGATTGCTCCAGATTTTTGACTAACTTYTTAGCAAACCCAAACATTTTARCACAGTGATAATARGTTTTAGAGATAAAAGAGATTGGTAATTAACAAAGAATTTGGKTTAAGTGTATGTATCYTAGRTACTATCTAAYATTGAATATTATATGCTCTAAYGTATACTTTTCCAAGATGAAGTGTGTTTGCTACTGTTTTTTTTTTTTTTGGTCTTTTTTTTTTTTTTTTGCCCATCGGGGTTAGCATTATGAAACAAAGTTTATGATGATACATTTTGCTTAGTTGATATCTTAAAATTCACATTAGTTCCAAAGAGATATACCTTCACTGCGACACTATCCACAAAACGGCACTCAAGACAAATGTTTGAAAGTTCTTTGAGGAAATTTGTAAATCTCCCAAGTTTACCGCCTCTATACACATATGGAAAACTTCGACAGAAACATTCCAGCTTCATTAGTAATAACTTGAACAAGTACTTTCATAATGAACGACTCCAGGTTGATGTAAAAACTTATGAAATGGACTCTGGAATGTATGTGACATATTTCAAGGATCTTTTTCCCACCACAAAAAACAAGCTYCCTTTGGTTATAGTGGGGGATCCCATACTAAGTTCATTCAGCATGCTTTACCCACCAACAATAAGCACGCTGCTAAGGAAGTATTCACGTATTTATGTCATTGATCTTCCAGGAGTGGGCATGAACAATGAGAAAAAACTTGTTGACTCCTATCTTCCCTTTAGAGATACTCTACCAACAATTGATCCAGCCTATAGATTAAAAATTTCATCGCTTACTGGAAGATTGAAGTACATAGCAGGAAGTCATGATCATGAATATTTGGACAAGATTGACCGAATAAGGGAGTTTTACTTTGACGATGCATTTGATGAATTTATTACACGACATCAATTTCAGAAAATAGACATGCTTACACTGTCCGTYTCATCGTACTTTGTAATCAAGTTCTTTGAAAACTATAACAAATCTGTAGTGGATAAGTTACATATTATTGGCGAAGAACCGTTGACAAGTAGTGTATTTACCATGAATAGGAACAACCCCTCATCTTCGATATCTGACATCAAACGGCTTCCTCAGTACACAAAGGAAGGGYTATACCAGACAGTWTCCAACAGTACATGTTTGGTGAAGTATTTGCAGTCTCGTGTTTTGCRTGAATTCAAATTAATTCACAAGTTTTTAGAGGAAGAAGATCGAAACTTGCTTGATGAATATATGGAAGTAACTCAAAACATTCTTCAAAAGCAGCATGAAAAAGACTTTGACACATTTGCAGATGTAGCGTACAACTTRTTCACTGGARAAYTAAGTCCATTTGAGGACTACTTTYTRACRTATAACAAGTACAACAAGTTTATCAACATAAACTCCTTTGAGATATATCACTTGAATTCATGGGAGAATACGATTGTTGAAGAAGACGAGGAATGTTTACCATCAGATCTTAAGTCCGATATGGAGGACWTAGGAGTRGTTTTAGTGGATGGGGTTGATGCAGAACTGATWSAAAAGTAAATAACCGGGTACGGTTATGTCATATTSTTTATATATTGTTGATTTYAGCAGAAGGYCACTTATAAATAMTCCAAAATATTAAATCCATCTTRATGATATTCTTAAGCATTAATGATCWAGCCGAGTGRATAAAAATTTGCCCTGTATCACGTGTTTGGATGTAAAATAWAGAATAAGTTTGAAAAAGTAGCTTTCATTTTTTCTTTTTYTTTTTTCTAAAAATCAACAAAAAGATTTTTTGAARTTTTYAAASATWTACAAAGTWTATATAACAAACCCCCCAAAGAACCTTGCCATTTCAAATTCATCATGCCATTCAATGAAAAAGTAARAAACGCSAATAATCTGGGGAGACTGTTCAAAAAGTTTTTTGAAAACAATGGTAAGTCCACCTCTGGATCTAACTGGAAAATCTGGTGGAACAGGGATCCAAACCCGTCCCCAGTCATATTCAAGGCCAGTGAAAGTCGTCTGGTCAAAGACCTCATTGAGCCAGATATCAAGAAAAGGGGCATWACCGACTACACRATYAACACMTACACCATGCGTGATGGGCTTCAAACATGGGCATTCAAGAACAACAACAGAACCYTGCAGTCCAAGTTGATCAACACACCACTGGTGCTGGTTCACGGGTACTTGACCTCATCCATGCATTTCCACAAAAACATTGCTGACTTGATGACCAAGTACAAGGAGGTGTACCTGATTGATYTACCGGGACACGGGGCCACYGACTACCACATGAAGATAGTGTATCCTGCCCATGAACCCCAACACAAGATTGAGTTGCATTTTGAAAATAAGTTTGAGTACAACGAAAAGGGGGAGGCTTCCAAAAACAAGGAACTCTTTTTTTATTCTAAGAGACAGCTGGACAGTGCAAACTACAAGACAATGCTGAGWGGRATCAGAAAGGACTTCTTCAATGATTCCATCGAAAGATGGATGAGAACACACAAGATGAACAAAATAAACTTGGTGGGACACTCATACGGTGGATACTTTTCCTTCCACTTATGGAAGGACAGACCRGAYTTGGTGAACAAACTTGTCATGTTATCTCCATTAGGAGTTGAAAAGAACATATGGTCGATAAACAACCTGATTYTCCAAAATGATAGATACAAGGTCGAGCGTGACCCAACTGCTTGGACATACTTGCCAAAGAGAAAGATTGCCGAGTTTTTCCTGGACAAGCAGTACAAGATCTTCATGGCGTTGGGTCCTATTGGTGTCAGATTGTTGCAGAACTTYTTCAARTWTAGATTCAAAAACGAAAGTGTGTTGTTTCAACAATACTCGTTTGAAAACGCCTACTTGCAAAGCAATGATAACTTGGAACTGAACACCATATTGTTCAACAGTTTCTTCACTAATTACTTGACCTCTTACGATCCTATACTGGATTACGGAGARGTTATTGAACAAAGAAAGGATGAYATAAAAATCATYTAYGGTGAYCAYGATTGGATGGATAAGAGATGTGCCAATGAATTTGTCAATAATTGTGTTATTTCCAATGCAGGACACAACTTAAACATAGACAATCCAAAGGATACCTTCAGGGAAATAACAAACTTTGTAAAATAATGTTCTTGTAAATAGTTTTCTTTTTTTTTCCAAAAATATATATCATATTAATTATTTATTTGGAAGCAGTTAGTGCAGCTAATCCAGCACCTAAMCCACTACCGTCCAGGGCCATCGARATGTGGACTCTTCTTTCACCYTCGTGGCCAAGACTWCCTAAGGACAACCCGTGTCTGATCATTGACTTGAAACCTGGGTARTACTGAACAACAGAACCATCGCAGCATACTTCCAGCTCTTGGTGGTACTTGTACTTTGGAGACTTTGGATCCAATCTGCCCGACTTGATGATGATTGCGGAAATGGCAACGGAAACCAAGTATGCTGATCTTCTKGAAATRGCTCTKGTGATCTGCTGCAAAAAGTGTCTTTGTTCAGTGGTGGTTCTCAAGCCTAAGCTTTCAATCAAGTAAAGTTCRGTTTGCTTTAGATCCTTGGAATCATCAATTTCAATGTGTGACAAAACCTCAGTCTTCAAGCTGAACTTGTGTCTGTACTGCTTYTTGCTAGGCTTTGGTTCAAGCAGGAACTGCTTGTCAATCAAATCAACRATGACCAGTCTTAAAATTTCTCCYAAGAACATACCGGAAATTCTCTTTTCAAACAAGTGGTAGCCAGGGTTTGTGGACTCCTCATCAACRATYTTGTCGTATGGAGTAACAGGCAGAACACTTARTTCATTGTCAAATGAACCGGACTCTGTGTTAATACACATTTCAGTGACACTCTTAGATGAGATGGACTCGATTTGCTCAGCGGTKAGCTTTGTGCACGATTTCAAGTCCTCCATGTAGGCAATGTTGAASCCAGTACCACAGATAATGGACATGATAGGATCGACAATGTCCTGTGAGTCATAGGTTGATGTATAGGCACCGGATAGTAGTGTACCTGTTGTGTCATTACACAAGGCAACRCAGGAAATGGTGAATGGGTACTTTTCTTCAGGAACAGAGCTTAGCTTRYTGTCRATKGATTTTTGCAATAACTCGACGATATCCTTACCCACAACGGATGTGATTTCAAATCCCTTGGTCCATCTGATCAAGTTACCAGCATTCAAGGCAGTTTGTTCAACAGGGTACGAGAATGTGAAWCCCAAGTTGAAATTTTTCTTTGTTGTTAACAATTCTTGGTTTTCGTCATTGGAGTTGTGGTATTGAACAAAGTTCACGATTTTGTTGGCCAAGTAGTCAAAGAATGCGTTTTCAGGTAAGTCCCTACCTTCTTCAGCCAAGTAGTCAGAGGGGATCTCCCACTTCTTCATTTCAGTGGTGAACTTTGAGTTACCCTGTAACTTGATGTACAGGCATCTGAAGGAGGTACCACCAAGATCACAAGCTAAGATGTCGGTTTTTTCAGTACCGTTAGGCAAGCTTGTGATGAAGGTAGGAATCATTGGCAGATGGGACTTGCCTCCGGAACTGTGGGATAGCCCGTTTTCCATTGATTCGATGTACTTGGATGTAAGTTTCTTTAGTAAAGGGGCATCGATTTCAAAGCCCTTTATAATACTTTGGACATATTCATTAGCAGCAGAAGTTGACATTTTATTAAAGGTAGTGTGGTGTATGGTTATACGTTGTTAATATTATTTACAAGATGTATCAGTCAAAAWTAATATATGATTGAACGACTWYTTATATRACWTGAATTATTGATATTAATGAAAATAGGGTGACTTYATTTTAAGTATTATTTCCTTTAACAACGGTACARAATCTAGTTAAAATTCAAAGGGATTATATAGTYAACMACCATTACCAAATTCMAGTGATTACAACTGGTTAACAGAATATGTATTGATTAAAAAAAAAAAATTAGGGGGTGGTAGAAGGGGAAGGATGGAGGGAAAAACGYGGARRAGTATGAAAKSTGTTCAAATTAGTGGYTTTTACTTCGTWTCGTATGGGCTTCAAAKTTRTGTTGCCAGTGGAACTTTATTTCAGCTRRASACGWCTTTRSMAWWAATGTATTTAAATKWATKTAMTTATGGTRTATTCAYYAARGATAATCATGCCAACAATGGTTCAACTTGGTGCATGATAAATCCCTATGCTAAATTATTTTTCTTTTTTTTTTCCTGTCAAAAGACTGGCAATTTGATTAAACGGYGTGTWCATAGRTGGGGTATKTGTTGCAATATGGTATTGTGTGTGGACACACTTGAAATGCTCATGTGACCACACTGGCTGGACAAACTATATGCCTATRAAGCGTTATCTYTATTTTYTTGTCGGTCGTTATCGGAATGGAGTGCTCCGTCTGCATGGAGCACGCTAATTTTGAWATAATTATTTTTTTCRGGAGATGACTTACACAGAGGAAAACAAATAGCTGGAAAGTTCTAAACCAGGATAGACGGACATTTAATCAATGATTAATAATCAAACACTAACTAGTGTCAAGGCCCATGTCTAAAATTAGGACAATATTGYAGATAAGTGTCCCTTATCTTTTTTGCTTAAATCACACAAAGGCAGCTTGATAATCATATATAAACAGATGGATRGCACAGAATGTTAGTTATAWTTGTAGATACATTATGAAACATATTATAAAAAAAACCAATAAATATATTATWTTATATATACTACAATAACCCTAATAATACACGATGAATAACGAACAAGACCAACAATCCATAGATAAGTATCCATGCTCTGACACATATGTCAAGAATATCAACAAGCTTGATGCATAYTACAGATTTTATTACCTGAACGACGAAGATGATTAAATAMAGTATTTTTGTCTTACACGGAGTAAAACGRGAAGTTATGTCAGARTAAAGACATTACAGATAYACGTGTTTGCTCTTTTAAAGTAAAGAGTAAACCTATTTTACATAAAACACTATATATATTATTTAAGTTCATTTATTTATAATTTACATTGATTCAGCCGTATTGACCATCTGCTTATTTGTTTTCCCCGAGAGCAATACTGTTCTCCGAGTAACGCGTTCAAAAAAAAAACAACATTGAATTGCATACTGTAGGAAAATATGAAAAAAATACTTTAAGAAGATTTATATATCGACATATTTAATAACCATAAACAAAATTTTAATAACSCTGTTGAAACATTATATACATAARCACACYCCATMAATGAACTATACAMACATAGAAAGTGAACSMTTTGTTGACAACGAACTWGACGATATMAAGAAAGACATAGAYACCAAGATAGACTTTCTCCATGAAAAGGTTATCAAGGACTTRATAAGAGTGAGACTATTYCAGAATAAAAAGACACTGCTTGAGCAATATTCGGTAAATGAGCAGAATGTMTCCATGAACAACCCAATTGAAAACAACGATGATATGGAAATCAAGCAAYTGTCTGATAAAAACATGGAATTGGAGCAGCTAGTGGATTCCAAAAGAGACCAACTCGATCTTATACAACGAACTCAGGAGAGTATTGCAAATGACATACAAAACACCATTACMGATTTGAAAAACAAMTGTAAAAAGTATGATGAATACRTTGATAATCTAAAAAATGAACTRCTAACCAATAAAACTAATGAGAAGAAAAAGCTCATGAACGATAA
Source organism: Hanseniaspora opuntiae (assembly GCA_001749795.1). NCBI lineage: Eukaryota > Fungi > Ascomycota > Saccharomycetes > Saccharomycodales > Saccharomycodaceae > Hanseniaspora > Hanseniaspora opuntiae. The sequence continues at coordinate 69,358 of LPNL01000002.1, forward strand.
CAAAGCTGAAAACGATACACTCAATAGCAAAAACGAGCTCATMAGTAAGATCCTACAGTTGARAATAGAGATCATWCAAAACAAYATAATCTTCCAGTTCAAAAACAAGTACTCAGTCAAGCTTACCAAGGATGCAAACAACATAAACAAAATCACAGACTGGAACTCAAAGTCATATAAACTGTCGATTTCAGAYAGAAACAAAYTGGAAAAGGAGTTTAATAGCATGGACCTGAAGTCGTGGATCATCAATGTTCGTGAAATGTTAATCCARTAAGTGGAAARTATAGGCGCTACACGAAGATGTCAGAAAAAAAATAATGWCAYTGTTTTGACCTTTATATGTTTWTTTTATTTTTTTACCTTTGTYTCTAATATTATCAWACTAAWTCAATAACAYATACARACCAGATTTTYAARCCATTWRMGGTYAATATTTATTYATAATGCTYTTTAGGCAAARCTTTGTAGCTCTTTTRATATATATMAATCTTGTAGCAGGKTCGGTGGGAGATTGGTACCCTGARCAAATACAATGCAAGTACCATTGTGAAATAGACAACTGTGAGTACCAAACATCCATTCTTGACGAGGATGTTAATCTTTCCTCGTACCTTTACAAGCCACTACCCTCTCAGGTRAAGCCAAATTTTATAGACAAAYTGCTSTTCTGGGATTGTGTGTCTTTATGTGACTATCAGTGTCAGCAATTGACCACCGACATGATCATGTCCAGAATGGAGGATACAGATGAACAGATWGTGCAATTYCACGGAAAGTGGCCCTTTGTCAGGGTYCTTTACATYCAAGAGTTCTGGTCCACYTTGKTYTCCATCGGTAACTTCATTCCACACTTCCTAGCATACAAAAAGCTGAGCAASATCAAMATCCAAAAAAAGAAAAGCCACCTACTGATCAACAACTACAAACTCGTCAGCATAATGGGGTCGCTTGCATGGCTGTTCAGCACCATATTCCACTTCAGAGACACCTTGCTGACTGAAAGACTGGACTACTTCTTTGCTGGTGGAACGGTCCTGTCTGGGTTTTATGCCTGCACGATGAGGTTTTTGTTGGGTGGGGATATACAGAAACATAAGAAATACGGATCCCTGGGGTTCTCCATCTGCCTGCTTATCTTTGCCTCCCATGTGCTGAGACTGTACCTTGACTGGTCATACACATACAACATGAGATTCAACATTGCGTTTGGTGTTTTGCAATACTTGATGTTGATCACAATAGCTGTCAAGAACTACCATACGTACAAGAATAACAGATACGTGTCTGTCTTTAAGGTCGCTGTGCTYCCTGTTYTYTTGGTTGTAGGCACCAGYTTGAGYATGTCCTTCGAACTGTTTGATATYTTYATSCCATGGCTYCAACTGGATAGTCATGCCATCTGGCACGGTCTCACCATACTGCCTAGTTTCTTCCTGTACGAGTTTTTCATAGAGGACTACAAGGCRCTGATGGGATCAATCATGAAGTAATGATCCATGAACTAATTATGTATAGTTATAGAACTGATGACTTTRGTGTCCACCTGTCCCTTACCCTTTTCTGTTTGATATATAATTCAACAGGGATACGTCGCCTGTAGTCCCCTGCCTATTTTATTTTTTTTTTTTTCAATTTTTTTTTTTTCCTTGAAAGCCAACCTCCTTATAATTGCATATCTGAAATATCTTTCAACATCTTTGGTAAATAAACCCAATACTCCCCAATAAAAATATAATATTATCATTACATAAAACACCATTTCCTTTATCAATGCTGAAAATAGGTGCTGGAATATACAAAGATTGGAGAGACAGACTTACTCCACAGAGCTACAAAGCAGACTGGACAGATGCCCTTTCSTACAGAGTCATTCCCTCAACCATWGAGATCTTCCTGAACAATCTTCTSCCAGCCATAGCCTTTTCMCAGGACCTGAGCAACAGAACATCATACCAGTATGGGATCAATGAGATTTTGATGTCCCAGGGGATAAGTGGCCTTCTTTTTGGTCTCGCTGGGTATCCCCTGAGTATAGTCGGGGTCAGTGCGCCTAGCTGTATCCTGTGCTACACGATATATGACATATTTGTGGAYAAGCACACCAATACACCAAAAGCCAAGTACAAYGATGGGTTTGAGTTCTTCCCATTCATGTTCTGGGTGTACTTCTGGACAGCTCTTTGCACATGCTTGAGTTCAGTGTTCAACTTGTTGTCMTTTTTCCAATACGTCACGGTGTTCCCCTGTGATATCTTTGGCCTGTTTATTAATGTTGTTTATGTGGTSAAGGGSTGTCAGYTGCTGGGTGAATCGTTCSATAAAAATGATAGCATAAATGATGTTGCTGATGGTTTCGGTAACATCACMATYGCCTTGTGTATGACGTTCTTTGGCTTATTGGCAAAAAACATCACATCAACAAGACTKTTCAATCACAAGATAAGAATTGTCATTAAAGACTACTGTATTTTTCTCTCAGTTATATTCTGGTCCGGTGTTATTCATTTTGGMAATGCATTCAAGTTTGTTCACTTTGAAAGGTTGAACATCTCRAAGTCCTTCAAGCCCACCTCACWTGACAGAAARTCTTCTTGGCTTGCTGTAAAACACGACATYTCCGCCAAGTATGTCTTTTTGGCCCTGCCCTTTGGGATCATCGTTTGGATTTTGTTGTTCTTTGATCATAACATATCCTCATTGATGGCRCAGAAGCGCGAGTACAAGCTGAAGAAAAAATCAATGTACAACTGGGACTTCTGCCTGCTYTCGGTRCACACMTTCTTGTGTGGGCTYCTGGGACTACCTGCAGGTCATTGTTTRATTCCACAAAGTTTCATTCACACAGAAACACTGATTKTGTACAAGGACGCCAAAARGGAAAAGAAAACAGAYRTTCCWGRWGACTCRGAAAACATATACATCTCAGGTGTTGTTGAGCAGAGATTMACRAAYTTYATGCAGGGYCTGCTGATGATTATCTGCATGTGTAGACCGTTTTTGGTGTGCTTGAATCAGATCCCCCAATGTGTTTTGTCRGGGCTGTTCTTTATYCTGGGTATTGGTGGAATCCAGGGGAATGCGATAATCGGAAGAATGACGTTTTTGGTTTCTGACTACAAGACAGGTCCTTTGAAGGAYGTCAAGATGAAGAAATTGTTTGCCTTCACAATGATCTCAGTGGCTTTTGCTGTTGTCGAGGTWTTRATTTCTCAACTGAACTACATCTCAATTGCCTTCCCTTTGATACTAATCATTAGCATCATCGTCACCTTCTTTTTCAMGTATGGCTTCACCAAGGAAGAGCTGGAARTTTTGGATACAAAGGTTGTGTCCAGAGAATCAATCAAAAACTTATTACCGGAAAATCTACACAGCTACTRAATAGCCAAGTGTATATAAYATATCTTGCATCTAATTTTTTTGTTTTGTTGTTTCAAAATTTTTTTCCACTTATYTCGTTTGTCATTAAATCATATATATACTATTTACAAGTTCTGCATGTTGTGTGCCAACAAGTCATTYAGCTTTGAATCCTTTCTAGCTATCAACTCATCATAAGATCCTGTCTCTGCTACCTTACCGTCGTCACCTAGCACAATGATCCGTGATGCRTATTTGATTGTGGACTTTCTATGTGCTATGCTAATGGTGGTTTTGCCTTCCAGAGAAGATCTTTTCTGTATATTGGAAACAACTATGTTCTCACTGACACCATCCAAGGCAGATGTTGATTCATCAAGGAACAGTATATCAGGATTGTTCAAAAATTGTCTGGCCAATGCCAATCTYTGCTTTTGGCCYACAGACAATCCAGATTTATTGCTGACTTTGGTGTTCAATCCCTCTGGGAATGACTTGATRAAATCAGYACAGTTTGCCTTTTCCACAGCAACAGCAATCTCTTGTTCACTGAACTTTYTCTTTTTATTTCTAGAGTCAGTTAGTGCATAGGTGATGTTTTCTAGAATGGTTCCCGAAATTAAGGGTGGTTCTTGTGGCACGACACCTACATGTCTTCTATATTTTCTCAAAGAAAAATTCTTGATATCCTCATTGTAAACTTTGATTGTACCCTTTTCAATATCATAGCTTCTGAATAGCAAGTTCAATAACGAGGACTTACCTTTTCCTGAAGATCCCACTATACATATATTCTCACCTTTACTAATTTCAAAGTCCAAATGATTGAATATGGTGACTTCCTTTCTTGATGGGTAGCTGAACTTGACATCYTGGAACTCAACTATAGGCACATTATTACTTTGATTGCTCAAGTTGTACTTCTCTATAACCTTATGGATATCCTTAGTTCCCTTGTAYGGAGAKATTGAGGGCTTCTTGTCGTATATTTCAATCACTCTTGAGTATGACCCTATACCCTTGTTGATTTCATTGTAGAAATTGAACAAACCTGCAAATGCGCTGGCAGAGTAAATCGCATACATGGCAAATGAGGAAAGTTCACCAGCAGTCAAATGGCCCTGTTGAACCATGTTTGTACCGATAAGTAAACATGCCACCAGGGATGTTGTTCCCAATATTTGGTTGGTGGATTGGGCCAATGCAGAGTTCATGACATCCTTCAAGGAGGCCTTATAAAAGTTTCTGATGGAATCTGAGTATCTAACAAGTTCRACTCTTTCTGCAGAATAGTTTCTTATCAAGTTCTGGTTGTTCAACTGATATTCATTGATTTTTAAAATTTCACCAATTTTCTCTTGAACCTTTTTGGATATTGTCTTGGCTCTTTTACCCAAAAACCTRGAAATCACAACAGCTGGAGTCAAAAATAAAATGATGGAGCCWGCTAGTTCTGTTGAGATGGTGAGCATCATGAATATACCAACACTCCCTTGAAACAAGGACCTGGCACCATCGGAGATGTTGTTGGTCAATGATCTGGACACAACAACACAGTCTGAGTTCAATCTGGAAAGRATGTCACCTGTTTTGTTYACATCCCAGAACTTGGAATCCTGTTCRAATATTMTRTTCAACAATCGAGTTCTTAGTCTTGCTATGATTCTTTCCCCCGTTGTTCTTAAAATAATGAGTCTCAAAGCATTACTCAAGCATCCAACAACAAGAACGGAACCAACAACAGTGAAAAACTGAGTTTCACTWAGGCCCCACAACTCAAACTTCATTCTTCCCGAGTCAGTGTAGTTCAACGTGCTGTCGCCTTCCTCRTTGGACTCCTTTTTCAAAATGTACTTGTTGGAAAGATCCAATAARTCACCTGTTAGCTTGGGAACAAACATTGAGCTGGTGGACTGTAAAATCAGGCAGAACACAGCAAATGARATCCACTTGTACTCTGGCCTCAAAAGCTTRAARAGACGCTTAGCCTCGTCACGAAAGCTGCTCTTGTCATTTTTGCTATTACTTTGGTATTGGTTTTTGCTATTACTTTGAGATTCATCTTTGTTGTTGCTTTGTGGTATCTGTGTTGAGTAAAAGCGGACTTTACTGTTGAGCCTCAACACCCTTGATGWGTTGAGCAATGATCGTGTGGACCAGTGTCTATATGTGTTACTTAGAAACAGTGTGTTTCTGAACATCTTGTGCTATAAACTGATATATAGGTGWTTAARATTACTTGGTTGTTACAACTTTTCTYACCTTCTTCTTTTCTTGTAATCTTTAGCAAAATAATAGCATCAGCATAACCAATCCACTTGCCAAACTTCTTTCTCCTYATTGAAGATCATTAAAAGATTTTTTATGCTCACCCTCACGCTTCTGTGGTGTTAAAAAAAAAAATACATACGRCGGACTTATTCCGTTASACAAATTTTTGCACCAGAGCACACACGTGACYCACACAAGAAAAAACACACTCATTCTAATCGTACACTATGTATTCTTTTTATTTATGTTTCAATCATATATATTCACTAAAGACAAGCCAAWCTACACATACATATCAAYTTGGCATGTATTGGGAAAAGCCTCCGCCGTTCCCGTTCTTGTACTGCTGACTCACAGGCACTTTCTTCTTCACCGGCACCCCAGACGGCATGACATACTGCTGCTGCGGTATGCTTGGACTTCCTCGTCTGTTCACTGGCATGTAGTTCCCGTGCTGGTACTGTGGTGAGCTTCCTCCCATGGCMTGGTATGGCGGATAGGCATTGTTTGAGTGGAAGTTCGCATTCACCGGAGAGTACTTCTGATTCGGTGGGTACTGGTTCATTCCTGTTGGGCTTTTGATTCTCATYTGAGGCACACTGTTCATGTTCTTYTTGCTGTAGAGATCWCCCTGCTGCTGCTTGTAGTATGGATTCACATTGGCCTGTGGTACCTTRGCTGGATTCATGGCATGCTTGTKKGTRGGATTTTGGTACATTTGGTACTCCTTCTTGTGCACMGGCTGCTCCYTGGTRAATGTGGCCATGTTTTGGATTTGTGGGGACTTCTTTATGTGAGTTTGCTTTGGAGTGGCATTTGACGCATCATAAAATATCTCACCTGTACTGGCATCCCTCATCTCAGGTTGTAGGAACTTAGGTTCTTGCTYAGCACTGCTCTTTTTCACCTTAACATTGTCTGTACTTGTCTTGGCACTTTGACTCAGCTTTGGCAATGAGTTGAAGTTGGACAGTGTTCTTGAAAGCTTGTAGAAATCAGCCAACGGATCATCAGTTGTCTTGACCACATAATCATCTTCATCTTCTTCGGCCAAGGGCTTTTCTTTGGATGTCATATTRGATTTCTTTGGTGTTGTGTGKGAAGATGTGACWATTCCTAGTCCTGATGTTGGCTTGGCAAAGTTGTTCTGGGTGTTTGAATTGGCATAKGAGTCAATRATCGATGTGTTGCTGGAAATACTGTCCCATTTGTTTTGTTTGGCTGGTTCAAGCTTCTCGRTGTCAGGTTGTCTTGTGGTGTAAGGTACTGARGAAGCAAAAATATTGGCATTGGCGCCTGATAAAGCACCAACATCAACCGGTTTGGTARCCACAGGCTTGGTAACWGCAGGCTCTTGAGCCTTGATTTTATGCTTGGATGGAGACTTGGTTTCCCTCTCAACGTTGCTACTCTTCTTGTACTCGTGGTAAGGAGATGACACCGGCTTTTGMATAGKCTTTTCATCCTTGGCTTTCTTAATGAAGGCACCATCTTGTTGTTCCACAACCTTCTTGGTAGCAGCGGAATGCTTTGGCTTTGMTTCAACATCAGCACTCATYTTCAATGARCTTCCACTTGGCACGTTATTAATGTCAACRTTCTTAACGTTTTGGTTGAAATTACCTTGAATAGGATTTGAAGTTAGTCTTTCTTGAGCAAATGTTGTCTTTGAAGGAGATTCAGATCCGGACAGATATCTGGCTATAGGTTGCATTCTTGGGGACCCACCAAACAGTTCATTGGTSGTAATGGATCCAGAAATGACAGCTCCAGAGTATCCAGAAGCAGAGCCACAACCAGAGTACCCCTTTCTAATCTTGGAAGCTAGCARCTCCTTTATATTGTCTTTCCACTCCTTTTCACCCCAAGATTTACTCTCAGGTCTTTCAGCTAAAAAYAACAAATCAGATACCTGTAAGTAATGAATTTCAGGCAATGTAGGCAATCCAAATAGCAAGGAGTTTGTCGCGTCTCTTGCAGAAATCAATCTATCAGGTCTACCATATAAATGGAAAGAGTTCAACATAGGAACCAAAAATCTGATAATCGTATCGTATCCAGGAACACCATTATGCTTTTCAGGCATAATGAATATGTCACCCYGTTTGCTGGTAGTTTCCGTTTTGCTTCCCTTTTTGGATTTACTTTCATTGTTCATGTTGATAAATTCAACTTCACCCTCTATCTTCAGCATTGTTGAGTTGTCTATTAGCAATGGAGAAGATGGRTAAATGGCAAAGATAGAGTGGGCACTTGTTACAACAGCCATTGCATATTTCTTATTACTGATTTTCTTTTCATTTTCGTAAAACACAACTTCACCATAACTGTTGTTGCTTTTCTTTTTCTTCTTTGARGACGATTTGGCAGGAGTCACGACAGCATAACATCTCTTCCAGGGCATACCAGCACCAAATCTAACAGAGACCCAGTCTTCGTAGTTGAACTTTGAGTCAGCCAAGATRACCTTGATATCTGACAACTTGGCACCTTTGGAGGACAAAAACGCACCAGTGTATGCCTCTTGCAAGGAGGAGTATTCAAAGTTACATAATCTTAATGCACTACGCCACAAATTGAAGGAGTTTTTGTCTGAGAACTTCATAAAGTATCTGTTTTTCATGGTTGTTGACAAAACRATWGTGTTTTCCTTACCTTCAAGAATCTTGAACTTTGCATCAATGAAGTTCAAGTACTTTGGCTTTGAGGCAACATTRAACAAATCATGGGCTAGTTCCTGTTGGGTCTTGGTATTCTGGTTCAATTTCATGTTGGATTCATCCAAGTCAGAGGAGTTCCAAAGAGCCAGCTGATTCCCTATAAGAACAGCGTATTGTTCCTGCCACTCTCTTTTGCCAGGCAACCCGTCATTGTTCAARTCATTGTATAATAAGAACACACCGACATGGTATCTTCTGTGGGCCTGGGCAGATAATAATGTTACAATAGGAACCAATTCAGGAGCAATGGATTGGTTCTCTAAGTCAATGGCTTTATGGAAGCCATTAGGGGAGGATTTATCACTAGAGCCATTAGACTTTGGAGAGTTGTTGTTTGGAGTGTTAACACTTAAAATTCTCATCATGTTGTTGAAGCTTGACGATCTTTTCTTTTCAGTGATTGCAGCGTTKATCGAAGGAGGTGGTTTCAAAAGATTGGCTTCATCTGATATGTTCATATTTTTGTTAGTAGTTTTTTCCACATTACCAACACTGAAAGATCTAGTGTTGTTTTGTTGATCAGATRCAGATCTATTCTTAGAGAAGATYCTCATATATATGGATGTAGAAGAGGAACGAAAGACTTATGAAATACAGAAGAAGAATTGTAATCTGGTCAACTAATTGGTCTAGACCTCYACYYTCTTGTTCTAATCCTCTAAAWGCTAATAATAGACCAAMAACTAAAAGATTTAATCGTTTCTTTTCWAAWTAGAAAAACATGAAACCGTAAAAGAAGCCAAAAAAACAAAAAAAMGAATCTTTTAAAGGGAATTTGAGCGCAAGATATATATGGAAGGTTATTTTCTACACACGCAATTTTACTGAATTTTTTGGRAAAAAAAAATTTTTTGCCGGTGCAAAAAAATGAGAACTCCYTARTTTTTYATGGGACACGTAATACAATCAAAGCATCACAGYTGTGTAYACAGCTTAGCATCTGTACCTGAACCTCAGTATCAGCTTGGCTATWGGGTACTGGAGAATGTATACCAAAAASAGCACACTAACCAGCACGAGCTCAGGCCTTATCACATCCTTATAGTAGTACTGTATCACRCWGTTCATATCTGCTTTCAATTCGTCTTCWATTTTAGTCATCTCTAACCTTATTTTTCCTTCGTATCCCGTGGAGTTACTGCTAAATATAGAATAAGCCTCGCTCAGTGATATTTTTGGCAARTCRACCTGTACTTCTTTTTTCACCCATGCTGCTCCTTTGCTTATRCTCAGCAGCTTRTTTCCTATGACACAGTTCATGAGGTTCYTCAAYGGTGTATCAAACACAGTGTTGTTGAATGCCTTGTCGATGGTTTCGCTTATGTCCGAGTACATCATCATRGCCGTGCTGTTGACTTTATCCGCTATGTAGTCTATTTTTTTGATCACMACCTCGTTGTTGCCTCTGGCCTCCACTCCTTTGATGTAGCTGTTRGTGTTGTCCTGCCATAGGCCCATGCTGTGCTCTATACCCTTGRCAACTTTCTTCAGTTTGTTATCCTTCAATAGCAATGAGAARATCTGTTTTTTKTGGTGTTTTTTACCATTGACGAACATGTCTATTCTGTGTATTACCAAGTACTGAATTAAACAAACCATGTACCCTGCAACGCATATCAGCAGTAAGAAAGATGTTCTTTTGCTCAACATGTACTTTAATGTCCAGTTTCTTTTCAGCTTCTTCATATCGATATGGTTGTTGGTGAGTATGTTGTTACTATTGAATGTCAGAACATTTCTCAAGCATGGTATTCGCGATAKTAGATTGATTTGCCAATCCTGAAATGTCATCAAATAGGCATCCTGAACTTTAGTTCCTAAATTGAAATTGTTTGGTTCTTCCATCACATCTCGATTTTTTTCACTCACTGGCTTGATATCATTAGATGAAGAATAGCTTGAACTATCWGTGAACAAGTGATTGTTAGRTGAGCCACTTATTTTCTCAAACATCAACWTTTCTTCTAAGTTATTTCTCATTCTCGACATTTTCCTCCAGAARATAAACTCTTTATAAAGCTCTGGTACCAGCGATGCAATAAACAAGACAACGGCAAGCACAATGATAAYCTTTTTGAAAATTATCAATCCCTTCTTGCTKCCTTTCATGAACTTTTTTATCTCWGGAACTAARTCMTTYTCACACCATTTCAWYGATGTGGAGTTRTARCTAACGTTCAAAGATTTTGTATTGTTACTGTTTGGYAGAATCAGCTCGTATGGCTTCAAACTGACACTTGAGTTYAAAGGTTCTGTWAGCTTTTCAAAGTCTTGGCTTTTTAGCTCTGTGGCTACCTTTGAAAATGGTGTCTCAATCMAATGCTTTGTTTTGTTTTTCAATGTYKTGAAATCWGGWACTTCTCCTGAAAGCTTTTTYARTTTMTCATTTATACTAGGRTTGATGTAAAARTCATTTAAGCTAGCAATTGTTAAATTAATGTGTTTKACCTTATTYGTTAAGTTAGTTTGRTCTGTGGAKGWGCTTGATGAGAATATTTTCTTGATTTTGTTTTCTAGTTTTTCRTAAACCTCAATCAGGTCATCAATGCCTTCRCTTAKCCCATTCAATCCGCTATTCAAGTCTTTAGCTGCTGCATGAATRGTCTTGTTGCTGACGTTTATCACTGCCTCAGTGGCATTTGTGGCAACATCAACWGTGACTTCTGCGGCAACAGTGAAAAGGCATGCATAGGTGCCTAGCCATATATCTAGAATAAAGTATATTATGGACGAACATATTATCAAAGATTCCCCAATCATTACAAAAAACACTTTTAGGCTGTTTGCAAGTCCTTTTTTAATTAAGTAGTTGGCTGCTAAGGAAATCTGTTTTGGTGAATCATACAGAAGATAATCTAAATAAAGACATGTCTTGGTTCCTGTGTATGTYTTTTCAACGGTATCAAGTTTGTTTTCAASTGAGGTAGTAAACAAGTATAGTTTAATGGCAATAAGGACAACTCCTATGGTATACTGGTTTATATAAAGTTGGRTGAGATTATCGTAAAATCTCAAATATGGTTTCAGTTCAGGCATGGGTAAACGGTGTAGATGTTGGCTTTGGTATATTCATTTTTACTGATTTATTATTAATTTARCAAAAATTTAGTTAATACTGTAGGTGAAATTATTTGGCATGCAAATATRGATAAGACACCGTATATATACAGCATGTYTTTTGTTTTCCTTGGTTGTGTTGCATACATACCAAAACAAAGTAATTTGGAATTTATTGATAAAACCTTTATGAAACTAATATGAAACATTTTGAAAAAATATTGTCTTATGTCCGCTAAACAAAAATAAACTAATAAAACAAATTAATACAAAATATAACCTAATCTATATATCTCTGAAGGAAAACAGAGAACACAAATAWTAATCTAAAGAAAAAAAAAMAACAAAAATTATATAACGGCAAGTTACATAATACCCCAAGCATCTTCACATCCATGGCAGAATTTAGAACATGCTACAGAAGCGGACAATGGATAGTTGGATAAACCAACCTTTTCGTCAACAAACTCATCAGCAAAATCATCACTACCTCTGGCCATGGCACCAACAAATACACAGATAGATTCATCGGAGTCTAACTTTTCAGTGACGTAGTCCTTAACCTTGATGACTTCAGAGTCAAAGGATAGAGTAACTTTCCTACACTTAGTAGGTAGGTGTTCTGTTATAGGGTTCTTRATAACAGTCAACAGCTTTTCGTGTGAGTTGATTGACTTGATGCTTAATTTATGTAGTAATTGGACCATGACACCTGAAAATCTCTTGAAGGTTCTTGGAATTCTGATACTTGGACTGACTTCTATAAGGACACCTTTACTGGTTTGTATGTAGACTTGCAATTTTCCAGCCTTGTTGATTGGGGAATCCAATAAAGTCAACAAACATTGGTGTGTGATATCCGGTCTTGCTTCAGATATGTCTCTTCCTGCCTTTTTCAGGAACCCTTGATGGTCATCACAATTTAGCAGTACGTATCTATCTTCACCTCCCTTATGACTGGATGAGTTGGATGATGATATCTTGTATGTTTCTAAGGAAGCTTGTGACAATACTACAATTAATCTTTGTGTGTCCTTATCCTTTGATGTTAAAATAGTTGGTTGCTTTGGTATTAAACTGGCTGGAAGAGGCTGTCTTCTGTATGTTCCCTTTTCATGTTTTTCTTGATTTTGTTTATCTCTAACTTTTGAATCTTCAACCATTTTTGTATATATGAGGKTTTTTTCGTTATTGGGGATACTATTATGCTCWTATATTAATTTACTTGTTYTGAATAAATTAATCTATATTAAATGTTTATTTTAAAAAGTAGCGKAATAAGACTTCAATGTTGATTTGGAAAAGTCCTGACATAGTTCCAAAAAGAGTAAAAAAATATTCAAAAAAGAAAAAAAGAAAAAAATTAGTGTGTATGGTGACTCAACGCTACACGGCAACGATATTTCTTAGTTAGTGTGAAAATAAACATTCCACAATATGAAATCTGAGCCYATTCGCTTAAAACTGGTTATTAATCACTTTGGTTAAAGAAATTCTATACAAGAAAGAGATATCATAGCTTACAAGGTCAGATAACTACACTTGTTTTGAACTCTTATGAAGAATRRGATTCAACTCAAAAGCCTTATCTCTCACGTGATTAGTCYATTGCGACCATATATTTTACTGATACACATTTTTTTTCACTATAATTCATCYACTTCACCATCAAGATTTTACACCAAAAGATAATTTCACTAAAAGACGCGTCACCAATTCATCTCACTTAACACTATCAGAAAGTGTCTCTTTTTGTTTTATTTTGACTTATCATCAATTTTAAATAACCAATTAAAAACATGGWCTTTGATKCTAGTGAAGAAGAGGATGAGTACTTAGCATCTTATATAGAAACGCACAAGAACAAACTTGGTCAAACWCAGCCAATCATTAATGTTGCCAACACAAAGGATGATTTGTTCATAGCCAAGGGGGAAATTGCAGTATTGAAAGAGAAATATGAAAAAACGGAAAAGCTTATTGTTACAAATACGACAAATTWCTTGAAGGAAAAGGAACAACTTGTGAAGAAATATGAAGAYGAATTGAATCAATTGAAATCAGAAATATCTGCTTTGAACCACGAAAAAACCTTTTTRAATCATAAACTRAAGGTATCTAACAGAAAGATAGACAATGAAYTTGATGGCAACTCCATTATCAACGATAGTGATAACAATGCAATCACAAACTCATCACCAGGACTCATAAATAAGACCAAGGACCTAAGCAACAGTTCTATTCTTGAAAAAAGAAAGAARAGAGATGAAAATATTCAGAATAATTCAAWTAACRATGAGATAGTTCCAAAAAGAACAATATTGAAAACGTCAATTTTTAATAAAATATCGGATAATGAAAGTATAGTTGAAGACGAGCCARTYAGTATCAAACAGAAGATTGAACTGTCCAATCTATCGATTAACAACAATACTACAAAAAATGTAAGTCAAGACGACAGGAAGAAAAGGCCCTTCTTGAATTTTAAAACAACTGTTAAGTTCAATGACAATTATACATTGTTGAACCTACTTGCTGATTATAGACTACCATCCTTTGAAAAGACTGTTATCGAGCTTTTAGATATTACCATCGACKGTGCTCAGGTAGGTACAGTTTTCATTAATTTGGCTCGAGAACACGTTATGAAAAAGWGCTTATCAGAGTATATYATCAACTTAATAGAAYAYTTAGARAACCTTATGAGAGAATTTACAAATAAAAAGATGATCAATAGCCACAACAARTCAATTCCACTGATTATTTCCTTGATTTATCAAATTATAAATTTTAGACCCAGTGTGTTCACAAATGTTGATTTGTATTACCGKATAGTCAAAGTTTACGAATTAATCAGCGAGTATGAGTTTGTACTCAAAAGCAAGTCGATTCTAGATGCCAAGCTTCAAAAAATAATACCCAAAACGGATGTAACTTATTTTGACTTCAGTGATAGCACAGTTAAGACTAAAAAGTTTAATTTGGGTATTCAAACCATTGATAAAAATAACGACAATCTATTCTTGAAGAATCACACAAGTCTTTTATCKACAAGCTACAACGATGTTCAGCCTTACAAGCAGAGACAGAATCATCAACAAAGCACCGAAGGAGATCTCTCGGTTGATGATGGCATTGGATATATTGCCAARAGAAATAAATGGATTGATCAACAGTTATTACAAAAGGCTGATCCAGAACTTTTAAAGTATAGAACCATTAATGAAATTAMAGACCCTGTTGATTACTTATATGAAATGCCTTGTGATCACATTGAAATGGTTGATTACTTGATTGTTAGTTTTTCATTTGATTTGTTTGAAAGTCTTGTAAGCAACTTAGACTTTATATTTGGTAAGAAGGAGCTATTTGACAATGAAGATGTGAATATAGTCAATGAAATTCATAMTTGTGTTAAACACTTATTTGATATCTCATTTACGACGTCTTATCAGCCATTGATTGTTTCAATATTATCCAACTGTAAGATATTCAATGATTTTTTCAGTATTAACCTTAARTTGAACTATAAGAACTACATTCTAAATTTTGTGAATTTGATCAATGTTCAAAGTGAATGGCTTTTAAAAATAAATTTAAAAAATTATCTTCATAAATTACCAAAAAAGCAAAACATATGTTCCTTAAAAAGATTCATTGGTGGGTCCAGCATTACTCAAAACGATACTTTACACAATTATTATAGCCTATTATTGGATGATAGATGTCACTTGAAGACTTTTGAACAAGATGAATACATAATAATCCACGACGTTTGTGAGTACATCAGTAGTATTATACTTGACAACGTATTCGATTTTGTTGATAACTGGTTTACTTGCCTTTTGTACAACAAGGTTGATAAAARAATGATCGATAATGTTGAACAAAATGGAAYTCTTACACATTTACTTAAAAATGTAACAGCAATACTGACAACTAATTTCATAGCCTGTCAGGGTGAAAAAACTAAGCCAGATCTTCCTYTMAAAAAAAGAAACACTATYAAATGYATCAAAATCCTTCAAATGTTTAACAATAGACTRAGTACATTRAAGTTGCTTCTTGAAAAGCAATCAACTAAAAAARTCAGTGAAATTGAAGARGATGAAKTAACAAATAACTCTMTGGACATGTCGAATATAAATTCSTTCAACTTGGCWAAATTAGAYGCCTCWGATTATGARTCMATWGAAAAGGTCACGGATAAACTAGAACATTTGATTATCAATGATGAAAACTGGAAAAAAGACTTGATAGTTTATATTTCAAGAATTATCTATCAAGATCAAAAAAATGTATTAATTAAACATGAATTGCTGAAGGACTTTTTGACAGATCTGCTAGACAGCTTGGTAACATTTGAAGATTCAGAGTCTATATAYGATGCACTGATACTGTAAAMAARTTCARMTTGATCTCTTTACAGAAAAAAAAGTTAATAACRTCTACGATRACATTAAGTTTTAWGWTATWTCAAAATTTGGTTTTTTTTTTTATTTTTTTTTTTTTGAAGTCTTATTTGTTGCTTGTTTTTAAATTCTGGAATTATATAAATCATTGCAATGCTTTCATTACAACTGTTCTAAWCATATATTAAATTTAAGCAGTTTGTGGCTTAGCGACACCAGATTGGAAACCGTTCTTGAATCTTCTAGAAACGTTCTTCAAGTATCTCATTCTACCGGTACCAGTAGTTCTTCTTCTTTGAGCCTTAGCACCCCAGTTGTAAGATCTCATCTTAGCAGCTGGGTAACCACAAGAAGCACAGGTCTTCTTTTGAATATGGAAAGCTCTAGTACCACATCTGTTACATAAGGTGTGGGTCTTGTTGTGTTTTTTACCAAAGGAAGGGGTACCTTCTATTTAGRAATGGTAATTGTGGTTCGTATTTTTRATTGTGTTTTTGATGATTACAATAAAAAATATCAAAGAAATTAATTGTTAGTAAAGACATGATCCTCGTTTATTTTTTGATTTTTTGCATAAATTTCAATAKTCTAAAGGTGCTTATACTTGATCAGATTGGTGCACAGTACTATGGCTTATCCTACATGATTTTGCAATTGTGAGCTAYACAAACACGCTAAATATTTTCTCTTACCTGATTATCTTAATTTATATTGACTCTGAATTTTTCGAATAACTGCTCAAATGGGAGTTAACATGTTTTCCCCTTTACAATGTATAAATCTGATGTGTGTTCAAACTTTTATCACCTTTAACAAGCATATAAAGTCTGTTCTGGTCTTATGTGTGTTTTCATAGAGGATTGGSGTATATTAAAATTTCAAACTAGGAAAAATAACCTGGGCTTCATCATTAATTTTTCAGTAGCCCGTTTCCAATACATTTTGTAGCTTTATTGTTCTTTCATATTCATTCAGTAACWATTAAATCCATTAATRTCAKGTAAATTTCTTTTACMATAGATGYRAKTTTCYAGATGTATWWTARCAYGYTCTATTTARTCTTTTCTWGAGCATTTCCAAMTGATATATCTGTTTATTCCTATTCTATCTTGTTGATTCACCCTCATTTGTGCCGTGGTTGTTGTATTCATTTGCTTATTTACAAATCATTGGTCATATCGGTGTGCAAATCTAAGTATTCCCTTGTCGTATAGTCATTTATGTCATGTAAAGGTCAATGTGGTGTATACATACTACTCATATTGTTGGTTTATTATAACTAGTTGTTTGGTTTTTAACAAWATTGTTATTCTTCTTTTCTTATTACAAAAGTCTCTRAGGTAAAAATGGCAAAAAAGTTAATGTGCACTAAGAAATTTTACTATTTTTTTTCCAAATTCCTAACCACACCTAATTCATTTTTCACGCTAGAAAAGTTAAGAAAAAAAAATTGGAAAGGAGAAAAACTTAGAGTATTACCGTATTGAGACATTCCCGRAACAAAAAAAAAAGAAAACTTATGAAAAGCATWTGGAAGAAAWTAWAATCATATCAAGCAAACTGATTTTAGTGCTGAATCTTCAAACATTGAAGCAGAATCATACTATAATTTTTTTAGAATTACACAAGCAACAMAAAATGCAATGAAAGAAGGCTTTGMAAAYTCTCTGTYTTTGTTAATAWTGCCACGTWAAAAATGGRATAGATATAAAGCCTAGTAATTTTTACTGTWAAAGGAAARMTTGCAGATATGTWGTTGATAAAAAATGATTTTMAAATAAATCTTTGCAGCAATACCATATAAGGCATCCAGAGATAATCTCTTTTTTTCAAAAAAATATTACCMAAATAAGGAATACATCTTATAGAATAATGTGTTTTTTTTCTCMTGTAATGTTATTTTCAACATATCCTATTTAAGTAATTTTAAAAAAAAGATTTTAGTAGGCATGTTTTTTTTTGTWACAAAAAAAATTATTCAACAGGTTCACAAATTTGTTGTCTTTGCACGTGTTTTTTTGATTCCGRRCAATACAMAATAGTCACATGACAGGCTGACGCCAAAAAAAAATGGCGCGACACGTAAATTACCATTTTTTTGTTAGCTGAATTGCACTACAAAAAAATTTTCTAGCTTAGCAGAAAGATTGCTAGATATTTCTTTATAAAGAACAACATAATGTAACGCGTTATTCTCACTACACTACTAAATTAAGGTTTTGTTTTAAATTAATAATTTTTTGAAAAGRAATTGTATATGTTGAGAAGCCCATAGCAAATAAKATGTCTGAAATAGCTTCTAAAGAAAGAAAAATCAAAATGTCCACTGTTGATTCATACAATCCATCTGAATCAACGTTTATTGGTGCTCCTTCTTCTTCAACAGCTTACGATTTAAAAAATGATAATATAAAGTCACCATCTTCYAATGATTCRGTWGTGCATGGAAACAATTCCTCAACTATCTTGGAGTCAGAAAACATCAACTATTCTATTGATTCTAATCCTGAGGAAGAATTTGGTTTGCCAACAAGTGAAGAGCCAAAGTCAACTGGCAAGATTTTGCAGGTTTTAACATTTGATGTGAAGGAAAATGAACAATCAAAAACCGTCACTATAGGTCGTTCGTCATCAAAAAATGACTTCCAACTATCTCCTAAGTCTGCTTTAATCTCTAGACAGCACTTGGCTGTTACCTACTTTCCAAACAGCAATACTTTAAGAATTAAATGTTATGGGAAGAATGGATTGGTAGTCAAYTTTCCRAAATTGTTGAACTATAAGCTTATAAGACAATTAAAGGAGAAAATATACGAGTTAGTTCCTGTTGAAGAATCATCYCTAAAAGAAGATCATGAAAAGGAAATCATCAAGAAGAAGGGTATCACCTCATTTGTTTTGAATCAAAAGGAAATATGCTTYATTCCATTCATGTCCGGTTTACAATTTGGCTTTGGCCAACTAAGTTTGGAATTGAAAATTAAGCATTCCATGGCCGAYCATGAAGCTAAGGATGTTGACCRTGATGTCCATGATCAAAAMGTTACCAAAAATGAAGACCAATCAGTGTTGYTATCATCTCCTCTCTCCTCAGTTGTTGAGTATCWTGAAGATGAMGAGATGACTAACAAGGAARTCATCCAAAACTTGAATGATAAGCTAAAGTCTAAYGAAGACTTTGAAGAGAAAGAAAGCATAAGTAAAAAATCYGGTTTRAAAAGAGTCATWAGTGATGTAGATGGRTTCCACGGCAGCACTCATAAGAAGCAAAAAACTGCAAAATCATCAACATCTATATTGCAGGACTTGATGGAAAAGATTGAGGTTGAAAAGATAATAGTCAAAGAAGTTGTCCATCAATTGACTAACCAAATTGCATTTGCCAGCATCCAGCAGATTCCCTTGAAACAACTATACGAGTCAAACACCACCTGCTCATCAAAGCTGTCGCTCCCCGAATTCAGAGTCTTCTTAGACAAGTTCTTGCTTAAGTTGGAACCTTCTATACAGATCATCCTAAGAAAAGGTAAAGATGCTGCTGGAAAGTTACTGGATCCAGAGTTCTTTTACGATGTTGAGAAGGATACCAATGAAGAAAGAGTTTTAATTGTTAGCAACTTGAAAGGAGGCAGATCCGGTTTGAGATCCTGTAGAAAAGTTCATAAGCAATATTTCTGGAAAAAGCCTACAAAATGATGATTGTTTTGTAGATCTGATATATGATATTAARTTGRTTTTGATTTTAATTTTCTTTTTTTTTTTTTATTTCTCTATATTGGTCATTAATAGCTATTGATATATACTAAATATGATTACACGTTATTTTTCTTTTTTTTTAAAGCGGTTCATATATATTTTATTAATTATCAATAGATGCAGACATGTTTTTTATCAATCTGTCTATTTCATCAGGCTCATTAATAGGCATATCTAACGATTTTGCAATCAATTCTCTGTATTTGTGAAGCTCAACKGCCTTTTGTTTYTGTATTGAGGATACCAGATTAGTTAAGGAAATATTTTGAGATTTGTAAGTTTCAATCATAGTATCAAGCTGCTCCACTGATAACTCATCTAATTCATTCACCAGCTTTTGRTTCAAATTATTACCAATTCCGTCATCTACGTATGTCAATAAATCTTGTGATATCAAAGGTATYATRAACTGTTTATTGCTGTCCTGTTCCATGAATTTYTTTATAAAACTTTCRAATTCAGGAAAGTTGTCATACTGTGATTTYAAAATTTCCTTTTGCTTCMTCARRCCATCATTCAAGAAATTATAAGTTTTCAAATTATCAAGATTTTGTAACAGATTGTTTTGAGTGATAATCTTTTGAAGTTTGGTATTTTCCAGTCTCTTTRCAGCCAAGCTCTTCTCTAACTCAGCCATATCCTCCCTATAGTTTTCGTTGTCTTGCTTGTAAATTTCATTTATGTTAAATAACTCATCCTCAAGCAATTTGAGACTTGGGTTTTTACTGTTGAAGGAAACTTCCCCTATTCCGTAATCCACAGATCTTGTGTGGTCGTCATTGGTGATATACGGATCAGCACCATACTTCAGCAGAATTTTTATCAAGTCAACATGRTAATTAATCGAACAAGTGTGAAGAATGGTGTTTCCTGTTTTACTATCTTTTGTRTTTATCCAGCTTTTGTAGTAATTAAGTTCATATTTGTTTTTGGCAAACTGAAGTAAATGTTCTAAATAGTACTCACTTGCATCTRGTAGATAATTATTGKTTAAAAAGTGYAATATCGTTTGGTTTTGGTYGTCTTTGAAGTCTAYCAAATCTTGGTAAATATYAAGCATCTTGTCAAAGCTTTTGGTTATATATGAGTTTCTGGATTTAACACATTGRCAAAGACATGTTTCTTGGTATTTGTTCAGTACCTTGAAGTCGATGATTATCTSYAGGCTTTTATTGTACTTTAAAAACAAGTCCTCATTGTCATAGACATTTGAGTTATAGATTTTCAAAATATCCAAAATAACATCACTAAGACACAGGTTAGATAGCCAGTGAAGAGTGGAGTTTCCATCATCATCWATGCTTACACTAAAATCTAGYTTTAYTTTCTTGTTAGGGTTATGCGCTATCAAATCATCAATGATTGTAAATAGATTAGGCGTGTTTTKGTCATCGATAAAGTTCTGCAAGAACATTATCATAGTTTCTTTATTCTCGTTAATATCATCCATTTTTTWTTAGTRAAATAATTGTATATATGGATTCGGGGTTATAAATCTTGAATGTATAGTATCTAGTGATTAYTGWTYGTAKTGAATGGTAAGGTTTGTATCTAAACCAATTCTATTTGAAAAAAAAAAATAAGGTAACACGGTTGTTAACAAATTTGTTTGGGAGAAAAAAGGATTTAAAAAACTTAGGAAATTGAGATTTCGGGAGATTTCGTGGATGAAATGAGCATTTTTGGCGTCAATCACGTGGTTTGCCCAAGTCAAATTGTAGGATTTAGTACAAAATTGACTATTAAATAGCTAATATTATGATACTATATATCCTTTAGAAACCTTTTAATAAAGAAAACTAATTGAAACTCAAACTGTATATAATCAAAAAAAAAACGAGAGTAATTCTTGAACAAGTCATCAATAAACAAGATATCAATAAATAGCTAACCTACAAAACAAATATATCAAGTTTGGTTTTTTTACATAGATAACAGTGAACCAATCTAAGGTTTCAAAAAACGGTATTGTTTTGGATAAGTGGATAAATCATATATACCCAGTAAATGTAGCTTCAGCACCTACTTTACTTTTTGTTTAGATATGAAGTTGTAGGTATCTTATATTTTGATGAATGTATCATTGTGTCTGGTAGCGCTCTGTGTATTTCTTGTGGGGAATAAAAACATATACGGCAAACATTTGAAAAAAAAACATCTAGTTTATCTGTAAATGGCTGTTTTCTTCTATCCTCTTTTTTGAATTTTTAAAGCTATGTAGTTTGTTCCTTGCAACAATAAACAGCTAATAAGATACCAATACATAGTTCCAATATACATCTGCACAATGTCAAATATCAAAAGATTGATAAAGGAAAGTACAGATCTTTCCTCGAATGAGTCTTTAATGCTTCTTTCATATTATCATGATTTAAATCTTGTAGAAACACTTTTAGGGRGAAACTACGAGGACAAAGCCTTGATTAGCAATCTGATGGACCATATAGAAAAAATCAAACCAGAAATATYGGAGATTGAAGACAGCAACAGAGTGAAGATATTCATCAAGTACTTGATAGTTATGTTTAAAAACAACATTGAGTTATCAAGGCAATACTTATCGAATTCATCTTTGTTGAATCCAGATGACGACAAGAATAATGTGATCCAATCTATATGGCTGAACATAGATTTGATAGAAACCTTTGAACAGTCATTTACTGAGGAGTATATACAATCAAATGAAGAGTTGCAGGAATTGGTGAATAAACTAGAAAGTCAGCAAAAGATAAAATCATTGAAAATGCTGTTAAAAAAAGTGTTGACTTTTGTACCAAATTTTGATCAACAAGATGACGAACTTCTACAAAAGMAGTTGGAGTCTTACGATGACGAGGAGGAGAAGGATCAACCTAAACTCAATGAAGATGTTTCTAGCAATGAAGAGGAGGCACCTGCTTTTGAGTCAGATAAAGATGTCTCCACAACAAACCATGATGTTAATGACTTAAATCTTCCTGAATTGCCGGAATCAAACACAAATGAGAGTGATGAGAGCTTGAAACTAAATGACATTGCCTTATCAAGAAAATCAGAAATTGAAAAGCAAGAAGAAACAGACGACAGTGATTATAACTCTTCTGAGATATCAGATATTGTAACGTCACAAGAAACCATTGACAAGATGGTGAAGCTGGCTAAGGTTGGTATTCAATGTATACAATATGAGGATTTCACAGTTGCAAAAGATAACTTTGAGAGTCTTATTGATATCTTAAAAGCAGAGTTGAATAAGATAGAGAATCAAACGTAGGAATGAGTTTGCAAAAAMAGGAAAAATAATAATGAAAAAAATTAATAATAATAACCGTATAATGTGATGTTAATTTGCCTATGTTAATATTTATATAATTGTTTATTTACATCTTAGTATTTCCTCTTTTATATTTTCACAAATAAAAAAAAAAGAAAATCTCTCTATATCATAAACTTACAAAATTATAACTTCAATTCCTTGACAATTTCCCATGGGTAGGATTGGTTGGTGAAGTGACCGTTGGAAGCAGTTGGTAAGTAGATTGGTCTGGCCAAGTCTAATTCCTTGACTAAAACACCTGGTCTTAAGTCGAAGTTATTCTTGATGATTTGTAAGATTTCTTCATCGGACTTGGTGGCAGTACCGTAGGTGTTRACGTGGATGGATAATGGTTCAGCAATACCAATGGCGTAKGAGAATTGGACTTCAACTCTCTTACATAAGCCAGCCTTGACTAAGGACTTGGCAACCCATCTGGCGGCGTAGGCAGCAGATCTGTCGACCTTGGAGTAATCCTTACCRGAGAAGGCACCACCACCAACAGCAGAAGCACCACCGTAAGCATCAACAATGATCTTTCTACCAGTTAAACCGGCATCACCTTGTGGACCACCAATAACGAATCTACCGGAAGGTTGGATGTAGTACTTGGTGTTTTCATCTAATAAGTCAGCAGGGCAAACCTTCTTGACAATCTTTTCCTTGATTTCGGATCTCAAGTCTTCAGTGGAGATTTCTTCAGCGTGTTGAGCAGAAACAACAATGGTGTCGATTCTCAAAGGAACCCATCTACCATCAACTTCTTCGTATTCAATGGTGACTTGGGTCTTGGTGTCTGGTCTCAACCATGGTAAAGAACCGTCTCTTCTGGCATCAGACATGGCCATGTTCAACTTGTGGGCCAATAAGATGGTTAATGGTAATAATTCAGGAGTTTCGTCAGTAGCGTAACCRAACATGATACCTTGATCACCGGCACCTAATTCTTCCAAAGAGTCCTTGGTTTCATGGACACCTTGAGCGATATCTGGAGATTGTTGTTCAATAGCAACCAAAACGTTACAGGTCTTGTAATCGAAACCCTTAGCAGAGTCRTCGTAACCAATTTGCTTGATGGTGTCTCTGACAATCTTTTGGTAGTCTAAGACAGCCTTGGTGGTAATTTCACCGAAAACCATGATCATACCGGTCTTGGCAGCAGTTTCACAAGCAACCTTGGATAAAGGATCTTGAGCCAAACAAGCATCTAAGACAGCATCAGAAACTTGATCACAGATTTTATCTGGGTGACCTTCACCGACAGATTCAGAAGTAAATAAAAATCTCTTACCCATTTTATGTATATATTAGTTTATTTTTTTTAAAAAAAAGCGGTTTTTACAATACTGTTTTCTTTAACTTTTCAAGTAATAAATAAACAAAATAAATTGGAATAGATGAAAAACATCCATCAAACATTATACATCAACAGTTCATGAGTTTATAAATGAACGAAAATAACGCTTTTGAATAATGCATAAACAGAAGTCGTAAASAATAAGAAAAAAAATTTTCTTTGATAATRTTCAGTTACTAGCAATCAACACCTTCATGAAGTGACACCATATGAAAATGTTTTTGGAAAAAGAAACTAAAAGTGCAWAGTGTTGCAACCACCAGCAAAAAAAAGACAAATAAAGGCTAGTAATGTGCACTTTTAATCGCCAATTATGTGCAATTTGAACTTCGTTTAATTAAAACTGTGTATTTTTTTTAATAAAAAAGTGTGTGTGTTTTATGTAATTGGAAAAAAATACACAGTTTTTTTTCTGGCAAAKGCAGACTTCCGTGCATTCTTTATCCGTGTTGTGCACTGTTGAAAAATAATCAACCAACACAGCGCCATTGTAACCCCGACATGYTTCTCTTTATTTCCGTGATGGAATTAAAAAATAACACAATTATTTTCTGGTACAAAGCTGTTAGATGAGGGCAACACGTGATGTAACACTGTGTTCAAGAGTAATAGGTCTCCAAAGATTGATTACTTATTTATTACATATTATTGACTAACKAACGATGTTAACTACTTCGTAATAATTTCTGATTTTCAACGTTTTTTTGTATAATTTTAAAYYATTACATTGCATCTTAAGTACTAGTTTTCGATTTATTCAAAAAGAACATAATAAATGGTCAATTTTCTTATTTACATTAAAACGTAACYASCACGATGMCAYAGCAATMRAACTARCAAAATACKTTATTGCAATAAGATGATATAATCAATGATGGCGTTCTTTACGAGTGGTTACYTATTTTTTACGTGCTAACGGATGTCTTCATAAGTGCTAAACGCGGCTCAAAAAACGATCTACTATCAGAATGAAGGGTGGTTTTTTTTTTGTTAGTACCTTTTACTAGACACTATATTTTTTTTTAGGGGAATCACTATCTAAAATGCATTACGTTGATCATATATAAGTATCACAATTCGAAGTCCTTAATCGTTAACAATATTGGCTTAAGAGAGATTACAGAAMCCAACCCAGAAACATTAAAAATTACAAATTACTAACAAAATGATAAACACACTTGACCTACCAAAATCAATCGGAGCTGCTCTAGATCAACACAGCATCTTATCCAGCGTCTTCCCTAAGACAGATATCTCACTACCTGTTTTATCTCAATCTTTGYTAAGTGTACAATATGGACCTCATCAAGCATCATTGGGTAACACCTTACCTGTTAACGACACCCAAGAATTACCAAAGGTACAAGCTATTTTGACTGAGAATTTCTTTAACAATTCACAAGTAGATTTACAGATCAAYGACACTGATACTGAATTCACCTTGATTTTGACTGATCCAGATGCCCCATCCAGAACTGATAAGAAATGGTCAGAGTAYTTGCACTACATAGGCACAGGCTTGAAGATCAATACCGGCCAYCCGGGCAACACTGAGAAGTTCAAGATCATCGATGACTCCAGTTTAAAGACTTTAGTTGAGTACCAAGGCCCTGCTCCTCCAAGYGGCACTGGTCCACACAGATACGTATGGCTGCTTTTCAAAGGATCCTTAACCAAGGACGATGTTGCAGGCTTGAGTGAAAACAGACCAAACTGGGGTTATGGAGAACCAGCCGTTGGTGTAGAAAAGTTTGCCAAGGAAAAGAAGTTGGGTCCATTGGTGGGTATCAACTTTTTCTTTGCCGAAACAAAGGAATARGCGGGTTAATATTTCGTATATATAAATGTTTTAACGTTATTTGAAATTAATATATGTTTGCRAATAGTWTTTTRTTTYAAAAWAATCCTAAYTATTGTATTAACTTGAATGGTYAATCTTTTAMTTTCATTATTTTATYTTTATTAAGGTTAAAAAAATGTAAACATTGCGGAAAACAGTTTAGCGTATTTGATTAAATCCGTTTWTTTTGTAAAAAAAAAAAATAGAAATYAAGGGGTAAAAAATAACGTAGTATATAACAAAAATAGTATTGTTTTTTACGATRAACATGTTTAATTGGTCTTGATTTACAAACTTATTCTTGTTCTATCCATATCAACTATTTTCTTGCTTTGTATCTCACCAAGAAAAAACTAATAAGCATGGATAAAGTGTTCAATCAAACTTTTGCTCAAACACACAAAGACATAGAATTTCCTAAGGGAAACTTGGAAGTTGTTTACCCAGCWCTTGACCAACCTGTTAGTCCAGGAAGTCAGCTGAAGGCMAAGGAGGTCCAAGAGACTCCATCAGTCARGGTYTYCTCAAGTCKTATTAAGAAGGATGCTCTATATACGCTGATCATGAGTGATATTGATGCATCTGCTGAGGGTTGCCACTACTTGGTGACCAATCTGCATGCTRTTTCAGAAAACGAAGATTTRGTAGTCATGAACAAAACCAAAGACGATCATACTATTTTGGAGTATGTTCCCCCAGGCCCAAGAATAGAGCAGAAYCACGCTTACGTSTGGTTATTGTTTGAAGGCGTTCCTGAAGCTKCAAAGGCAAGTGCRGTAAATGAATGYAGAAGAGGKTATGGAACTAATGAAAAGTATCATGGTGCAGAGTGGTTCAAAGAAGTTTCAGGRTTGGGWCAGCTGATAGCATTCAATTATCAATACGTGAAAAATGACTTGGCCTAATTTCTGCCTTCAAAAAATTAATAGAAGAATTTTTTAAATGTATATAAAGAATTAATTAAACAAATTGAGATAATGAATTTAACTAATTAACTTTCCTAATCTGGAAGTGTAATTGAATTATATTTCCCAAAAGAGTAATAATGTTCGTGTTTTTTTTTTCACTCTTTTAATAAAGGACGTGGATAGCGAAAAAAAAAATTTTTTTTTATTATGGCTATTTTGGTTTACACAGCATTATGATTTTTTTTTGTTTAGAGTAACATAACTAGCATCATTTTGAAACAYYTTCTTATTTTTTCAACAATTTTAACACTGTCATTGAYGTCAAATGTGTWTGAAGTTGCAAGATRTTAATTAAAKGCATATAAACATTYATAGTTCTTGYAAGCYATTMTTTTATTAGTCATTATTTRAAARGATTYATAGAAAACACCACGAWKAAAAGTTATCTGTGTACAGTTTCAATATATTAACAAAACCAACCAAGTAAYACTTRTTTAATTAATACTAATTTTAAAGTTTAGCAAATATTTATATTCCAMAACCGAAGAAACAACACATAARTAAACTTTACAAACAATGTCTACTATTCAAGAACAAGAACAATTCCACCATAGTAGAGAGGCCACCGATACCTCCAAGATCGGGCCATGGAAAATGGCAGAGACCATTGGGTTTGGGTCATCTGGTAAGGTCAGACTGGCCATCCACGAAAAGACAGGCCAGCAGGCTGCTGTCAAGATTGTTTCCAAGTCGTTGTTCATGGCTCACCAGAACACAACATCCACCGTTGCTGGTGGGAACGAGGACAAGGACTTCCTGCCATATGGGATTGAAAGAGAAATCATCATCATGAAGCTTCTAAACCATCCCAATGTCCTGAGACTGTATGATGTCTGGGAAACTGAAACTGACTTGTTCATGGTTTTGGAGTATGTCGAGAAGGGTGAGCTTTTCAAGCTGTTGGTTGAAAGAGGCCCCTTGACAGAAAGAGAGGCAGTCAGATTCTTCAGACAGATCATCATCGGTATCTCATACTGCCATGCCCTGGGTATTGCCCACAGAGACCTGAAGCCKGAAAACTTGTTGCTGGACCACAAATCCAACATCAAAATTGCTGACTTTGGGATGGCTGCTTTGGAAACAAAGGACAAGTTGCTGGAAACATCATGTGGATCTCCACACTACGCATCTCCGGAAATCGTCTCTGGATTGCCCTACCAGGGGTTTGAAAGTGACGTTTGGTCATGCGGTGTAATATTATATGCTTTGTTAACTGGTGTTTTGCCATTTGATGAGGAAAACGGTGATATTAGACAAATCTTGCTGAAGGTTCAGGCCGGTCGCTTCTACATGCCTGAAAATATCTCCAAGGAGGCTCAAGATCTATTGGCAAGAATATTGACTGTTGATCCAAAGAAAAGAATTGGTACTAGAGATATACTGAAACATCCATTGTTGAAGAAGTAYCCAAGCATCAAGGACTCCATGTCCATCAGAAACCTGCCAAGAGAGGACACATACTTGAATCCATTGGCTGATGGTGCTGACATTGATCCATCAATTTTGAACAACTTGGTTGTTCTTTGGAAYGGTAAGGATAGACAAGAAATTATTAAGTCATTGAAGGAGCCAAAGGCCAACTTGGAGAAGACCTTTTACGGKTTGTTGTACAACTTCAAGGTGGGCATTCAACAGCAACACAAGATGTTGATGGCTGAGGASGATGAAGAAATTGTTGTCAACAAGAGAAATAAAAAGAGAACAAGCCCTCAAAAGCAAAAGAGATACTCCTCATCAACATCATCCTTCAGTGGCTTGCCAAAGTCACAATCAAAGAGATTGTCACAAATAAGTACTTCCTCAGTGGGAAGAAAATCAAGCGGGAGCGTTAGCAGACCAACATCCCAATACCTGACTAACCAAAAGCACCTTCACACGCCATCCTCAGTTTCATCCAACAACTCCAATGATGTCACATCCGGTAGTCTGGGCTCCACTCCATTGAAGAGAAAYGGCAMCTTGACATCGGGTTATGTTGTGGATGATGGCTTGTCYCCAAGCAGAGATCCACCTCCACCACCAAGTGAAACACCAAAGGACTTGCAGCCTGAACAGATYGAGGAGGCTGTGGYCAACAAGAGAATTTCCAAGTCCATTAGTAAARGATTGAGCAGAAACATATCCAGAAACTCTTTRATCTCRCTGACCCAGGAAAATGTCCTGAACAACTCTCCGGAAAAGAACCAATTTGATTACAACTCATTGGGGCAAACATCAAGACAGGGCAARAGATCATCCYTGACAACAAAGCTGATTTCCACCTATGCCAAGCTGACCACACTCCAAGAGGCTGATTGGGGATACATAGAAACCGAAACCAGAAGAACCTCGCAGTCATTCGCACATCTGATAGATGAGGTCTTTGAGTACGAAATGCTGGAGAAGGAAAGAAAGAAGTTGTTGAAGGAAAAGATGATGAAGGARAGAGARTTGAAGAAGAGAGAGGAGGAGTTAAGAAGGGAAATTGAAGAGAAGGAAAGAGCACTAAGAGAGGAACAACATAAGAAAGAATTGGCTGAGAAGAGAGAAAGAGAAAAATTGGAGTCAGAGAACYTGAAGAGAGAGAAGTGCTTGAAAATYATGGTTTATGAAAGAAAGCTTGAAGGAAGATTGGCSAAGACAAGAGAAAGATTGGAGTAYTTGAARGGTYTRYTAAATGAMGAATCATTGGAAATGTTGAAAGAAATTGATTTAGCMGAATACATGAACGAGGAGGCATCCAACTCTGACTTTGACGAAGACATTGAGGAACTTGAAGAAGGTGTTGATGACAAWGCATCCTCATTCACCATCGATGAYTACGAAAAGGAGGAGCCATCCAATGAAGAAGAGGCCGAAACTGAGAAGGAGGAAGACGACTCTGAAAAGACWATTGAAAACAACGAAAACGAAGTCAACAAGAGATCTGTYAGTGAACCAACAACCACAAAGCACAGCTTGCCTGAGGATGTTGCCAACTTGCAAAAAAGAGCCTTYTCCTTGTCAACAAGACCAGTGTCCAARCTGGACCCAGGTATTTATGGCTATGGCTCCAGTGCTAACAACTCCAARACAATGTTGCCTGARGAAAGYGATGTAGAAAGTGAGTACGAGTCTGAAGAGGAGGAAACCACYGTKATTGATGAGGCTGAGGTTGAAAGAAGAATGATGGAGAGTTTGAGAAGAAGTAAGTTCTTAGGCTCTCAATTYGACYTRGCAATGAARCTGGCATCCAGTGGSCTGAGCTCATCYAGCACAAAGGCTGCYAAGAGAAGATCTTTACTAGCCATGCAAAGTCAATACGGTGGAAATGTTATGAAGAAAAAGAGAAACAGYATGAAGAGAAAATCAGCAAGAAAGTCATTGACSAAAAAGAAGGACTTGTTGACACTTGAGGATGAAAACAGAGACACYCTTTTGGATGAATCMAAGGCCGTCAACAACAGTGGAACAGAGGATGAAAACACAGTCATGGTGTATGATTTGAAAAACGAAGGAGATGAGGTCAACAAGTTGAGTGATGTTGTCATTCCAAAGGTATTGAAGAGTGCAGAAAACGAAAAGAGAATGAGTTTGTTATCAACATTTTCATCAACCAACTTATCCAAGCATTTGAAGGATGAAGACAAGGATGAAGAAAAGTTCTTGTTYGAAGACAAGAATTACGAAGAAGACGGTGAAGTTGAAATCGTTGAAAAGAAGGAWGGCGAAATAGTCAAGTCAAGAAGCTCCCAAATGAGACTGAACTTTGCTGACAGATTCACAGGAAGCGATGAGGAGGAAGAAGCTGAAGAAATCAAGTTACCTGAATTGCCACCAGTGGATCAATCCAAGGCTGTTAGAAAYTCYCTGCTGTTGGAGGAAAARTTGAAGGAGAATGAAAGAAAGATAAGCGAAACACAGGAAAAGAAGGAAGATAAGAAAAACGAGCAGAAAATTGTGTTGCCAAAGAAAAACGATGTGACCAAGGAACAAACAATCCAAAGAAAAAARTCTGGAATCTTCAGAATATTCACTCCAAGTGTAGAAACCGATGATGATGTTAAGAAAATCAAGGTAAACAAGCAAGATAAGGACCTGCTCAGAAAAATATACTATCAGTTCAAGGAATGGGAAAAGTCAAAGCTAGGCCTGAAGCACATTGAAACAGATGGGAAAACATTCATCAAGGGGGGAATCTCCAATGAGAATGTGTTGAGTCTGAGATCAACAGCGTTTGAGCTTACCGTAGAAGAGGATTACATCAGACTGATAAAATTGAGTGGAAGCAAGAAATCATTCAACAGATTTGCTAAGGAATTRGAAAAGTGGCTGAGATAAGAAATTRCCAKWGTRTTTTTTTGTGTGTGTTTKGTATATATCGAGTGATTACTCCTTTGGGAAATATTATTTGTAGCATACATTCTTAACTGCGCCTAGTGTTTGTTTTTTTTTTTTTTACGAAGCAGCGATCTTCAGCTTCCATGTAATCGGTGTGGTATATTTTTTTACTAGTAAAAAAAACGCATATGGGTCAACAGTAGTACAGATTGATGTTACTCATTTGGAATAAAAAAAAAAGGTTACCAGCAATTTGTGCACTCCATACATTTTTGTTGTTGTTGTTTTTTTWAARGGGGGGCGCCTATATGTTTCTTTTTTTTTTTATCTATGAAGTTCATTTTTGTATTAGTAATATATACATTTTGTTGATTAATCTTTTCTTTAATCAAAACAGCCTTYWATTAGCCTTTTGTTTTCCACTTCTTCTCATCATAATCTGTAATTATCTTTGTGTTTCCTTTTTTTTTTTTCAGTGAAAATAAATGTATGAACTACTATCATTAACCAACCCCTTTTACTTAACTCATTAATTAAACATGCAGCAGAACAACTTTGTTAATCAACAGTACTCACCCCACAATAACCCTTATCCGAACATGTTGTACCCTCAGGAAATTAACAACAACCAGCAGGCTGCAAGTATCAACCAGTTTTATCCTAACAGACACAACAGTGTTTCTAATGGTAACAGCATGTTATCTAACTTTTACAACAACCAGCATTTGAATGGGACTGCTATCATTGATGATGATGATTGCAACTATCAAAACAACAACCAGTTTTATCAGTTTAGACACAACAGTATGGGATACAACCAAGCGAGACCCTCACAAGGATCTGCCAACTTCAATAACTATGACAACATGTATGAAAACTATAACTATAACATTCAGCAGCAGAACAACCAGTTTTTAAGACCTGCCTCGTTTAGTCAGCAATCAACGGCCTCCTCCGGCAGCAATACCCAGAATTTTCACTATTCAAGAATGTCCAGCTTTGGTAATTCAGATGCACAAATGGCGTTCAATGAGCAACCCCCAATGTACAATAGAGCATCCTTTGGAAGTAACTTTCCCAACCAACAAGCAAATGTAAACAATGTGAGAAACAACAGTGCCAGTTTCATTCCGGAATATAACAACAATTTGTCTGCAGGTACCATTACCGAGCCTCTTATACAGTCCAATATGATCAATTTCAACATGAATAATCTGCCAAATGCACCTATGGCCCCACAATCCAATAATGCTACAGACTCTAGAAAGACTTCAACAACCAGTACAGCAAGTACACACTCTWTAARTACCCCTTCAACCAATATACAAAACACTGTTAGAAGACCCTCTAAGAGTAGCGTCTCTGAGAAAAAAAACAGTATCAGTAAGGATTCAAGCTTAAAAAGTGATGATGGCTTAGTCACTAATGTTTCCACTACAACCCAAGTGACAAAGGTGATAAGCAAGGAAAARAATGTCGAAGTTAAGAAGGCACCTTCAAACTCAAATAAATCAYCAGATACTATKGAAAGTAGTWCAGCAGCTCCGGTGCAAATWCCAACCATCACCATGAAAAGACAAGAGCAATTATTGAGCAAGATAAAGGGAAATGGTTTAATCAATAATGAAACATCAAATAAACAGGAGGTATCCAAAGAGTTACAGGCTTTACATGATCTGTCAGGMCAAAACTACTTTGCTGAGGACTCTGTTTTCCACTTTGTCAACAGCTTGAAGGCAA
Source organism: Hanseniaspora opuntiae (assembly GCA_001749795.1). Classification (NCBI taxonomy): domain Eukaryota; kingdom Fungi; phylum Ascomycota; class Saccharomycetes; order Saccharomycodales; family Saccharomycodaceae; genus Hanseniaspora; species Hanseniaspora opuntiae. The sequence goes on from LPNL01000002.1 coordinate 102,436, forward strand.
AGTTAAAGAAGGATTATTTGAACAATATCAACGGAAATAACAAATTTAACAAGTTCATGAAATATTTGTTTGCATGTAATGATCAATTTGTTTCTGAACATGTGAATTCTACATATGACATTCTTAAGGATACATCTCCATTTGTTTCATCGCAAGGCAAGTCACTTTGCTTAGTTGCCTTGAAGAATGGGAAACTGGAATTGTTGTCTGTTAGCAAGCATTTCACAAGYACATATACATTAAAGCCRAGAAACTTGGTCATCATTGATGGTGATAGAGGGATAGATATAGCAATGGTTGTTGAGCCTCAGATGAGCTTCATGTTGAGTTTATTGGTGAATTTTTTGAAAAAGAAAATCCATTTTGATTCCTTGATCACTGATCCAAGGAAACACCATCCAAACAAAGACTTCATTGATGCKYTGCTGGAAAGACACACGCATGTTTTGGGAACCAAACCATTGAACAACATCATTGATACCAAGCTGTATGATCTTCAGGAATTGACTCAGTTGATCATCCCTTCCAAGCAAGTTGTGAGATTTGCATCACCAAAGGACTCCACYACTTCTTTATTGCAAAAGCTGCAAGAGGAATTAAAGTCATTGAACTTTGTCCTGGGCAAACTGGATTCATACAATGAACAAAGCAGTCAGGAGGGTAAGGGCAACAAACTAAACATCAAGATTCTTAACTCGGAGTACCAATTTGATAGAAAGAAACTAACCTTTTACTACACATGTCAGGAAAGAAACGATTATAGAGAATTAATYAAGGAACTGTTCAGATTCTACAAAACAAGAATCTGGCTGTGTGCAATTCCAAACAATCTGGGAATTATAGAGAATGGAGAGTGGTTCAATGGATCTGAGAAAAGTCTTATCAGGGGCCATTCGGAAAWCAACAAGAAGAAAAACACTATTAACTTTGATGATGTGGTGCTGGATCAATTCCAAATTGCTGTTTACATTGAGTTACTAAARCAGYTGTTTTARAGCCTTATATAGTCMTATTTAAAAAAACTTCATTTTAAWCTTTAAATCAGATATAATAACTTACAGTATAATATATAGATCGTATTTAGTTTATTATTAAAGTATAATTATTATTATTTGTTTTATTACATGATTCCTAGTGTATGAGCTGAAAAGGGGGCCCCATWCATCAAACTTAACAGGCATAACCACCGCTYTGGTGTCTGTAGACCTCGATGATATCGTTGTTTTCCATGGCCAAGTCCTCWGGGGTGTGTTCTGGGGTCAAGGTGATACCCTCAAAGGTGAAGACCAGGGCGGAGACATCCTTACCCTGTCTCTTGGCCCAGGCATCCATCAACTTCTTCAAAGTGGCGCCTTTTTTGATTTTGAAGTGGATATCAGAGTCACCATCAGTGACCTTGATGGAAACGTGGTCGGCGTCAGTGGCAGCTGGCTTGATATCTGGTTTTTGTTCTTCGGACATGATGTTTATGTTATATGGATTGGGTTGAGTTTTTTGTATTGGTGTTTCAAAGTTGGTAYATTGCTTGAAAAACAACTAGGTTTATATAWTGTTACGAAAGTGTTAACATGTTTTTCTTTTTTTTTTCTTTTTTCGTGGTTGCGGAAAGGGAAGGGAAAAAAACCACCAAATTTTGTCTACAGTGCAGAGAGCKGTGAGACCGTAGCGTTTTACTACGCGAGTTTTTTTTGCTTATCAGACCAACTTGTCCTTTTAGAGCATCCGCTACACAAAGTTAGACCATATCCACAATCAATTAATCAAACCAACCCATACAGAACAAAACCTCTTAAGTTCATAAATCATCTTTAAATAAAAACCTAACATTGAAAATATATAATCATAAAGAATGTAAATGTATGTTTAGCAGAAGAAGTACAGGATCCTTCTCCAGAATCTTCCCTTCTTGATCATCTCGTAATCTTCTCTTTCCTTTTGCATTAGCTCCTCGTGATTGAAGATGGTTCTGTTTTTATCGATGTCTATTTTCTCAAGAGGAATCAGTATTTGGCTGTCTCTATTGAATATCTTGTATCCTAGGTAACATATGATCCACAAAATGGCACATAGGTAGTTTTGGAAAAAGGACTGTGTGTTTGGTGTGTGTGTTCCCATTGGTGTTAGAGCAACCCAGAATTGCGCAATGAAAATCATCACAATCATGAAGACACCCCAGTAAGATCCCCAAACACCGGTTGGTGAGATAAAGGCCAGTTCATTCAATGATCTGTTCTGTACCCTCATGGCTCCTCTAAATCTGATATGGGCCATGTTGAATCCCAAGAATATGAAAAGCACAGCCAATCCGGACAATGCCAACAACCAGTTGAAGAAATCAACTCTGAAKGAAGCAGCGGCAAAGAAACTTATCAACCCRAAYACAGATGTRATGAGCATACAYGATACAGCTCTTCCTTTCTTGTCAACTTTTGTTAATACTGGATGTGRRTAGAACTGTTCRAATAATGAATGYARAATTCTTGCTGAWGAGTARTAAGCACAGTTGGCYACTGAYAAAACAGATAATAAAATAACTGCATTCARAATATGAGGATAAACATTAACATTTGAAACAGCTATGATCAATGGAGAGGCRTCTGAYTCAGATGATCCTCCTCCAAGTAATCTTTCATTTGTGTAAGGAACCAACAGRCCAATGAATATGATKATACCAAAGTAGATTACAAAGATTCTGTACAGYAACATTTTTCTAGCCTTTTTCAAAGCATAAACAGGGTTCTTGACAACAGAGGACAGCATTACAGARACTTCRAAYCCACCGTAGGAAAAGCAAGCAAAGACGAARCACACACATAGACCTTTGAATCTTTCAATGCTTGACTTMGAGGAGAACGGACCTGGCTCTCTCCAGTATTTGCCCCCAATGTATCCYTGACCAGGTGTGCCACCAACATCCTTGACAAYACCAAAGATCATRAAGGAAATGACAGCAACAAGCTTCAAGGCTGATACAAAAAATTCAAACTCAGCAAAGCCAATGGAACCAATGAAGTTGACCGCATTGATCAGGACATAGAAGCACATGACAAAGATATCGGCGTTGACCTTGGTGGTCCAGAATCTTATCAAAAGAGAGGATGTCACCAGTTCCAAAGGCATGATACAGATGTAGTTCAGGGCATAAACAAACACAGTTGCAAATGCAAACCCAGGATCAATCAARAATCTGAACATGTCATTGTATGACCCAGACAAGTTTCTGTARACAACAGCCAGCTCGGAGATGGAGTTGTATGTGGTGAATATGAATGATGACACCAGGATGTAGGCAATGATCAGGTTTGCAGGTCCAGCTTGTCTCAGGGCAGAACCAGTGGAAACCARCATACCAGTACCRACACCTGTACCAATGGAAACCAAGAACAAGTGTCTAGGCTTRATTGGTCTGGCTTGGGATGWGTTTGAGGTTGAWGACTCCAAATCTAGTTCTTCGTCATAATTTCCCTTCACCAGAAGAGATGATTCCTTGRTGGATGTGCTGGATTTGTTCGTCATGTCCGTACTGATGACRTTCARTTCGCCATTAGATAAATTATCGTTCATWATTGATATATTTTTTTTGTTTTGGGTATTGATATGGTTTTATTAATATCTAGCAAAAATCAAAAAGATCTGATACTGTAAAAGTTTATGATGAATGTATTTACTTATTGATGATTTTTTAGTTCTTCGGTATGTTCCTTTATATAATATTTCAAACCAGATTTATTTTTCTAATGAAAAAATAATTAAAAACTAATGRAATAWGACATCTTTATTTGAAAAAGTCTTAAATATATTAAGTTAAATTAAYAACTCATAATATCCCCGTAAGCTTYTGCTTTGTTAAATCGATTCGAATCYACATATRTCGATGAGTGAAAGTTTTAAAATGTCAAATTAGTTAATAATTTCACAAGCTAAGATTTCTCCGTTTTTCAAAAAAAGTATCATGACTAATTATCCCTWTATAATATTGTGMATTTCAYTATGATATTTTAACTAGGATAGACTAGACGATCTCGCTGACCACTACACCTATTTTTTTGATGAAATCCATTCTGTTACTGTTGAAGGGAAACTGTTAAAAAAATTGGTAATATTGATGCCTGAATCCATAAAACAGTAACTCTATTGTTCTTTTCAGAAATAGTGGATTATCATGTAATTTTTGACCAGTGRTYATTCATTYAATTTTTCTATTATTTTAATTTAGTCGTCTCCCTTTTTTCAAAAAAAAAAACGGTGATGAGGATGAAAACAGAAAAAGCCGTATACTCCCAAAAGAGACTAGCTGCAGAAGAAAAAAAAAAGAAACGTTATCGGAGATAACTCTCACCATTAATCCATTAAGTTTTAATCAACTTATATAATCTTTTATTTACCTTAACACCAGAAGTGCTTCAATCTKGCCAAAAGACCWGAGTTTTTGATTCTCAAATTRACTTCTCTTTCCTCTTCAACAATGGCTGAATGGTCAAAGATGATTCTGTCCTTAACAATGTCTATTTCCTCTATTGGAATGAATATTCTCCAGCTCTTGTTGTAGACCTTRTAGGTYACGTAGATGATGATCCACACAACAACACATARATAGTTTTGRAAGAAGTTGTTGGCATCTGCTTTATTAGTGCCTATTGGTACCAAWGCTACCCAGAATTGGGCAATRAAAATTAATGTAATGATCAAAACACCCCAGTATGATCCCCAAACACCTGTTTGTGAAACAAATGCCAAYTCATTCAGAGATCTGTTATTGTGTTTCATGGCTTTTCTRAATCTTATGTGGGCCAAGTTCATACCTGCGTATGTAAACAGCAGTGCCAAACTWGCAATGGATAATAACCAATCAAAGAAGGTGACTCTGAAGTCAGCAGCAGCAAAGAAACATAACAAACCAAACACATCAGCAATCAATAAACAAGCCAATGGTCTACCCTTTCTATCAACATAAGTAAGCTTTGGGTTTGGCCAGAATTGTGTGAACAAGGAGTGTAARGTTCTTGAAGCTGAGTACAAKGCATTGTTGGCAACAGACAAAACAGATAGCAAAATGACAGCATTTAATATGTGTGGATACACTTTGACATTGGATGCTGCTATAATCAAAGGAGAGGCATCAGATTCAGAACCTCCTCCTAAAAGCTTAGGAGATGTGTATGGCACCAAAAGACCAATGAATATAACCAARGACAAATAAATWGCAAAGATTCTGTAAAGTAACATTTTYTTGGCCTTTTTCAAAGCTGCTACGGGTCTTTCAACAACAGAGGATAAAAGAACAGATGCTTCAAATCCACCGTATGATAAACCGGCAAATGCAAAGCACACACATAATCCCTTGAACTTGTTGATGGCGTTTTCACCTCTAAAGGCACCTGGCTCTCTCCAGTATTTACCACCAATGTAAGCTTCTCCTTTGACACCACCAACATCCTTGATTAATGCAAAGATGGAGAARGARACWACAGCAGTTAGYTTGATGGATGATATCAARAATTCAAATTCMGCGTAACCTTGACCACCAAAYAGATTGATGGTTATCAACAGCACATAGAAGCAAACAACAAAGAYGTCGGGATTAACCTTGGTGGTCCAGTATCTAATCAGTAAGGAAGAAGTGACCAGTTCCAATGGTAAGACACACAGCCAGTTCAAGGCATACACACAGTTGGTAGCCAAAGCAAATCCGGGATCAACTAAAAACTTGAACATATCGTTGTATGAACCGGACAGTTCCCTATATACCACGGCCAACTCGGAAATGGAGTTATAAGTGGTGAAGATGAATGATGAAACAATGACAAATGCAATRAACAGGTTGGCTGGACCAGCTTGTCTYARAGCAGAACCRGTGGACACCAGCATACCRGTACCAACACCRGTACCGATRGAGACCATGAACAAGTGTCTAGGYTTGATGTTTCTTTTCAGTTTGTTTTTTGTTTCTATGTTTTGAGCTTCKATGTTGGTGAACTCTGTGTCCATGTCATCTTTCAAAGCTGGTTTGAATGAGTCCTTGAAACTTTGAAACAAGGATGTGTTTGGRTTTGAGTATATYTCYTCATTTTGTTCRAGAATGTAGGACTTAACATCGTCCTCTGTAGACTCCGATAATCCCTCAATTGGTGACTTTTCAGAATTCATGATTGATTTCAATTATTATTATTTGGTTCTTACTTTGTTTGATATAGGTCTTGACAGAAAAACATTACAAAGCATATATATTAACCATACTTAATAAAAACTTATATGAGTCAATACCGATATTAGACTCACATGTTTGAATATTCATTAATGACAGGGTTTGTAGTTTCTCAACAACCCATACAGAAAAAAAATTTTCTATAACGTTCAGACAAGTCATTGTTCCTCCTTTTTCAAGAGGATACCTGTTTCATTTAAGAGGATATGCTTAATGACACTTTCTTTTGTCTTTTTAACGTTCTCCCACGAATGTTTTTTTTTTTCTTTTTTTTTTTGGACTCATTCTTAGTCATCGCGGGTAGTCATGCGCACCCTGAGCAGACTTCTACACTAAATGAAAACCTTCATCAAGCTATAAGAGGAAGCTACTGAATGTACCTATAGCAACAAAAAGCAAACATTATCATCAATATATATTATTTAAAAAAAGCAAAGTTATTAATTACAGATTAATTTATGTAGTTAACACCAGAAATTTAGGAATCTCTTGTAGAATGGTGCGTTTCTCATTCTGATATTTCTTTCTCTTTCCTCTTCTGCTATGGCTTCACCATCGTAAATGGTTCTGTTGGCCATTATATCTATTTGCTCTACAGGGATGAATATTTTCCAGTCTCTGTTATATAGTTTGTATCCGAAATAACAAACAATCCAAACAACAACACACAAGTAGTTTTGGAAGAAGGCGTTGGCATCGGCCTTTCCTTCACCTATTGGTACAATAGCAATCCAGAATTGAGCGATGAATAGTAATCCCATGATGAAAAGACCCCAGTAAGAACCCCATACACCAGTTTGGGAAATAAATGGTACTTCGTTCATTGATCTTCCGTGGTATTTCATAGCCTTTCTGAATCTGATATGAGCTAAGTTCATTCCTGAGTATGTGAATAAGAATGCTAAACCGGCAACAGCAATCAACCAATCAAAGAAGGTAACTCTGAAGGAGGCACCAGCCAAGAAACATAACAATCCAAAGGCAAATGCAATCAGTAAACAGGTCATTGGTCTGCCTCTTCTGTCAACATAAATCAAAGTTGGGTGTGGGTAGTATTGTGTGAAGAATGATAACCAAACTCTTGAGGCACAGTACAGAGCATTGTTGGCAACAGAAAGAACAGACATTAGAATAACAGCATTAAGAATGTGTGGGTAGGCAGTAATTTTGGATGTGGCAATGATCAGTGGAGAAGCATCAGAAGCAGAGTTCCCACCACCAAGTAATWTTGGACTGTTGTATGGAACAACTAAACTGATGAACACAATCAAACCTAAGTACAAAACAGCAATTCTATAACACAACATCTTTCTACCTTTCTTCAAAGCTTTGACTGGTTGTTGAACAACTGAGGATARTAAAACAGAGGATTCAAACCCACCATATGACATAATGGCAAAAACGAAACAGGCACATAATCCCTTGAATCTATTGGCAGCATTTTCACCTCTAAAGGCACCTGGATCTCTCCAGTATTTACCACCAATGTAAGGTTCTCCTTTGACACCACCCAAGTCCTTGATCAAGGCAAAGAAGAAGAAGGAAATAACAGCAGTGAACTTGATGGCAGTGATSAAAAACTCAAACTCAGCATATCCAACACCACCAATCAAATTCAAACCAACTAAGAACACATAAAAGCAAGCAACATAGATATTTGGGTTTGTCTTTGTTGTCCAGAATCTGATCAACAAGGCAGATGTAACCAATTCCAATGGTAAAACACATAGCCATGTAATACCGTAACAGATGTTGGTAGCGAATCCAAAAGCAGGGTCAACCAAAAACTTGAACATGTCATTGAAGGACCCAGGAAGATTCTTGTACACAATGGCCAGCTCAGCAATGGAATTATATGTGGTGTAAATGAAACTTGAAGCAATTAGGTATGCAATGAATAGGTTACCTGGTCCGGCTTGTCTCAGGGCAGAACCAGTGGAGACTAACATACCAGTACCAACACCGGTACCGATAGAAATCATAAACAGATGTCTTGGTTTGATGGTTCTTTGAAGTTGTCCGCTTTGTTCGTTTTCACCATTGTTGGAGTTGGCTGATGTGATTGGGGCTATATCCTTGGATGTCTCGACCTCCTCAGCTCTCTTGAATGAATTCTTAACTCTGGTGAATAGCCCTTCCTTGGAGCCTTCATCTTCAGTGGCTAGTTCGTATGATCTGGTATCTTTTTCTAGGTATGAAAGATCCGATGAATTGACATTGTCGTTACTAGTTAAAGGACTGGCTACCTTGTCTTCTGCAGAGTCTATAGATGACATATCTGAAAATATTCCTTTAGTATATATTTTTTATTTTTGGTTAGATTCAAATCMACATTTCATTACAACATAAGGTGTAAAATCATTTAAACATCCCAGTGTAAAGAACGTACTTAGATTGACTTTGAAAAAGAGATRAACCCTAGATTTGTTTTTATACCATGCAATTACAAGTTATTATTTATATAGACACCTCTTTTTTTYCAGTTTTCCTTTACAAAAGTGTTGRCATGTTTTTTTTTTGTCATAKTAGACACCTCATCAWCTGTTWTATTCAAAGAATTGCTAATACTTTCAYTGTRTATTGTCCGAATTAAACGTTAGTAGTCATTTTTCGAGAGTTGAAAGGCRACCAATATAAGGTTTTTTCAAAAAAATTAAAAACTGTATTGTACTTGAGAGCGTTACCGGGAAAAACGACTGTCGACTGGGGGAAAAAAAAAGCAATTTTAGTGGTATTTCCTAATTTGGACAGTGCAAAAGCMACCTATAATCATCATTTGACATAATATCCAACGGTTTTWTTGTTCACTATGACTACCCTTCTTTTCATTTAGACATATAGACATTTCCCTTCATGAGCAAGCCGTATCCTTCAATTTTTGAAAAGTGGTAGCTGGCGAATAAGAATTTTGGTTTTTAGGAGGCAGAAAGAAAGCAAATGCAAAAATAATGTAAACATGCATTGCGATATACCGGAAATAAAAACAACTTTGATTATTATCATCAACTGTTTTGATTAAACGAAAAAGAATTATATATTAACTTAACTATTTTAACACCAGAAGCTTAAGATTCTTTTGAAAATAGAGCTGTTTTTCAACTTYATCTTCTTTTCTTGCTCTTCTAATTTGATAACTTCGTGATCATAAATGATTCTGTTGGAGTCTATATCTATCTTATCAACAGGAATCAAAATTTGCCATTCTTTGTTGTAAATCTTGTAACCGATGTAACATATCAGCCATACGATGGCACATAAATAGTTTTGGAAAAAGTTATTAGCATCTGGCTTGGAGGAACCGATAGGAACCAAGGCTACCCAGAATTGAGCAATGAAAATCAAACCAATCATGATAACACTCCAGTATGAACCCCAAACACCGGTTGGAGAAATAAATGCTAGCTCATTCAAGGACTTACCTTGAGCTTTCAAGGCCTTTCTGAATCTAATGTGAGCAATGTTCATACCACCATAGGTAAACAAGGCAGCTAATCCGGAAATAGACAACAACCAGTTGAAGAAAGTGACTCTGAATGAAGCAGCAGCAAACAAACATAATAAACCGAACACAGCACTGACAGCCATACAAGCTAATGGTCTACCTCTCTTATCAACATAAGTCAAGTTTGGATGTGGGCAGAATTGTGTGAACAATGAGTGTAGAGTTCTTGCAGATGTGTATAGGGCATTGTTGGCAACAGACAAGACAGACAACAAAATAACAGCATTCAAAATGTGTGGGTARACATTGACATTGGAGACAGCGATGATCAAAGGAGAAGCATCAGATTCAGAACCAGAACCACCCAACAACTTAGGGTTGTTGAATGGAACCAATAAACCAATGATCAATAGCAAACCTAAGTAAACAATAAAGATTCTGTAAAGAAGCATTTTTCTACCCTTCTTCAAAGCTTGAACAGGCTTTTCAACAACAGAAGAAACTAAAATGGAAGATTCAAACCCTCCATAGGCAAAGGCAGCAAAAACAAAACAGACACATAAACCCTTAAATCTGTTGATACCGTCGTCACCTCTAAAGGCACCTGGCTCTCTCCAGTACTTACCTCCAATGTAYTTTTGGTTAGGAGTACCGCCAARATCCTTGATCAAACCGTAAATCAAGAAGGACATAACAGCAGTTAACTTGATGGAGGAGATGATGAACTCAAATTCAGCATATCCATTACCACCAATCAAGTTAATCATGAATAGCAAAACATAAAAGATAGAAACAAAAATATCAGCATTGACCTTGGTGGTCCAGTATCTGATAAGCAAAGAAGAAGTGACTAATTCTAATGGTAAAACACATAAGAAATCCAAAGCGTAACAAATGTTGGTGGCGAATCCAAAGGCTGGATCAATTAAGAACTTGAACATATCATTGTAAGAACCAGATAATTCTCTATACACCACGGCCAATTCAGAGATAGAGTTGTATGTGGTGTAGATGAATGATGAAACAATGACAAATGCAATAAACAGGTTGGCTGGACCGGCTTGTCTCAAAGCAGAACCGGTAGACACCAGCATACCGGTACCAACACCAGTACCAATGGAAATCATGAATTGATGTCTTGGTTTGATGTTTCTTTTCAAAGTATTTTTATTTGTAATATTTCCGACTAATTGGTTTGAAACAGATGTTTCTAGTTGAGAGAATGTTGGCTTAACAGATTTACCGTTGTTGTGTTCATCAAATTCATTTTCATCAGCTCTTTGAAATGATTCGATGAAAGAAGAGAAAAATGTCTTCTTGGCTGTGTGCTCCTGAGGTAAAGTGTAGTCTGAGCTTTCAGCTTGTATTTTATCTTCGGATGATGTGTAAACATCAATCTTGTCTTCTGAACTCATATTGGTTTATAATATCTTTCAAGAGTTGTATTTAATGAGGATATTAAAAAGACAAATATATGTAATAAAGAAAAAGTATCAAAACCTTCAAAATWTGTTTAATTTGTTTGGTTTTTCTAAATACACTTTCTTTAAAAMTCTTGTTCTTAACACTTATATTACATACAAGTTTAWAACAYTAAGCAAAGAAARCTGAACATCYCAATWTTGTATAAAATTATTTTAACTTCTCCACATTATATATCATCGATTTGACATTAAAATTTTCACTTCATATAAATTTCTTTTTTGAAAAGCATCGAATTTAGTTAGACACTCTTACATGACTAACGGAAGTTAATTCCCGTGTCTGTCTTAATATCTTTTTTTTAGCAGTTTCCTTTTTCAAATTTAAGCAGAAGAATTTGGAAAGGAAATTGCTAACCCGTTTTTAAATCAGACTAAATTTAAAGCGAACGCATAGCCCTTTGTTCCCTCGATATCTAAAAGTAAATAAAAATTATATCAAGATTAGTAAGTCTGACTCCACAAAATWTTTAAAGTTGATTAAAGTATAGCATGAAATCTCAATTTCTCTAGGATATGAACAAGTGGGAGTAGTTATCAAAAGCTTCGGTTGTTATCATGACTCTTCAATCAGCTAATCATTAACAATGAACTGAACAATGGAAATATATAAGTTTAAATTTCAAAAAAAAAAAATAATTATTTGTTTTCATTATAATTACACATTACAAAAGATGAGCATTTGAGTATCATCTTAGATGATCTAATATCATAATGCTGTCTCACTCATAATAGTTTATATATACTAGTCCGTAAGTATTTCTATCAGTTTCTTTACTAGAATTTTAAAAGAGGAAAAACAATAAGTCAAATCACTGCACATTTAGCACCAGAAACTTAATATTCTYTTTCCCAAGCTAGCGTTCTTTAATCTTAACTTAGCTTCTCTTTCTTCTTCTAAGATGGCCTCGTGGTCATGAATGATTCTATCAGAAATAATATCGACTTCAGCAGCTGGAATCACAATCTTCCATTGTCTGTTGTAAAGCTTGTAACCTATGTAACAAAGAATCCAAACAACAGCACAYAAGTAGTTTTGGAAGAAGGCGTTTGCGTCAGCCTTTCCTTCACCAACTGGAACAATCGCAACCCAGAATTGAGCAATGAAAATCAAAACAATGATAGTGAAACCCCAGTAAGAACCCCAGACACCAGTTTGAGAGATGAAGGCTAATTCATTTAAGGATCTACCTTGAACCTCCATGGCTCTTCTGAATCTAATATGGGCCAAGTTCATACCAGCATAAGTGAATAATAAGGATAAACCAGAAATGGCTAACAACCAGTTGAAGAAGGTAACTCTGAAAGAGGCAGCAGCTAGGAAACATAGTAAACCAAAGACACCAGCAATCAGTAAACAAGCTAATGGTCTACCTCTTCTATCAATGTAGGTTAACTTAGGGTTTGGGTAGAACTGGGAGAAGATGGAGTGTAAAACTCTTGAAGCAGTGTACAAAGAGTTGTTTGCAACAGAAAGAACAGACATGATGATAACAGCATTCAAAATGTGTGGGTATACATCAACCTTAGAAGCAGCAATGATCAAWGGAGAAGCATCGGATTCGGAACTACCACCACCCAAAAGCTTTGGAGAGTTGTAAGGAACCAAGAACCCAATGAACAGAATCAACAATAAGTAAATAACAACGATTCTGTAAACCAACATCTTTCTTGCCTTCTTCAAGGCAGCAACTGGTCTTTCAACAACGGAAGATAACAAAACAGAAGATTCGAAACCACCGTAAGAGAAACCAGCAAAGACGAAACATACACATAGACCCTTAAATCTGTTGATACCATTCTCACCTCTGAAAGCACCAGGCTCTCTCCAGTATTTACCACCAATGTAAGGTTGGCCTTTAACACCACCCAAGTCCATGACTAAACCGAAAATCAAAAATGACAAGACGGCAACTAGCTTAATGGAGGAAACAACRAATTCRAATTCAGCAAAACCTTGACCACCAATCAAGTTGACACAAATCAACATGACATAAAAGATGGCAACAAAAACATCTGGGTTGACTTTGGTAGTCCAGTATCTGATCAACAGAGATGAAGTGGTTAATTCCAAAGGCAAAACACATAGCCAGTTCAAGGCATAACAAATGTTAGTGGCGAACCCAAAGGCTGGGTCGATTAAGAACTTGAACATATCATTGTAGGAACCGGATAAATCCTTGTAAACAACAGCCAATTCGGAAATAGAGTTGTAAGTGGTGTAAATGAATGAGGAAACAATAGCGAATGCAATGAACAAGTTGGCTGGACCAGCTTGTCTTAGGGCAGAACCAGTAGAAACCAACATACCTGTACCAACACCGGTACCGATAGAAATCAAGAACAAATGTCTTGGCTTGATGTTTCTTTTCAATTTATTCTTGTTCTTGACGTCAATAACCCCTAATTCACCAGATAAGGCTGTTTCCAATTGGGAAAAKGTAGGCTTGATGTCATTTGATGGGTCTTCCTCAATTGGCTTGAATGAATCYTTGAAGGATTGGAAAAGAGAGACSTTGCCCTTCTTTTCTGTTTGTAATTCATATGAATCATTGTTAGATGATGAGGTGGTGACGGTTTTGATAATRTCATCACTATTGGATACACCACCTAACTTGTTAGATCCTGTTTTTTCAATACTCATATTAGTAAGTTATTTATATTTGGTTTATGAATTTACTTTCTTATTAATATATTGAAACTTTGTTAATGATAAATGAAAAAATAAAAATGTCTGAACAAAATTAAAGCAGTTCTATATATACAGCTTCCAATTTTCTCTCAACTTAACTACGCCACATCTCGATAGTCATTTTAAATTTTCAAAATAAAAAACGTTATAAAATTTTAAGGATAGAACACCCCATTTTGCAAATGTAAGGGAAAATTGTCGCTCCTAAATCAGGTCAAAAAATTAAGCGAAATGATGAAGTAGAAAAAGTTTATGGCATYAGAGATATCCAGATAACGAATTGTACTATTCATTTYATTGAATCACTTGCACTTAGAGGACATGTATGCTATTTATCCTGCTGTTAACGGAAAAATTGACGTTGTTTCCACTGGAAAAAAAGGTAGACAAAGCCGTTTTCCATCGCATGGTGGAGTRAAAAGAGTCGCCCCTTTTTTTAGTCATTGAAWTTTTTTGACRGTTGCCCATCGTGACTAAAGCGGCAATGCCTATAATCACMAGAGWTGTATTGTTTTCARATTTAGGGATATRGMCATATTTTAAAAGGCCACATTTAAGCTTTTTGTCTKTTCTTTTTTYACAGCAAAATGAACAAAATGTAATAGACTTAAGTCAAAGGCATTCAACAACAATTTGAGTTTAAGAATATCCTTTTGAAGGAGTTTTTTTTAATTTTTAGCTTWTTTTTAATCGGATCGTTATCAGTTCATATGCCTTTGATGAATATGWCAACGCTCATGTGTGGAGGGGTTATTTATCGTATACAATATACTCACTTAGTCCATCTCCCATTTCTTGTTGTTTAATCTGACAAAAAAACGGTTGGGCTGACAACTGYGCTCTCTTGTTAACTGCTTAAACTCATTACATCCTTTCCTTATGTGCGCATACCWGTTAATCAACAAAATAACTTAGCTGTATTCCATTTTTTTTTATTTCGATTTTCTGTTCAACTTCTATAAATTTATKAAAAAAAAAAAAATCAAACGGCTAGAGCTCAACTGATAAGCAATTATGTTGATATATGTCATTTATTGAAAAATCTGTGTAAGAACCACATATCAAATGCTTACTAGATCTCCGTTAATGGGGTTTGAAAAATACTACTGTCAAAATTAATTTGATCATTAAAAGCTTGATTCATRTACCCTTTTTTTTACGYTGCTTGCTTGAATAATATCATGAAGAGATAATATTGTTCAGAAGTCGTAAAGCGGAGTTTTTTTTATACATATTTMATTGAAAGTTTTTTGAAGAAGGTTTATAGATATATGGATCTTTGAAAAATSGATTATATTAAAAAATAGAAACTTCTTTCTAAATTTTGTTGGATAATATGTAAATGCTTGTAATTTGTCACATTCATTATCTTTCTGTAAAAGAGTTGACTTTATTTGTGTAAGGTATAATTGTTATTATGTCTTAATGAAATGTTTTAATAGTTTTATTCTTGTATGCTACTTTGTTTATAAATAATCACGTGACCACTTGTTATGTTTACATTTACACTTTTAAAAATTAWTTTTTTAAAKAAKTRAAWRMYCTTAAAWWAAAAACTACTTAAATTAATATAATTAATATTTTTATCTGTAATTATGTTTTACGAACGTTTTGCATTGTTTACGATGWGTTGAAACAGTAAGATGAAWGATTTCAAAAACAGTATAAACTGTGAAAATTCATGACCTCTTTCTACGGATACATGAATATAAGATTCATTAGCTATCTACACCATCACTTTTTACTCAAATAAAAGCAACGTAAAACCATCAAAACAGTTTTGCTTTAATTAGCTACCATGGTTTGGCGTTTTCTAATTACAAAAGGGGTTCAAAGGTGTCAAAGTGAACCAATTTGTAACTGAAATGATAGGGATTGTAACTGAAATGAACTTCAGCGTTGATACCGTTCATAAAAGCCCTAACTAAYTAACATCGTTTACCTAATCATTGAAGGGTTCTTCACATACTTTCTAATTCCTTTGAGTAATATATTCTGTTGGTAGAGCACAACGCGTTTCATTGTTAGTAAATCATTACTAAGCTGAGATTTTCTTTTTATTTTTTTTTTTCTGGAAATTGGTGCCTTACTAACAATCTCYGTCGTATGCCAGTGTGCATTCATTTTTCTTACGAGCGTTTGTATACACCCCATATGGTTTTTTTTTTTTCKTGCTTTATGCGGAACACAATTTATAATAAATTACTAATTGAATTAGATAATTGATTCRATGTGTARTATTTTAACYAATGCTTRTCGATSTTCGTAACCTTATTYMATCTSTATATATAAACAAAATGGAATAAGTTTTATTTTTCAATTYACTGAMTAAAGTATAACAAAGAAATTATAACAATAACCATACTCAATATCTAACATCACATATAAATCATGTCCACTGTTCCAACTATCTTAAAGGCCATCGCTGCCAAATCATCAGCACTTTGTAAACTCATTGTGTCTTGCATTGACTTATTGTCTTTTTTTTTTCAAAGTAAAAAAGTGTTAATATATATCTTTTTATAAAACCTATTAATTTCATGCACACATACAATCATTTGTTTGATATACGGAGTTTATTTTGTAGCAGATGCTCTAAAATAAGCATTATCCACTGTTTTAGATTGTGTGATTACTATACGATAACACACCCAAGAAAAACTTAGTAACCATTATACATTTAATTGATATGATCTGCCAATTATCTCCATTGATATTCTCTGATTGATCAAATAATCCAATAATTTTTCTGGAAGCTTCTGTGCTGTAGGCATCCACAGTTATTTTTAGTGATGGGTATTTTTTCTGAACCGCGTGAAGAGCATTACGTGAAACATTACTAAGAGATTACTTAAAAATGTATCTTTTTTTTAGCTAATTTATCAACCCGTACTTTGGCATACTGTGGTGATTACTTAAGTTTCTTACTAAGGTCTTTTTTTTCATTGTTTATATAAACATGACGGTAATCTACTTTTGTAATTCATATCATTTGTGATACTATATAATAAACATCGTTGATAAAGTATAAACTAGTTAATAAATAATCATTATAATAAAAACCCAGTATACATTGACTTACATATTCTCACCATAAACATGTCTATCATCTCCAAAATCAAATCTGTTTTCAAGTCATCCCAACAACCAGCCAAGACTGCCGCTCCAGTTAAGAAGGCCACTCCAGCTACTGAGCCAGCCAAGAAGGAAACTGCTGCCCCAGCCGCTGCTGTTAACCCAAAGGAAGTTGAAACCCTATTGACTGCCATTAAGGAAAGAAGAACCATMTACTCYTTRAAGCCAGAATTACCAGCYGGYGTCACCWTWGMYSAMATCAAGGAMATCACYSAAGCTATCTTGAAGGACACCCCRTCTGCCTTCAACTCTCAACCAAACAAGGTCATCATCTTGACTGGTGACGCCCACAAGAAGGTCTGGAACCAAGTTGTTGAYGCCATCCCAACTGAAGAYGGTAAGAAGAGACCACAATCYGCTGCTGAYGAAGCYTACGGTACYATYTTRTTCATTGATTGAYGAYGMTGTCACCAAGGGCTTACAAGAAGGTTTCCCAGCCTGGGCTGCTGCCTTCCCAGACTTTGCCGTCACTTCCAACGGTGCTGTCCAAATCTCCACCTGGACTGCCTTATCWCAATTACCAGGATTCGGTGCTCACTTGCAACATTACAACTTCTTGAAGGGTTTCTTAGGTGACAAGATTGGTGAAAACGAAACCATTCAAGCTCAATTAGTTTTTGGTACCAAGGTTGCTGAAGCCGGTGAAAAGACCTACAACGACCACACCATCCCAGTCGTTACTGAATTGTAATTCAACAACTTCAAGTAATATTCATTATAACAATAATATATAATAGTTAAAGTAATTTTTTTTTTAGATTCATGATTATCTTTTATTTGGAGTGTATTTTTTTACACTTTCTTCAAACACACAAGCGGAACAACTCCAGTGCATTCATTTTTCTCTGCATGGTCCACAGTATCATCAGATRTGACCATGGCCCAGCCATCGGAATGAACWGATAAGATTTTCACGGTTTGGCCCTCCACCAGCTCTAGCTCATCGATCATCTKTGGAGTGTATGCTTTTATTGCGATATACTTGGACTTCTTGGCTTCGGAGGAGGCCTTGTGGAAGGAACCTGCCAGCAATGACACTCTACTCAATCTCTTGTCAGAGTCCCCTATCGGCGGCTTGGGCAGTGGCTTTTCCCGTATGTGCATGATCGCTGACAGACGCTTCATTCCATTGATGTCGATGATGTGCTTTCTCTTTGTGTTTAGGTTTACCTTCGATGACTTCTTGGTGATGGTCTTTTCCTTCGAAGGCAGCTGTAGAGTTTTCAAGTCAACACTGAGGATCTGATCSGTYGGTGTTGTTACRTGKGAGTCCTGCAAGTATGTTGAATCACGTARAAACCACTTKGATAAAGGGGAGGTGTATGTCCATTTTTCATGCAGACTCTGTGTATCCTGAATGTTATCCARATTCAAATCTTCATATTTCTTCTGGGATYTCTTTTTCTTTATTGACTGAAACGATGACATTTCTGAGTTGATTCTTTTGATTTTTGGCGGATTGCTGTATAAAAACTTTTCAACATCAAAGTTGTCATTACTACTTGAGGAAGCCTCCTTTGATCTGTCTGAAGAATCATCCTGACTTTCATTTTTTTCTAAATCATAATCAAACRCACTTTCTTCATTACGTTTACTGTCTGATATGAATGAATTTTTGAATGGTGTGAATATGTGAGCTTTCCAATCGTTTATTTCCTTGGAGGCGTCTGCACTTTTTAGTGATTTTTTAGTCGTGCTATGACCTTTTAAGTACAGATTCTCGTGTGTTTTGRTAGCTGGTGGAGTTGTAACGTTTTTCATAACTTTAAAATTCTTAGTCATCATGTAGTCATCATCATCCGTGTTTATGTTCCAGCTRAAACTGCTGTTTTTCCATTTACTTTCACCGAAGTTGGATTTTGCTTTGAACACATAAGGCTTATTYCKGAACTTGAAGTACCARATTAGYGTTATCAARACTATCAAACAAACTGGTATACCAACACTTAGTCCGACTATCATTGCCGTYTTTGATGARATTCCMGAGGATTCACTGACACCATCTGAATTTGCTGTAGTTCCCAAGTTAAAAGAGTGGCTTGTCGATGTAGCTTTACTTGATGAAAGGGTATTTGAAGTGCTGCTGGAGGTTACTTGAGTTGAGGTAGGTAATGTACTATATGCGCTAGTGGTGGATGACTGTGAAGTTTGTGCTGTTGTTGTTAGAACAAGTGAACTTGATGTTAGAGGCACTGCGGTTTGCACAACAGTAGTTATAGGTGTCAAAGTAAAAACCTGACCGTCAATTGTTCTTACTAGTTTTTCAAGATTCATTTAATATGATTTTAATTTGGAGAAGACGTACTTTTATGTGCTTTKAWTTGATATATAAACAAAASTAACTTACWTGGTGTAAAGGTTTTATRAGTAAAAGTCTTTTATGCTTTGACAGGTAATCTTTGAACATTATAAAGAAAATYMAAAAATCRAAAGCTGGAAYATGTGTCATCATACCAAMTGTTTATATATCAAACTTATATGATTATTATTTAAATGGTGAATCTTTTTTAGAACATAGTTAGCATTAGTATGCTATTATTTTCATAGCTGTTTCATCTTTGTTTCAAAGAAACATATCTATTAATTAAAACTCAAGTATTAAAATCAGGCAAAAAAAAAAAAAACTTAAACGCAATGCCCACATTAGGAAATATGAACGAAACCTCAAATCAATWTATCATCKTTTTCATCARTAAGACTAAAAAAGWGTYTAGCCYCTTCTCGTTTTCATCACAGAGTAYACATCTCTGATMAYATCACTCATGTTRTACATATCGTAYGWAATTCTCAAGTACCCCAARGATTGATTCAGCTTCTCAACCTTCTGCACCGTACTAGCATTTATGGTTTTCCATATCTTCAAGATGCTTAAAGCGAGCGTCAATATAGAATCAATCAGGTCCCAAAGAGCAGCTATATACTTTYTTTTCCACTGCTTTATATTATATTCCAATTCATGTAAATTCYTCTCTATGAGCAGCTGTTTATTCTTAGAAAGTAAGCTAGTTCTGTTGAGTTTATTAGCTCTATTGACGTATTCTTTGTAGWGTAAATTCAGTTTTGTAATTTGTTTCAAAGATTGGATCAGATCCAGCACTCTTGCAATGACCCATATYTTAAGCAAACTTTTGTTGTTCATAAACAACTTGTAGATTCTACTATTTTTTGTAATGAGTCCATATTTTATCAAATTGTGAACAGAGTCAACACTGYTAACCACCTTGTCAAACAGATAAACAAGAAGYTTTAAAAGTAATTTTAGCTTTCTTSYTTTATCTGATTCRATCATTTAGTTTGTATAGGATGATARAGRYTTGTWATTGGTACYTTTTTGGGTAYAAGCTRTGRTARRGARTAAATACACTKATTGACTCATGGCTTATATCCGAACAGAAAGCTTCATTCATGAACTCATCTCCAAAAAAAAAAAAAAATGTCGAGTTCAGCACTGAATTWTTCAAAGGAAAAAAAAACAAAGAAAAACGATTGCATAGTTCAGCCTTATTATTTTTAATTAAATGGGTTCGCCCTTATATTTTCTTTCAAAAATCGAAACAAAAGCTKTTAACATCATCATTTAATTAATTAGTTATGATCTTATTGTTTTAGGGATAAACATTCTTTGCTGAGTTTCTATGRAAAMGGTATTCAATTATTTCTCAGATCAAAGCAGCTACTGTCTCTATTGTATTTGTTCTTTTTTTTAAAAATTTGATTCAGCGTTATTCAGGATTTGAATTAGTTAAATCAAAAATATTATTAATGATTCATGAAATGTTTGATGTATATATAAAGAATGATGTTCAATTACATYGCCGTTTTWATTAAAAGCAAAACAAAAAGAAAATGCATTTTCAAATAAATTATTACATATCTTGAGCAAATTACAACATAGAAAAGTAAAAAGTTAATTAATAAAGACCAAGTTTACTAAACTGTAATAATAAAAAAGACGAAAAATTACAAACTCACTAATGAAAGATTCTACACACATTCTATCTATTTCTGCGCTAGCAGCAACATTAACTGCAGCCGCATCGGACTACACATTTAATACTGAGGATTACACAGCAACAGCTCAGTTCATTGGATTTACAAAGAGCCCTATACAAACAACCAGCTCTAGCCATTATTATGGAAATAGCACTTACACCAGTGGCATTTCCAGTCAATCCTACCAAACTTCAGGTGTTTACTCAAACAATACAGCACAATCTTATTCTACCATGTACCTTTCTACCGACTTAGGCATAGGTTTTAATAGTAGTTCTTCAAGCGGATCTACCTTGTCAACTAATGGCTTGTACACCACCTCTACTGTTAATGGTACAGCAACTGAGAAAGTCACTCTGCAACAAAGTGATGTCAAGACATCCACATCTTCTGCTTTGTCAAGCSTTGGCACAACTACGGAAACTACTTCATCTTTAACTTCAACTTCAAACAAGAAAACAGGGAATTCGTCATCTGTTGAAAGTACATCTACCGCTGAATCTGTGTCAACAGCAGGAGCAACATCCACAGCAGAGTCATCTCTACTGCCAACGAGTTCAAATACATCAGTGAAATCAAACACTGAGAGTCAATCAAAGGCAACAAGCACCACATCTACTTTGAGCACTTCTACACTAAAGCCATCCACATCAATTACAAGCAAATCCTCCACAGAGACTGTTGTTGGAAGCAGCAGAAGTGGAACTATTTCAAGTACCACATCAAAATCAGTTACCTCAACTTCAAGCGCTTCCCTAACCAGTTCTAGTTCAGTAATAAGTAGTTCCACACCAGAGCCATCTACAACCAGCAGCTCTGAACATAGCACTTCAAGTATTTCTACAAAGGTGTCTTCAACATTAAGCTCAAGTAGTTCTGCAAAGGCGTCTTCAACTTCCACATCTACTTCAAGTTCAACCACCTCTACAAAGGTGTCTTCAACTTCAACATTAAGCTCAAGTAGTTCTACAAARGTGTCTTCAACTTCAACATCTACTTCAAGTTCAACCACCTCTACAAAGGTGTCTTCAACTTCAACATCAAGTTCAAGCACTTCTACACAGAAGTCTTCCACATCAAGTTCYAGTACAACAAGCAGTACAACAACTTCATCAACATCTACATCTACAACGCCATCCACAACAACAAGCTCATCCACAACAACCTCTGCKACTACAACATCTGATGCAGCTAATTACGGAAGCACATCACCAGTAGACCCACTTTCGGTTGATCCTGAGATAGCAGCATAYCAAGARATTGGAAACATCGGGTACTTGCTAGACGAGGATGACTCTGCATTATTGTTGAAGCTCCACAAYGATGTCCGTTCYYTACACGAGGACACACCKGACTTGGTATGGAACAACACACTGGTCGCACAATCTTACGAGTACATGCAGTACCTGATCAATGAGGACTCTGCTTACTCYCCATGTTCCGGTAAYTTGYTACACAGCGGRGACAAGTTTGGAAGCAATATTGGTGAAAACYTGGCTGCAGCCTCWGGYATAGATGACTTGACAACACTGTTTGACCTATGGTCAAGTGAGGGACARTATTACGACTACGACAAYCCATCTTTGTATGGAGGAACAGACGACACAACAGAGYTGGGACACTTCACYCAAYTGGTTTGGAAGAGCACAACCGCTGTTGGTTGTGGTGTTCAAGTGTGCACAGACAGTGATTGGACCTATTTGATCTGTAGATACTACACTGAGGGTAACATCTTGTATTCGGGTGACACTTGGAAGCTATTCAAAGAAAATGTTTTACCTCTATCAAGCTAAACTAAATGGATTATATAAATATTAGTTAAACGCGTTAAGTAACTCAAACAAAAAAAGTTAGAACACACTCTTGTGTGATTTTTTTCAATGCGCCAACATCACAAATTCTTCAAGACGTAACAGTATTTTTTTTCCTTACCAATTTCATATCTCTTAATCATAACGTAAAGAATATTAACCTATACCAATACGAATGAAACCAATAAGCACATATTACAACCTACTTGAAACGGAAATACACTTACCCATTGAGGGGATATCGCATCCTGTGTTGCTGAAGTACATAGGCTACCTCCAGTCCCAGCCCACCTTGTACTGTGGATTTGACATACTGGAGCCCAACCTGGGGAAGAACAATGGCTCTTACAACGGGGTGAAGTACTTTGAGACGAAGTTCACCAACAGCGGGTTGTTCATTCCATTGTACAAGATCAGCAAGGAACTCGACCTGGCGTTGATGAACAGATCCACAGCCAAGATAGAAGAAACACATGCAGAAACTGCAGAGTTGAACAAACAGATAGGAATGCTGACAACGGAAAAGCAGCATCTCCTGGATGTAATCGAGAAGAACCAGGCCCTGATAGACGACTTTGACAACATGATGAACCTTGTGGAAACAAAGGTGTCTGACTGCTTGGCAAGGATACACGTGCTGGAAACGAAGAATGGGGCACTCACAGAGGAGAACCACGAGCTAAAGGCACAGATAAGAAGAAACGTGGACAGCGAGTTCAACCAGGTTGACAGTGACTTTGTTATGGACTACCAGGAGAAACTAACTCCAGTGAAAATGAAGTGATGAAATGACATGTGACATGGCACGTACGCTTCTGGTGATTGTATTTTTTTTTGGTGGTTCTCAGCAGATTCCACTAATGGCCGGATGACCCAA